>CM049837.1:102500-116352 GCA_027422435.1 Schizopygopsis pylzovi | reverse complement strand
CTTTGCTAACATTTGATTTAAATTGTATTAGTAATGACTAATAAGAGCTTTTTAAATTTGTTCTAAATATTATATTCTAAAGTTACTGTTTTCCAAGTGCATGTCATTTCACGTGACTTGGGAGTGAGCGTCACACTCGGTTGCTAGTATATGCAGGATGGCTGCTTCGCATAGACCTGAAATTGCAGATCTCCCGGACACATTTAAGTCTCCTGTGTGGGAACATTTTGGTTTTCCAGTGGAGTACAGGAATGGAATTCGTGTCACAGCGCACACAATCTGTCGTAACTGTTTCACAAAACTCTCTTAGGGGCCGGGCCGTTCACATATCGCGCCTAAAAACGCGTGGAAAACGCTAGGTGCGCTGCTTTCTCCTTTTTTCCAAAGCGCTCGGGCGGTTGCTCTGCGGAGGCGTTTGTCGTTGCTAACAACCATCAGCTGCGCTCTCCGTTACAGGAAGGAAATTTCGTCACATGACCTGCGGTGCGCTTGCGGCATTCTGAAAAGTTGAGATGTTTTTATCTCGATGCGGCGCGGACGCGCCTGGAAAAAACGAGCGCGTCGCTTCCATTATGAGCGCGCATACCGTGCGTCTACATTTGAAATAACGCACTTGAGCTCGCAAAAGACGCGATATGTGAGTGGCCCCTTATACGACAGGAAACACGTCTAATATGCAAGCGCATCTCCGGAGACATCACCTCAACATTGATATAAGCAGCACACGTAAGAAGCCTCAAAAACAGGAAACTTTTCCAACTGACTTTAGAATGAAGCTACAAGCTAACTCCAACCGTGCTCAAACAATTAACGTTACAAAGTCAATATGTTTTTTTTTCAATGGCGCTAGATATGCGGCCGTTTTCCGTTGTTGAAAAACGACGGATTCACACATTTGCTAAGTGTGTTGGAGCCAAGATACCAATTACCGAGCCGACCGCATTTCAGTCAGAATGTGCTGCCTCACCTTTACAGCGAAGTAAGAGCCAAACTAGCGAAGGACCTGAGCAATGCTAAATTCATTGCTTTAAATACGGACGGGTGGACCTCCCGTGTAACTCAGTCTTTCATGACGATCACGGCGCACTACATTACGGACAACTGGGTGAATAAATATCCCGTTTCGTAGACACGCGCTGTCTACGAAAGCCACACAAGTGATCATCTGTCGGAAATATTACAGGGAGCTGTAGCAGAGTGGAAAATGGAGTTTATTTATTTAATTTTAGTTTACTTCAGGTAAGCTGACTTCACTAAAGAGACAAATGTTTATTTCTGATTACCTACATTGGAGTTATCTCATTTTAGTTTACTCTGTTAAGCTGGCTACACTAAAGAGAGAAATGTTTTATTCTGACCAGTCTACTTTGGAGGTATTTAATTCATTTTTGTTTACTCTGGTATGCTGACTGCACTAAAAATGTGAAGCCAAAGTTAATAAAGAAAAAGTTAAGTCAAGTTATTGTTGTTTTTATTATTGGAGTTAAGTGAATCTATTTTTCCTTTAGTATTGCTGGTAAGATGACATGAACCCTACCCCCACAGCAAACAGAACCGAACCGTGGCTCCAAAACCGTGAACCGAACCGAACCGTGCCACTGGTGTATCGTTACACCCCTACTCACGATTTATCGCGAATACTCACGATTTATCGCAGATACTCATGATTAATCAGAGGTTATTTCTAAACGTAATTATTACAACAAGAAAATCAAAGTAAAATGATTATTGAACCACATTCTGTTTCTCAATTCTCAAATTATTATTCATTTATCTAATAAAATTTATTCTTAATTAATTTTTTGTTTGTTTTCAGTTGAATTCTATATATATTATAGATTTAATTAATATTTAACTAAATAATTTAGAAACTATTTATTTATTATATCTTCTGTTTAAAGTTGTAGTATTTTGGTAATTTTTATTCGTTTTTGTGTGTTTTTATGTCTATTTATTTTTTATGACATTTTATTTTAAGTTAATTAATTTTTTGTTATTTTTCTACTGTAACTTAAGCTAAACAAAAATGTGAAATGTTACCTTGACAACTAGCTGAAATAAAACTTGTTTCTATTTTATATTTAATTTCATTTCAGTTCATGTTTATTTTATTTCAAGTAATTAAATTTTTTTTTTTTTTTAGTTTTATTTAGCTATAATAACCCTGATCCACTATTAAAAAGTAGTTTTTATCCAAAATCATAGAATAATCATCTCCGTATTGACCAATATAATCGTGATCGTGATTTTTGCGATAAAGTTGTAATTCACAATCACATATACAAGATTTACATAAAAATAAAATGCATACAATTAAGTCTAATGACACACTCTTTAAGAGACAAATAAAAACCTTAAAATCATCTCAGTATTCATAACGCTCAGACTAATGCATGCTGGGAGGATATGGAGAGTTGGTGGATGGTAGGAAGCCTTTAACGGGGGTTGCACTGTTGTCCGTGTGCAGGTGCATTACCATCGTGAGCGCAGTTTACACCGACACAACTCTCATCACGGCAAACAGAGGACTGAGATCTTCAACCCCAACAAAACCAGCGGGAAACTGCCCGACCTGCTGCCCTACAGCGTCTACAGCCTGCATGTGACGGCCTTCAACGGCCGAGGAGAAGGTCCTGCCAGCATCCCGCAACGCTTCGAGACTCCCGAGGGCGGTAAGAGGAGCATCAGCATTTCTACAGCACCTTACAGAGGACACGATCAAAACTGTACTTTTCCATTAAGGGCTGATAACACTTCTTGAGGCACTTTGACCTTTATAAATGCACGTGCCCCCATGCATTCCCATTAAAATTTTTGTTTAATGCATGTAATAAGAATAAGGCATTAAAGGGCTGTTACCAATCAAGTCAAATCAGACAAAACCCATCTTTGCACTCCAGGGGCGGCACAGAATCTGCATCCGAAGGGTCTTTACAACGGTATAAATCATGTCCGGTAACACTTAGGGTATCTTAACTAGTTGCTAATTAGCATGCATATTAATTAGTGCTGTCAAACGATTAATGTGAAACGTGATTAATCGCATACAAAATAAATGTTTTTTTTTTGCATAATATATGTGAGTGTTCTGTGTATATTTATTATGCATATATAAATACACAAACATCCATGTGTATATATTTTGAAAATATTTACGTTTATATTTATATTTATATTCATACAATTAATATTCTAAAAAAAATATATATAAAAATGTTTCTGACATATATACTTACATGTGTGTGTACTTATATATACATAATACATATAAACAGCATACATACATATATGATGTAAACTAAAACGTTTATTCTGGATGCGATTAATAGCTTGACAGCACTAATATTAAAATAATATTAGCCATTTATTAGTAGTAATTAAGCACATATTAATGCCTTATTCTACATCCCTAATCCTAAACTTAACAACTATAACTATAAATAAGCAGCAAATTAGGAGTTTATTAAGAGAGAAGTTGTAGTTAGTAGAAATAAGTGTTCCCTATTCTAAAGTGTTACCTAATGTTCTAAATACAAAATACAGTATATTCAATATAGAAAATAAAATTGTGACATGTGGAACTAAAACCAACAATCACTGTCTTAATGAGTGAGTCATTGATTCAATCGATTCCTTCAAACAGCTGATTCAGCTGTTTACGGTTTCATTCAAGAACAAAACACCACTTTGTTGACTGCATTGTTTTGAACAAAACAGTTGACAATATTGTGTTTAAAATATGCATCATTTATTGTTAGCTTTGTTTGAATCTATGTATTTGTTACAATCATATACCACTGGATAAAGTATTTAAAACCGGACTGTTACAGGGTCTACTATCTTTTAACACGGATGCTGTGTGCTTGTGTTCCAGTTCCAGGCGCACCGTCCTTCTTCAAGGTTTCTGCTTTAGATCTGGACTCTCTGACGCTGGAATGGGGTCCACCTCACGAGAGGAACGGCCGTCTGTCCGGATACACCTTCAAATATCAGACCGGTGAGAAAACCTGTGCAGCGTCACTGCGGTTAACTGCTTTAAGACCCGTTCACACCAGGCACCGTAACTACACTGCCCGACAATAAGAAAGACGCACAAGCAAATGTTCCTGTTTTTACAACTATTGAAAGTGTTTGGATAGACACCGAAACGTCTTGTTGAGCTTTTTAATAGTCAAGTGATTTTAGTGTTTCACAAGCTTATGCAGCATCACAACATGTATCTATATCAAAGTTTAATTCATGTTTTGAGTTTAAACAGTTTTAGTATAAACTTTTCTAAGAGTTGCATAATTTTTTCTGAAAATAGTAGACATGGTTGTCTAAGGAATTGACAAAGTTAAACACTGCATCAGTTTGGATTAAAATAAGGCAACAAAATAAGTGCAAATCGCATATTGTTTTGCGATATATACATTTTAAGTGCAAATAGCAAACTTTTCTGCTATTTATACTACTTATTGCAAATAGTGGCAATTATCTGCACCTCAGTGTTGTAGTACATTATAAAACAGTATGCAATGATATCGTATTGAGTGTAAATTATAGTTTTAATTGAAATTATTAAATGGATGCGACCTTATTGGATCAATAAAGCCCTCCCTACACCTACCCGATATTTTTATTTTCAACTTTTTGATTATTTCCTTAATTTTTATTGAAAATAAATGTCTTTCTGATGCCATATGAGATTCGAACTCTGGTCAAAAAGCACGCGCCTTGCCATCTACGCCTCTGAAACTAATGTGAAACAAGCGTCTTTTTTATTGTTGACTATCCCAATCATATGTTAGTGGGAGCAGTTAGTGTAAATAGCCTCTGCCAACAAGGCAGGCCTTTTGGACTTAGTGTAAATAGACATTTCGTTAAAATAATTGTTCTGAATGCGATTCCAGTGATACGGTTCCTCTGTTATACATCATTAGTGGTGAAGTATTCACATAGAGTTAAAACCTCATCGTTATTGTTTTTAATGTGAATGTGCCTTTATGCTTTAAAGTTTAAAAAAATGAAGTTTCCAGAATCTCTGCTTTTTTAAACGTGGTTCTGTGTCGTACGTGTATATTTGAGTGTTTGTTCTTGTTCATGTTGCTCGATTCAGTTTGAAGCAGAACAAATGGTCTGTAAGCATAGCTTATGATTGGGTAAAATAACGTGACCCCGCCCCCTTCCGCTCCTGTCCCGCCTCCAGTCGACAGCAAACATGATTTGGGTCTGCTGGAGGAGCTGGATCTGCCGTCCAATCAGAGCAGCTTCACGCTGCACAACCTCCCTCACAGCACACGCTACAAGTTTTATATCAGTGCCAGAACGCAGAGAGGAGTCGGTCCGGTGCTCACCGAGGAGGCCATCACCATCCTAGACAGAGGTACGTACACTAGATAGGGCGCACAGCTGTTTCTGTAGTGTGTGTCAGTTTTATGTGTGTTCTGTTTACTTTTCTACTACTAAAAGACTTGTCTTTTGAATGTCTCCCCCGTCTTTGAACGATCCCACATGTTTGTGGATCTGTGTAAGACAGCAGAGTCTCATCATACCTTCTTAGTTTACGTCCGCATGTTGTCCGTGTTCATAGTGTTTACAGCAGGACTGTAGATTCTGGATCTGTGTGAACTCAGACACCCATGCAATCAGTGACATATATAGCCGGTCAGCTGTGTTTTAGAGTGAATCGTGGCACTGTGTTGGTTTTACACGTGAGCAACTCATAATCCAGTGCAAACTCAATCTCTGCTCATGCTGCAAGTTTAACAAGCGTTTGGGAATGCAACGTGCACCAGTAATGCTTTTTATTTTCACTGTGGCATAATAGATAATTAGTAGATTTGTCATGAGACATGTTTGTAAACCTGTCTCTCTGCTGTTTTCTGCCAAAATAAAAACTTAATGGTTTAACACTTGCTAGTGAAGAAATATATTTTGTTACTAAGTAAAATAACTTATATACTTTCCATGAAATTTTATTTAAGTTTACAGTGCCAATTGTATTAGAATTGTCATATATTTCTGTCTTGGAGATAACAATATTAATAATAATACATTTTTTTAAATGTAATAAAACAATAGTTATTATTATTACACCATCCTGCATCATATTTTCTGAATGAAATCCCATACTTGTTTCTTACAAATTTTAGAGTGCTGAAATAGTGTATTTTTTCACTTTCATGTCACATTTTCTCACTAAATTTGATTAATTTTGTATCATTTTTTGATTTCGACACCCATCTGTGCGATGAAGAAGTCTTGTATTATCCCTCAATCAGCAGAAAAACAACACAAACACATGGTTCCTCTCTGAATCTGAGCTAGATGACAACTGTTTGATACATTTTCAGCATATTTTCACATATATGACATTATTTGATACCTAAATCTTGATTTCAAGGTTAGAATTATGGCCAGTGACACAAGAAAATGCAAACAGGAATCAGGTGTTTTACTGCATCCAAACAGAGACAGAGAATTATACATTTTGTGGGGGGGGGGGGGTCTGAGTATTTGAACATATTTTTCAACTCTACTCCATTATTTAACTTACTATCTGTTAAATAACAAATTTTCAATAATTATTTGTGTCAAATTTTGGCATTTGACTGCTTTTGTTGTTTTGATGTGCATTAAAGCGGATGCATAACATTTGAAAGATTTACATTCTTATTATGTGAAAAGAATTATGCGATGGAACTTTTTTAATTAATATTTGTAAACAAAATAGGCAATATTAGGCTTCTTTTTTTGGGGCAAATCAGCAGATTTGTTTTTTTTTTCAAGATTTACGACTGTGCTGTTAATATATTAAAATTACTTGGCTTCCCAAAAATTCATATCTCACTAAATCCTGTACAGTGTCCTTTATGATCCAGCTCTGATTTTAAATTTTATTTTATTATAAACAAGACTCAACACCCTTGTTCTCTCCTACAGTAGTGACATCATTACTAGCCCCGTCTCCACACGCTACTGTCACATATTATTATGCTTCTCACATTGTGTTTGGACCTCTTGTAAAGAGTGCCGCTCATGTCAGTGCATCGTTGACACTCACTGATCTGGAGGTCAGAGGTCACTGTGATGGGCTGATGATGTCTCTCTCTCTCTCCCAGCGCCGCCGGTCGCTCCAGCGTTTGGGAACGTCAGCTCATCCGTGAGCGAGGATGGAGCACTAATCAGTTGGGAATACTGGGGCCCCGAGAAACACCTTTATGTTGAATATATTATAGACAAGAGTAAGAATCCTGCATGGTTGTGTTGTGTGGATGATGATGATGATGATGAAACGCA
Source organism: Schizopygopsis pylzovi (assembly GCA_027422435.1). Taxonomy (NCBI): domain Eukaryota; kingdom Metazoa; phylum Chordata; class Actinopteri; order Cypriniformes; family Cyprinidae; genus Schizopygopsis; species Schizopygopsis pylzovi. The sequence goes on along the minus strand of CM049837.1, from coordinate 109,071 downwards.
GAACATATACATTCCCATGAGTAGAGCTCCTGTAGTAACTAATACACAGTCATCTACCCCGCTGAACAGAGCTGGTTAGTGCTGGTGGTGACCCATCTGTTCAGCAGGGTACACTGCAAAATATTATGTTCTTACTTGGTATTTTATCTTGTTTTCCAGTACAACTATCTAAAGAATATCTGAGAAATTGATCAAAATGAAGTGAGTTTATACTTAAAATAAGAAACTAAATGTGCTACTAGATATCATATCATCATACCTCCCCAGTTGATTAATCATAATATGCTAAATTTTCACTAATTTTCAAATATTTCAAAAAAATGTGAACATTGGATAAAGCCAGGTGAAAATGTATTGTTTGATTTTGTTGGGGATTTTGGACTTCTCCTTCTATCACTCCATAAATCATAAAAACAAATATATTTTCACCACGTTTTAAGAATAAACTCTTATATAAATTGGTGTGAATGAAATATAAATAAATCCCTCAGTAAAAACCTTCATAATATAGAGAGGAATACAACTCTAAGTTTTGGTGTATGTCAGTGCTGCTGAAGTGGAGAAACAAACTAATTACCTTTAAATATTGCCATTTTCGCTATGTTTTTAACAAATAAAATGTTGTATAAATCAGTGTGAATGAAATATAAACAAATCCCTCAGTAAAAACCTTCATAATATAGAGAGGAATACAACTCTAAGTTTTGGAGTATGTCAGTGCTGCTGAAGAGGAGAAAAAACTATTTACCTTTAAATAATGGCATTTTCGCCATGTTTTTAGGAATGAAATGTTGTAAAAACCAGTGTGAATGAAATATGAACAAACCCTTCGGTAAAAACCTTCATAATATAGAGAGGAATACAACTCCAAGTTTTGGTGTATGTCAGTGCTGCTGAAGCGGAGAAACAAACTCTTTACCTTTAAATATTGGCATTTTCGCCATGTTTTTAACAAATAAAATGTCGTATAAATCAGTGTGAATGAAATATAAACAAATCCCTCAGTAAAAACCTTCATAATATAGAGAGGTATACAACTATAAGTTGTGGTGTATGTCAGTGCTGCTGAAGTGGAGAAACAAACTCTTTACCTTTAAATATAGGCATTTTCGCCATGTTTTTAGGAATAAAATATTGTAAAAACCAGTGTGAATGAAATATAAACAAATCTCTCGGTAAAAACCTTCAGAATATAGAGAGAAACTGAAAAAATGTACATTTACATTTAGCAGACGCTTTTATCCAAAGCGACTTACAACTGCATTCAGGTTATAAATTTTTGATCAGTATGTGTGTTCCCTGGGAATCGAACCCACAACCTTTTGCGCTGCTGACGCAATGCTCTACCACTGAGCCACACAAGAACACTTGCATGTGCACGTACATGAAATAGCAAGGGTTTCTAAAAACAACAACAAAAAAAGTGCAGATTGGGTCAGAAAATCCTGCTTTCCCTTTTAATTAAGTTTATTTTTCTGACCTCATTGGCCGATATTTTTTCTTGTTTTAAGTTTAAACGCACTTAATTTTGAAAACATCTTAAAAGCCTTTAAATCTTATCTGATGTCATTGTACATCTATCTCATATACCGGAAAACAAGACAAACCCGCTGAAGAAGAATGTGAGTTTTTGCAGAGTAGTTTACCAAAGGGTCATAACAGTTTAGTGGTTTTGTAGTTTATCGAAGAGCGGTCGTCAGAATTAACTTAACAGCAGGTGTCTAGAGCTAACTGACCCGTATTTGATTGTAAGGACGCTGAATTGTGCTGGAAACCCCCTCAGGTGATGAAGACTGGCACAAAGAGAAGGTCAACACTTCTCAGTTCCACGTTCTTAAAGATTTGAAGAAAGGTTTGGCCTACAAGGTGCGTGTGGTGGCCTGGGGTCACGACGACCGAGCGGTCCATCGCTCAGAGGAGCTGTTGGTTAAGGTCCCAGGTGAGGCTTCGTCTCAGCCTCAAGGCCTTGTGGGATATGTGGCGGCTGTGATGCATGACGCCGGTGTGTTCGTCTCAGCCTCAAGGCCTTGTGGGATATGTGGCGGCTGTGATGCATGACGGCCGTTGTGTTTAAATGTTGAAGCGCATGACGCACGTCTGTATGTCCTGCACGGTTTCGTCTGTGCATGGATAATCAATACGAACTGCAAATGTGATTTTCTTATTCAGTATTTTTGAGTTGTTTTCCAGTTCAAGTATCTAAACAGTCTTATATTTACTTGAGATGCAAAATTAAGATACATAAAAAAATATTATTTCTTTCTTTCTTTCTTTCTCTCTTTCTTTCTCTCTTTCTTTCTTTCTCTCTTTCTTTCTTTCTCTCTCTCTTTCTTTCTTTCTTTCTCTCTTTCTTTATCTCTCTCTTTCTTTCTTTCTTTCTTTCTTTCTTTCTTTCTTTCTTTTTTCCTTTCTCTCTTTCTTTCTTTCTCTCTTTCTTTCTCTCTTTCTTTCTTTCTTCTTTCTTTCTTTCTTTCTTTCTTTCTTTCTTTCTCTCTTTCTTTCTTTCTCTCTTTATTTCTTTATTTCTCTGTTTCTCTCTGCATTGTGTGTCATGTATCTTGATTTAAGAACGTTCAGATATTTGAACTGGAAAACGAGACAGTAATACTGATGAAGAACATAGTTTCTGCAGTGCCGGTCATGTTTGTGTCTCATGACTGTATTCATGGCGTCTGATCTTCTGTGACTCGTTGGATCAGCTGTTTTATGATGAAGATCTGCACATTTCTCACACTCTTCCTCAGCGTTGGTGAGTCCGCAGGTGGACATCGCCACTCAGGGCTGGTTCATCGGTCTGATGTCGGCCATTGCTCTGCTCATCCTCGTCCTGCTCATCATCTGCTTCATCAAGAGGAACAAGGGCGGAAAATATCCAGGTGAGCATTATTTTATTATCACCGATATATTCTTATAGTCTTTATTCTGTTTTCACTTTGATTTTAGTTAAAGTTTTTGTAGTTGTGTTGTTTGTGATTTTATGTTTTATTCACAAAAACTAAAATAAATGTAATAACTTACAAAACAAGGAACAGATACTGTCAGCACTGCTTATAAATATTTTAAGTATCCTTATGACATATCAATACAATACAGAAATTAAATTTTAAAAATATATTTATAGTTTTATTTGTATTATTTTGTAAATTAGGTCAACATGGAAAACGTTGCCATGGCAACTAGCTGAAATAAGTTTCAATTGTATCATTTTATTTCAGTTAATGTTTAAATTGTTTCAAGTGACATTGTTTTATGGTTTTTGTTTTAGTTAATGATTCGTAGGGTTAATGATCTTATTGTGAACAATTGTGCATAACTGTTCAAGCGTGCATATGTTTCTCTCTATTTGTTTTTAAGTTTAAATTAGTCATATTTAATCAAATAAAGGAATGTGACAAAAGAAAATGTCTGTCACTGCTACTATTTCATCAAAAATTTTAATCAAGGTATTGAATTAAGTGGACTTTTTTTATCCCAGTGGCAGATATTTGTTCTTGTTTTAAATATAAACACTATCTTTTGATGCATTTTTTAGAAAACAAGACTTTTTATATCTTCTGTTATTTTGTATCTCCTCTAAATGTATCTTGACTTAAGACTGTTCAGATATTTGTACCGAGAAAGAGCATGTTTAATTTACATGTTAACCCATGGGTGAATGATGTGTTGTTTCAATGATAAATGCCAGTGTATGACTCTGACCTTTGTCTCAGTTAAAGAGAAGGAAGATGCTCACGGAGACCCGGAGATCCAGCCCATGAAGGAGGATGATATCACGTTCGGAGAGTACAGGTGAGAGAGCTCTGACCTGACCCTTGACCTCTGACCCCTTCAGGAGACTGACCGCACCGATCCGAGACAGAGAGCATCATCTTCTCCTTCGATGGATCTGCTCTGGATCCTGTGGGACTCGATCAGGTTCTCGTCTCCAGAACGATCGGCATCAGTGAACTTGATCGTATTTACTGTATCAGAATATACTTCTGTATCATCCAGAATAATCCTGCAGATGTTTGTTTATAATGACGTCAGATCTGAACTGAAGCTGCTGGTTTGCCATTTATTGAAGTCTCTTTCTGCGTTATTCTGCACGTGTGCGGGAGAGAAACAAATCAACGCACTTTACTACAGCAATATTCGTTTATATTCCCTGCTTTATTAAATGATTTCCTTTTTATACGCTGATTTTGGACATTATTGCAGATGTTGATCTATCCTCAGCATACAGCTGGTAAATGATGTGAATCTGACTTGACACAAACCGGCATTTCAGACAAAGTATTTACGTGAAATATTTATAAATAAATACAATTATTACATGAATGTCCCCCCTGAGATTTTAAATAAGATTTTTTCAATAATCTTCCAAGTGAAAATATTTTCAGATTGTCTTGTAATTTAAAAAGTAATGCGTTAATTTACTAGTTACTTGAAAAAAGTAATCCGATTACGATACTTTAACGGATTACACCCAACAATGATCATATATTTTCCTTGAATAAGTCACCGTTTGCCAAATGTAAATGCAAAATATGAGTGTGTGTGTGTGGATATTACGGGATCGTTTCATTCTTGAAGGATAACGCTATCCGAAACAGTAAAATAAACGAACCCCGACTCATCAGATCCACATTACTAGTCTTAGTATGTGATGTGTAGTAGCTCTGAAACTGTGTTGCTCAGGAGTCGCTGGCGTTTCGTTATGTTCCAGTCGAATGAGGGAAGGTAAGCAGGACTCTGCATGCGAGAGGAGAAAAACACAATCATTCTAGGATCACACTTCACGTGAACCGCTAACACATCGTCAGACTGAGAACATGCAGAGAATGAATCCCGGGCCGTTCACACAGAACGCGTCTTTCCATTCCAAAGCGCTACTTTCCCATTGTTTTTCTAGATGGACGTGTATGACTACTGCGCTCACGTCTTGCGTTTTTTAGATGCCGTGTCAACTTTTACACGCAGCGCCACTCATCAATGCCAAAACAGTGGACCAATCAGAAGACCCCGGAGGTGGGGCAAACACTGAGAGTTTTGTTTACAGTAAAAGTTGGCATGGCAACTTTTTATTTACATTACTGCATCACGTCTCAAGACCCTCGCATTCTGTGCTTGATGCAAAGACGTGTTTTGAGTGAACGGCCCCTTACAGACTAAAGTAACTGTATTGAAGATTGTATAAAAACTACTCGCATTAAATGCTTTTAGCAGTTTTTATTTATTTAATGAGGTTATACAGGTTATATTTTGGGGATTTTTTTTAATATTATTATTATTACATAAAAATATATATCAAAGTAAAAATATTTTTTGCCAAATTACTTCTGAAATGATCAACAAATTCCGAACAACAACAAAAATCCATAATAATAACCAAAGCCATAGAAAACCATGTATATGAAGGCATCATACAGTATGAGCCTTTCTGTTCTCTAGTTACCTGTACTAGTTACCTGTACTAACTTACTCGTGACACAGCAGGAGCTTCATGGGAAGTGTGGCTACATCATTCACGCTTCATGTATGATTTGAAGTTTGTGTTTTAATCGTGGCTGATGGGCTTCATTCATGACGCACCAGCAGAAGGAGTGTCTTCAGCAAGTTTGTGTAATGAATCCGAAGCTTTGAACGATTCAGCTGGTGTTTCAGGAACCAGGCTTTATGTCATGATGATCATGTGTGAATCACGATGATGAGATATCGATTGCGCTCCATCCGTCTGTATGCCTCTGATAGCTTCTCATGATGCTTTAATGCTTGTTCTGGCAGATGTTGTCTCTCATTCTGTCACATGTCTGTGATTGCACTGATCCTGCATGTGTGTGCCGTCCATCTTTTGAGTTTGATTTGCGTCATGCATGTGGTTTTTCTCCTAGTGACGAGGACCATAAACCGCTCAAAGGGAGCCGAACGCCGTCCAGCAGAACCGTTAAGCGCGACGGCAGCGACGACAGTTTAGTCGACTATGGAGACTCCGGAGACACGCAGTTCAACGAGGACGGCTCGTTTATCGGACAGTATAGCGGGAAATCTGCAAATGACAGCTCCGTGCCGCCGTCTCCGGTGAACGCCATGAACTCATTCGTGTGATTCATGAACCACGCTTCTGTTTAATACAGACTAAACGAGCGGACCTGGACGCATCTCGGAGGACCATTAACCGGGCTGTGTTCACAATAGCACACTATCATACTACAGCAGTATGAACTATTATGCAATCATCTATATCAGGCAAAAATATAAACATTTTCAATTATGATTTGATCACTCATACCTTAAGGAATAGTTCCCCCAAACTGAAAATGTGTTATCCATGTTTGTTTCTTTGTCAGGTTTGTTGAAATTTGTCACTGCATCACTGTCAGTGAATGGGTGCCATCAGAATGATAGTCTAATAAAAACATCACAATAATCCACAGTCCATCAGTTAACATCTGGAGAAGACAAAAGCTGAAACAAATCCTGCATAAAGGCGTTTTTAACTCAAATAATCCATAATAACTCTTCCTCCGGTGATAAAGTGTTCTGGTCTAAATCAGGAGAGAAATCTGCTCACATCAAAACAAATCTGTGA
>CM049837.1:87500-97500 GCA_027422435.1 Schizopygopsis pylzovi | reverse complement strand
GGTAAAAATGCACTTCTTTTTTAATCCCCCAAAAACCTAAACAGTCTCAATTATCAAGACATTATGATTCTGTAGTGAATAACCAGTGCTCTCTCCCTCCTCAATACCACGACTGAGACCCTTGAGCAAGACACCGAACCCCCGACTGCTCCCCGGGTAACGCTGCTCCAGGTGTGTGTTCACTACTGTGTGTGTGTGTGTGTGTGTGTGTGTGTGTGTGTGTGTGTGTGTGTGTGTGTGTGTGTGTCTGTGTCTGTGTCTGTGTCTGTGTCTGTGTCTGTGTCTGTGTCTGTGTGTGTGTGTGTGTGTGTGTGTGTGTGTGTGTGTGTGTGTGATGGCGGAAGGTCGCAGGCCACTTGCTGGTGAACGCCAAAATGTTTTTTGGTAAAACTACACAACCACACCCGTTGTAATTGCCAGCGTTAATATAATAGATGCAGATAAGATGCTTTGGCAACTATTGTGGACTATGTGCTTGATCGTAACAATCAAACTTGCATACAAACAAGCATTACTCACCGGGAGAATTTACCAACAGCCGCTGTTACCTCGTGATTCCTCCCATGGATTCCATCTACCGGGAGAAGAGCTTACGATTTTCCAGCTGTATGTTCGCCCGTTGTCTGAGGATCAATGGATGGCTTTTCAGTCTCATGAACAAATCTTTAGAGATCGTTTGAACACCAAACGCCAGCGCGATAAGCATGTTGTTTCCTCCGGTGATCCAGGAAAGTGCATAAAGTTAGCTGCGCTGCTAAACGGGATATTCTTTAAGAATGGAGTTTTTACAGCGGAAAGTCACAACAGTAGGCCTTTTGGATTACAGTTCCTGAAGTATGCGGCGAGAGTCCTAAAGAAGTTCCCGGCGACACAATCGTATCCTGAAGATGTAACATCGGCTTCAGTATCTGACTGGATCCGCGAGCAGCTGTGTTATCTGCAGGAAACCGTTCTGCCCTCTCTGCGGACAGGAGCGACTCGCAGCCAGCGAAACAGAAAGGTGAGCAGAAACAAACTCGCATATCTGTGGCAGTATAGAAGATCTAAAGCGATCCAAGTCATCTTAAATAACAGCGAGTATCCTGACCCTCCTCCCTGTCCTAGTGACATTACAGCAATACAAACTTATTATGATAGTAAATGTCTAAATCAGAGGTCTAATGAGGATCTTCCATCTCCACCCTGGTGTTTAAATGTGCCGCCACCGAAGCCAACCTTTTTCCCTAAAACAACGCATTTCACGCAGCAGGAGGTAGAGACTGTTTTAAAGAACCTCCCTAATAACAAAGCAAGTGGTAAAGATGGCGTGACATATGAGACTTTTAAAAATATGCAGTCACATAAGATTTTAACAACTGTCTTTAATGTCTGTTTGGAAAATAAGAGAATACCAGACTCGTGGAAAGGAGCATTAATTCATCGTATTCCAAAAAAAGACAACATCCCTGATGATCCATCGACATGGAGGGATATTTCCTTCCTTCCTACCATCTATAAGGTGTTCATGAAATGCATACTGGCCAGAGTTCTTCCGTGGCTGGTGGAGGCTGACATCTTATTCACCAAACAGAAGGCCTACATCAATAGGCAAGGTATGAATGAACATGTATTCTGCCTTAAAACAGGGATAGATGACTTTAAGCATGAGTCGTGTAGACTGTATTCAGTCTTCCTGGACTTTAGAGATGCATTTGGAACTTTATCTCACGATGTCATGATCAGATCATTAGAGGAAATACAGCTACCTCAGCTGTTCATAGACATAGTGAAAGATGTATATAGAGGCTCCTTTATTGAAGTAATCTGTGGAGAACAGCTCACTCACCCAACATCACTTCAGATTGGCATTAAAACTGGCTGCCCATGGAGTGCAATTCATTTCATAATTGCCATTAACCAATGGTTAAAGTGGATGTGTCAATGTGCCCCCCTGGCGTGATATCTCCTATCCCAGTACAGGGCTACGCAGATGATGTCCTGATGGTCTCCAGAGAAGAGGGTGTAGTTAAGAACATGCTGGCCAGAACCGATGCTTTTCTGGAATGGTCAGGTCTGGAGATAAAGGACACAAAATGTGCTGTTCTGTACGAGAGGAGGAGTGGAGGAAACAGGTGGTACCGTTCAAAATCTGATAAATGTCCAGTGTTTACAGTAGCAACAAAACCCATACGGGTATATTCTCTTCATGAGACATATGCATATCTTGGACATAAAATTAATATAGCAGGAGAATGGAAAGAGCAAGTAAACATCATCTTGTCAGAGTTTACATCTATGCTGGACTTGATTGATAAATGTCCACTGCCACTGACAATGAAGCTGGAGGCTATTAGACAGGTGGCACTGTCTAAAGTACAACATCTGTTCTCCAACGTTCACATCCAACAGAAAGTGCTGAGCGAAATGGATAACAAAACAGTGAGCTCAGTGCGAAAGTGGTTTGGACTTAATACACACAGCACCCGTGATGTTATTTTTCATCCCCAGTGGGAAGGAGGGTTGGGGGTACCAAACGTGACATGGATTTATAACCAGCGTGCAGATTTCCCATCTTCTGAACATGCTGAATAATGATGATAAAGAGGTTAGGGAGTTGGCTCGATCCTCCCTGTTCTTGGATCTAAGGAGACGCAAGGTGCCGCTGGGCAGGGAGACAGAGCCCCAGTTCCTTGGCTTCAAAAGGAAACCCAGCGGGAAACTGGACACACATTCAGCTGGCTTTGGTGTCTGGTCAGATTGGCCGGATCTGAACGACCTCTGCGTTCGAACTGGAGTATCACTGGAGTGGGTGAGGTCTGACTCTGAGAGCGTGAGAGTCTCGGAGGATATCATCTCAGACCCCCTGACCTATGTCAGAGCAACAGCCACATACGGTGGTGATAGCCACCCGCTAACATCTGCAGGAGCCCGGCGAACTCTCTTCGATCTACATCAATACCAACAAAAACAACACTGCACTGGACTGAAACTTCAGGGAAAACTTGCATGTCTTTCCTTTGCTGATCATTCTGTTTCACATTCATTTCTAAAGAATACTGCACTCAGTGAGGACATTGTTATTTTCACAGTAAAAGCTAGACTACAAGTTCTCCCTACTAGACTCAACCTTTCTATCTGGTTTCCTACAGCTCAGGTCCCTCATTGTTTGCATCACACTACAGAACAGATCACAGAAACACTGCCACATATCTTGAATGGCTGCCATGCTTACAAGGGAATGTACATAGCACGCCACGACAGAATAGTGGACCTGATAGTGAAGGACATATCAAATCATGTATCACCTTTAGTAAGAGTATACACACATTCCTGTGTAAAACCCTCTATGTTTCAGTGTCTCAGTGATAACTCTGACATGTTTTCTGATCTGTCTGCTAATACACCTGATGTTGTTGTGATTAATGAGGAGTGTAGAGAGGTGTTTGTTCTGGAGATAGCATGCACCTTTGACTCTAGTATGGAAGAAGCTTTTTTGACCAAAGTCATTAAATATCAACCACTCCTAAATGTTATTTCAGAGATAGGTTATCGGGGCAGATTACTTGTTTTCATATTTGGCAGTTTAGGACACACACACAGGCTGGTTGTAAGAGGCCTTCAACAACTTGGGATGCCCAAAAAGAGGGCTAAATGGTTAGCAAAGTACTGTTCTCTGTCTGCTATCATAGGCAGTCGTCATATATGGAGGAGACGCTGTTATTTATACCCATAACAACTGAGTGATATGCTTAATATTGTGAATATCTTTTGTATGCCACTGGTTCATGATTTTTTGTAAGTGTATTTAACTGCATCTGTAATATTTGTGTCCCTGTAGAGTATTTATTTTAAGTGGACTTAAATAAATTGTTAAAATGTGTGTGTGTTCACTACTGTGTGTGTGTGTGTCTGTGTGTGTGTGTGTGTCTGTGTGTGTGTGTGTGTGTGTGTGTGTGTGTGTGTGTGTGTGTGTGTGTGTGTGTGTGTGTGTGTGTTCACTGCTCCGGGTGTGTGTTCACTACTCTGTGTGTGTGTGTGTGTGTGTGTGTGTGTGTGTGTGTGTGTGTGTGTTTCACTACTGTGTGTGTGTGTGTGTGTTGTGTGTGTGTGTGTGTGTGTGTGTGTGTGTGTGTGTGTGTGTTCACTGCTCCGGGTGTGTGTTCACTACTGTGTGTGTGTGTGTGTTCACGGTGTGTGTGTGTGTGTGTGTGTGTGTGTGTGTGTGTGTGTGTGTGTGTTCACTACTGTGTGTGTGTGTGTGTGTGTGTGTGTGTGTTCACTACTGTGTGTGTGTGTGTGTGTGTGTGTTCACTACTGTGTGTGTGTGTGTGTGTGTGTGTGTGTGTGTGTGTGTGTGTGTTCACTGCTCCGGGTGTGTGTTCACTACTCTGTGTGTGTGTGTGTGTGTGTGTGTGTGTGTGTGTGTGTGTGTGTTCACTACTGTGTGTGTGTGTGTGTGTGTGTGTGTGTGTGTGTGTGTGTGTGTGTGTGTGTGTGTGTTCACTACTGTGTGTGTGTGTGTGTGTGTGTGTGTGTGTGTGTGTGTTTCCACTGCTCCAGGTGTGTGTGTTCACTACTGTGTGTGTGTGTGTGTGTGTGTGTGTGTGTGTGTGTGTGTGTGTGTGTGTGTGTGTTCACTACTGTGTGTGTGTGTGTGTGTGTGTTCACTACTGTGTGTGTGTGTGTGTTCACTACTGTGTGTGTGTGTGTGTGTGTGTGTGTGTGTGTGTGTGTGTGTGTGTGTGTGTTCACTACTGTGTGTATGTGTGTGTTTTCACGGTGTGTGTGTGTGTGTGTGTGTGTGTTCACTACTGTGTGTGTGTGTGTCTGTGTGTGTGTGTGTGTGTGTGTGTGTGTGTGTGTGTGTGTGTGTGTGTGTGCACTTGGATGGATTAAATACAGAGCACAAATTCTGAGCATGGGTCACCATACTTTGGCCACACGTCACTTTCACTAAATTAGTTTATGTCTGGCTGCGCAAATCATTTTACTCCAGACTGCTTTCTGAATGAGGGACAATTCAAGGCAAGTTTTGTTAAAACTAAAGGATCCAGCTGCACCTCCAGAAGAAGTAAGTCTCACACTTTATACTTTTTAATAATTATCTGCAAATCGCCTTTGCTCTTCCACAGAAGAGAGGGGCGGAGTCAGCAGAGCTCATTAGCATATAAAGAGATATGCACCGAAACGAGTCGCTGTGTTCCTTAACACGTCCACCGAGACCATTTCAAGATTACCTAAAGAATCATACCAACATCTGATGTCCCCTTGGAAGACATCTCAAAATCAGACTTACTTTAAAATCATTGAGGTTAAATACAGATTAAAATCATAACTAGACATAGTTTAATAGCTATAAAATCAAATCTTTGCATAGTTATGACATCTAATGATGCCTTAGAAAAAACTGTTAATCTTAAATATACATAAACCCATATAGGAAATATAAGACTTATCAGAAAAGCATGTAATAAACATGGTGTTTCATATTTTATGAAAGAAATCAGTTAAATCTGTACGTATCAGATGTAACCCTCTTAATAATCCTTAACGTTTTCATAAGTAACTGCAATTGAATTAACACATCTTTTCTTAGTAACGGTAGCTGATTATATTAATTAAATGAGGTAATTGCGTCACTCCGATACACTACTCGTAGTATAGCTCATCGAGTACGTTCAGCCTCGACCCGTTCAGAAGTACTTATAGCAGCCAGAAAGAAACGATCGTTTGAAAGAAAAACGCCACACATACTTCGCATCTGAACTCTTCATGTGCTCTTCACAGGACATCCAGAGATAATACGTTTATGAATTGAGTACCTCACGTGTTACAGTGTGTGCCTATGGGGCATGTTGTCACATTATGCTAAATAAAGAAACAAGCATACACTGTGTTAACGAAACAAGTTCTCCAGACATGAAAATATCCACATGTTGTGTCATTAGTAACCCTAATAATAATCAATAATTATTTTTGAAAAATAAAAAATTGTTTATGGTCACAATTCAGTAAATTAACATATTTCTGCAGTCATCAAACTGTCTATATCCATATTTTAAAGTGTTTGATCACATTAGGGTTACTACTCATACAACAATACTGAGATAAAATACTAAAAAATACATTTTTGCTTTATTGTAACGTATATCATACAATTGTTGGATTAGTGCTGCCAGTGTTACAACATCAATTGTGTGACGTATTTGTGTACTTTTTATTTAATGCGATAAATGATCATTACAACATTTTAGTGCAAGCTTCATTAACAACTGCCGGATTTATATTGTTATCCCAGCGGTTACTTACATGTTTACTCCACAAAACTCAATATGTGAGTTCATGCATTATAGTTTTGTACGATCGCGTTTCAATGCTTCTAACAATTTTCCTAAAATCATAACGCACCAACACACACTTGACAAAACAGTTAATTTCATGCTCAAAATAAGATTTATATTTCTTTATTCATCTATACAGAATATAACTGTGTGTCACACACTGCAAACATGTCTCAAAATCAAATATTTATTCCATAACACTAACACACATTTAACATTTAGTCAATCATAGGGCAATATCATAAACACACTAATATTGCAGAAGCGGCTTTATTTTATGCGTGTCAGATCCGGTCTTATACAATACTATATATTGATCATAAATTGTGTTTTGCTGTTTTCTTTAACCTCTCTATATTTTTTGTTTCATTGGGTTTGGTAATTTTACTTTTGGTAAGTTTATTTTGCTCCAATAACTCAAATCAAAAATTTAATTAGCCATTTCAGAGCAGGTTTGTGAAAAAGAAGACTTTTATTTGCAACAGGACATTACTGCACGATAACAAATATATGCAATACAGATGACATTTATTATATGAAAGTACAAAATACTCAAACAGATGAATAACATATCAATAAACAAAGTCCTCTTCTAATCTGCCCGGTTTCTGCATTTGGTCACATGTTCTCATTTACTGCTCTGTTTCAAGTCCATTCAGTCATGAATAGATTCAGAATCACATTATCACAGCTACCATGACGACTGACCCCCAAGCCCCCTCCTCCCAAACCATTACCCCACCCCCACACGGCTCAGTTACCCCGCCCCCTCCTGGGAGCCCAGTGTGTGTGTGTGTGTGTGTGAGAGAGAGAGTGTGTGTGTGTGTGTGTGTGTGTTTGTGGGTATGAGAGCGAGAGAGAGAGAAAGAGTGTGTGTGTGTGTGTGTGTGTGTGTGTGTGTATGAGAGCAATAGAGAGAGAGAAAGAGAGTGTGTGTGTGTGTGTGTGTGTGTGTGTGTGTGTGTGTGTGTGTGTGTGTGTGTGTGTGTGTGTGTGAAGATTGAAGATTCGTTCAGTGAATCATGAGGATACGTTCAATGAATCATGAGGATTCGTTCAGTGAATCATGAGGATTTGTTCAGTGAATCATGAGGATACGTTCAGTGAATCATGAGGATTCTTTCAGTGAATCATGAGGATTCGTTCAGTGAGTCATGAGGATTCGTTCAGTGAATCATGAGGATACGTTCAGTGAATCATGAGGATTAGTTCAGTGAATCGTGATGATTCGTTCAGTGAATCATGAGGATTCGTTTAGTGAATCGTGAGGATTAGTTCAGTGAATCGTGAGGATTCGTTCAGTGAATCATGAGGATTTTTTCAGTGATTTATGAGGATTCGTTCAGTGAATCGTGAGGATAGGTTCAGTGAATCGTGAGGATTCGTTCAGTGAATCGTGAGGATTTTTTCAGTGATTTATGAGGATTCGTTCAGTGAATCGTGAGGATAGGTTCAGTGAATCTTGAGGATTAGTTCAGTGAATCATGAGGATTCGTTCAGTGAATCGTGAGGATTAGTTCAGTGAATCGTGAGGATTCGTTCAGTGAATCGTGAGGATTTTTTCAGTGATTTATGAGGATTCGTTCAGTGAATCATGAGGATACGTTCAGTGAATCATGAGGATTAGTTTAGTGAATCTTGAGGATTAGTTCAGTGAATTATGATGATTCGTTCAGTGAATCTTGAGGATTAGTTCAGTGAATCATGAGGATTCGTTCAGTGAATCGTGAGGATTAGTTCAGTGAATCGTGAGGATTCGTTCAGTGAATCGTGAGGATTTTTTCAGTGATTTATGAGGATTCGTTCAGTGAATCATGAGGATACGTTCAGTGAATCATGAGGATTAGTTTAGTGAATCTTGAGGATTAGTTCAGTGAATCATGATGATTCGTTCAGTGAATCGTGAGGATTCGTTCAGTGAATCTTGAGGATTCGTTCAGTGAATCGTGAGGATTAGTTCAGTGAATCGTGAGGATTCGTTCAGTGAATCATATTGATGAATGAATATTTATTAAACATGAATATTGATGACCATCATCTGTTCTTCACATAATATTCAAATACTGAAATAAAAGAAAACATAGTAATTCAATAATCAAAAAGTTAAAGGGAAAAAAGATTATTATGTCATCGTTGACTCTTTCCCAAACCTCTTTGAACTTCTTACTTCTCTTGAGCACAAAAAAGGTATTTTGAAGATTATAGCTGACGGCAGCCATTGACTTCCATTCTGGGTTTTTTCCATGCTGTGTTAGTCAATGGTTACCATCAACTGTTTGATAAGCAATGTTCTTTAAAATCTCTTGTTCAACAGAAGGCTGTAGCGTGCAATGAAGCGAAGGAGAGTACTGTCACTTTAAGCAGCATCTCTTATGGTTTTAAATAATTTGAGTCAGGGGCGGATCTAGGGGTGGGGCCAGAGGGGCACCGGCCCCTGTTGAAATCTGATTGGCCCCTGAAGTGCCCCTGTCCTGTCAGTCATCGCTGATTTACATCAAGCTCTCTATTGGCTGCGTCGGTTCGTCGTTTGAAAATCAACCTGCTTAACGGTTTCTGTCTACAACTGCTAGTGCTGTGTTTTCAGTCACGGTCTTCGTCCCCTTTACGGGAAGTACCTATTCAAAACTTTAAAGTAAAAAAGCATATTATGGTTGATGTCATTTAAGTTCTCTTTCTCTAATGTTAGAAAGCTAATCAGCTCAGGACTCGACGAGTGCCCGATAGCCAGCGTGAAAGCCACTCGGGACCAGAGCTGCCAACTCTCACGCTTTCGCCGTGTGACACACAATTTTGCCTATTTTCACTCGCACTCATGCCACATATCCAATTAATCACGCAAAAAAAAAACAAAACACGATCTTGGGCCAAGTTCGTTCCTTTTCAAACTCCTAGATGGCGCTGATGGCGTCTATGGCTGGCTGCACCCTGAAGTTAGCGACAGAAGAAGAGATAACGTTACCCCGAAAGACAACGAGAGAAACTACCACCTCGAGAAGTCTGATGATGAATCTGAGCTGATACTAGGTATGTAACAATGAAATCTCGTCCAATTGAGTACTCACTCTCTTAAACTTTAAATCTTGAAATAAATAATTTGTTTGTGTTTGTGCGTGTGTCTGTGAACATGATTTAGTGTGGTGAATGTAAACTTAGCTGTCATAACAGGCAGCAGGAGAGCACCCTTTTAACTTCGTGGTATACAGCATGCTCAAAACATCAGTTCATAGCATTTTTTATTTACTCGCATGCCATTTATCTTTTTATTAACAGGCCAAAGAAAAGGACTCACTGTGGATGAAGACTTTTTTCTGTAGGACTAAAACAGCACTTCGAACAGGTAAGATGTATTCCAAAGAATTTAACATAAATACAGGACATTTGTGCAATAGAATTAGGTATGTTTTTGTAACTGAGAGTAGAGTTATTAAACCAACATGACCATAAATTATTTAAGGTTTCAAAGATGTCCCGTAAGAGACCTTTGCCAGGACAAAAGCGAAACCTTTTATTTTATTTAAACATCCAACCAAGTGAGAAAAGACAGATGGATCAACCTACAGTATACTTATAGTATTAATCAATCAAAAATCAAGGTATGTTTTTCCATTGTGTTCTTGGTGCATTTTCCATAGGTGACAGGAGCCAAAGAATTCGAGAGGCTTGCTGCCGTCGCCAAACTG
>CM049837.1:70000-82500 GCA_027422435.1 Schizopygopsis pylzovi | reverse complement strand
TTGATTGCTGGCTGTTTCTTTATATGCTTTTTTGTATTCACTGTTTTGTATAGCTGTTTGGGTTTCACAAATGCTTTTTTTGTTCCCTTTTTCCCCTTTTTGTTACATGGCGGCTAGTAGGGCTGATAAAGACGGGTTGGTGAGATGGGTTAGCTGGAACTGTAAAGGTTTGAATAATCCAGTCAAACGTAATAAGGTTCTGATTCATCTTAGAAAACTAAAAGCTAATTTTGTGTTTCTTCAAGAAACGCATCTCTGCTCATCCGATCATTTTAGATTGAAAAAAGACTGGGTAGGACAAGTTTATCATTCACATTTTCAATTCAAGTCTAGGGGCTGTGGCATTCTGATACATAAATCTACTCCATTTGTCATATCACAAGTTATTGCAGATCATAAGGGTAGATATGTCATTGTAACAGGAACTTTGTTTTCAATCCCCCTAATTCTTGCCAATGTGTATGCTCCTAATTATGATGATGCTACTTTTATCACCTCTTTTCTGTCATGTATACCAGACCTTCACTCTCATTCATTAATCCTGGGAGGAGATTTTAATTTTGTGATGTGTCCACGACTTGACAGGTCCTCAAAAAAAGTTATATCTCCTTCAAAAAGTGCAACGATCATTCAATCTTTCTTGCGTAATTATGGTATTTGTGATGCATTTCGTTTTTTAAACCCTTCGACAAGGAAATTTTCTTTTTTTTCTCAAGTACACCAGTCCTACTCACGAATAGATTATATTTTTTTAGATAACAAACTTCTTCCTTATCTTCAGGACTGTTCATACGAAAGCATAGTGGTTTCTGATCATGCACCAGTTGTTTTGGGACTTAACTTTCCAAAAGCACCCCCTAAGAATTATCAGTGGTCCTTTAACACTGGTTTATTAAAGGATAAAGACTTCATTAAATTTATCTCCTCAAATATATCTTCCTTTCTTGAAATTAATAGTACTCCGGGTATGGCCTATTCTTCCATTTGGGAGACTTTAAAATGTTATTTGCGTGGCTTAATAATTTCATATTCATCTTATAAAAATAGAGAGCGAAAGAAGCAGTTAGAAGAATTATCTAGCTCTATAACAGCGATTGATACAGAGTACTCATTGAATCCTTCTCCTAATCTTTATAAAGAACGTCAGATCTTGCAGACAAAATATGATCTGCTATCGACTGAAGAGGCTGAGAATTTGTTTTTACGTACTCAACATAAGATCTATGAATTCGGTGATAAAACAGGCAAATTGTTAGCTTTATATTCGTAAAACGCAGACTTCACGCTTGATACCCCAGCTTAGTTTATCTTCAGGAATTACTACCACTGATTATAAAGAAATAAACTCTCAATTTAAACAATATTATATAAATCTGTACACCTCTGAATCTCCTCAAGATGCTTCATTAATGAATATTTTTTTAGATAACTTGGATTTGCCCACTATAGAGAATAATTTGTGTGATTTTTTTGGATGAAGATATTAAAATTGAGGAAATAGCCGATGCAATTGCCTCCTTAAAAACGGGCAAGGCCCCTGGCCCTGACGGTTTCCCATCTGACTTTTACAAAGCATTCTCTAAATTGCTATGTCCAGTGTTGCTTTCAGTTTTTTTAGAGAGTCTTCAAAATTCTAAGTTACCCACAACCTTTTATCAAGCTATTATCTCACTAATTCTTAAGAAAGATAAACCTCCCCTTGACTGTAGTTCCTACCGTCCCATATCGCTTTTAAATTGTGACTACAAGATATTAGCTAAAATATTATCTATTCGGCTGGAAAAAACATTGCATAGAGTAATCTCACCGGATCAAACTGGTTTTGTTCGAGACAGGCATTCTTTTTTTAATATTAGACGCCTCTTTAATGTTTTGTATTTACCTTACTCCAACAATCCTGAAGTTGTGGTCTCTCTAGATGCTGAAAAAGCATTTGACCGTATTGAATGGGATTATCTCATAAACATTTTGGAGAGGTTTGGATTTGGTCTAAAATTCATCTCTTGGATAAAGCTCCTTTATGCCACCCCCAGGGCATCTGTACGCTCAAATAATATTATTTCAGATCCTTTTTTATTGTGTCGGGGCACAAGGCAGGGGTGTCCCCTTTCCCCACTTTTATTTGCTATTGCGATTGAACCCCTGGCAATTGCACTACGTACTGATTCAGAGATACAGGGGATTTTTCGAGGTGGCCTTGAACAGAAGGTTTCGCTATATGCTGATGATCTTATTTTATTTTTATCAAACCCCTTAGTCTCAATTCCTCGAGTACTTTTAATACTGGACTAATTTAGTATTTTTTCGGGTTATAAATTGAATTTTTCTAAAAGTGAATTATTTCCAGTAAATTCAGCTGCATTAAGTATCTCATATTCAAATTTCCAGTTCAGAGTTGTCAAAAACCAATTTCGGTACTTAGGTGTCCAAGTAACACGTAGATATGCTGACTTGTTTAAAGTTAACTTTAACCCTTTATTAGAACTTACTAAGTCTTTGTTTTTATCATGGAAACCCCTTCCTCTCTCACTAATAGGAAAGGTAAATGCAGTTAAAATGAACATTCTTCCCAAATTTTTATATTTATTTCAATGTTTACCCATATTTATTCCCAAGTCTTTTTTCTCTAATCTGGAAAAAATAATTTCTTCTTTTATCTGGAATAACAAACCCAGGCGAATAGGTCTAAAGCATTTGGTTAAGCCAAAGGAGGTGGGAGGTTTGGCTTTGCCTCACTTTCAAACTTACTACTGGGCAGCCAACTTTAGAAACTTATTATACTGGGTGCAACATGATTTGCAATTGTGTAAACCTCTCTGGGTCCAAATAGAGGCTATATGTTGCTCCCCAATCACTTTAACATCTTTGCTTTGTTCTTCTATGCCTTTCACTTATAGTATCTTGATTAAGAATCCAATTATTAAACATTCTCTGAGGATTTGGACTCAGTTCCGCAAAGCTCTACAGCTTAAGTGTCTTTCTTCAGCTGCACCCATTGCCAGTAACGTGTCTTTTCCACCTTCTCTTTTTGATGGGGCCTTCAATATTTGGAACTCAAAAGGCCTAGTCACGATTAACCAGCTATTCATAGATAACAATTTCGCTTCCTTTGACCAACTTAAAAAACTATTTAGTTTGCCTAATTCACATTTATTCCGATATCTCCAAGCTCGAAGCTTTGCCTGTAAACATTTTTCGGAGTTCCCCGCTGCTCCACCAAATGGTATTTTGGAGAGCATTTTACATCATTATAGATCTATTGGGGGTGCCATATCAAATATTTATAATATAATAAATAACAAACAAACACCATCTAGTAGATCATTAAAATCTCTCTGGGAGGAAGATTTAAGTATTACGTTAGAAAATGAAACTTGGAATGCTGTCTTTAAAAGGATACATTCTTCTTCAGTTCGTATTCATTGGTCTAGGGTACAACTTAGCAGGATATTTCCTGATTTGGACCCTACCTGTCCACGTTGCGGTGTGGAACCAGCATCCCTGCTTCATTCTTTTTGGGCCTGTTCTAAGTTATTAAGGTTTTGGGAAAGAATTTTTAAGAGTTTCTCAGAAATTTTCACTACAACAATAGACCCCAACCCTTTGACAGCTTTATTTGGGGTTCTTCCGGAAAATGTGAAATTGACAGTTTTAGAGATGGATAATATCGCACTTTGCACACTTTTGGCTAGACGGCTTATACTAATTAACTGGAAGCTGCCATGTCCTCCAACTTATCGTCAGTGGGTTTTTGACCTTCTTTTTGCCCTCAAACTTGAAAAGATTAAATTTGGAGTTCGATTGAAACCCTATCTTTTTATAAAATCTTGGGGCCCATTTTTGGAACATTTTAAGGAGGCAGGGTTTGAATAAAAGGTTTTATGTGTGCTTCTTTTCTTATTTTAATTTTTTTTTTCCTTGGTTGATATTTATATATTTATCTGTATGCTTACAGTACTGTAAGTAACGTTTATAGGTATATGGCCATTTACTATCCTTATTTGTTTTATTGTTTTTAATTTCGTTTTTAACAGATTGATACTTGTATTGTGTCTTGAGATGTTTGCATTTTATTTTAATAAAAAAAAAAAACAAAAAAAAAAACCATTCAATTATCAAAAATGTGTATACACGCATGTATATTCCATAAATATCTGACATTGACATTGTTTGTAATGTCTGCTAAATTGGCAAATGACCTCTAATTGCAATACAATTTGAATAAACCATTTAACCAATCAAGTTTGGGAGTGTATATATGTAGACTACCGTTTTTTGAGAATGGAGGACGTACACAACCCTGAACCGCAGCTACATGCTGCAACTGGACGACGCGTAAGAATACACGGAGGTGGTGCTAAAGAAAGACCTAATAGAGGAGATGAAATCAGAGCCACACTTGTGGATCATGTCATAAGTCATGGTTTTACAATGAAAG
This sequence comes from Schizopygopsis pylzovi, assembly GCA_027422435.1. Lineage (NCBI taxonomy): Eukaryota > Metazoa > Chordata > Actinopteri > Cypriniformes > Cyprinidae > Schizopygopsis > Schizopygopsis pylzovi. The sequence goes on along the minus strand of CM049837.1, from coordinate 78,062 downwards.
AGGCTGCTTGATGAGTGCAGTGTCATCAACTGTGCAAACCTTTCATAGGGAAAACAGGCAAATATGTATGTATTTTTTTGTTGTACAGTATGTAAAGCATTTTTATCAACAACAATATTGTAAAGGTAAATGCAAGTCTGTTTGTACATTCTATAGAAGCGCACAACCTCGCACGGGTGGCAGAGCTGCAGTATTTAACCAACAGCAAGAACAAGAAATGTGTGACATGTTCATCGAAGGATCAGCATTTCCACCGAGTTTAGAAAAGACGTCAAATGACTGTGAAACAACTCTACAAGGTGCCGATAGTGTGTATGTCCAGGTAAACCATTGGTGTGAGTTTTAGAAACACATTAGAAGAGAAAACATTTACTGAACTCTAGGATATTTTGTTTCTGTGCTTCTTCGAAGAGAATCATGGAGTTAGAAGGACATGAAACAACCCACATGTTTGTTTTTGTGGACAAGGCCGGGTTCGATCTGTCCAAAGGCCGGAGACGTGTTCGCGATCTCATTGGACACCGAGCCACAGCTGACACACCAGGCCAACGTGGAGCCAATATTACAATGTGTGCTGCCGTTTCAGAGAATGTGTAGGCCCTATAATACCCAACTAAACACACGTTACAGCAGAGGTCTCAAACTCAGTTCCTGGAGGGCCACAGCTCCGCACAGTTCAGCTCCAACCCTAATCAAACACACCTGATCCAGATAATCAAGATCTGATTACTAGAAACTTCCAAACAGGTGTAAGATGGAGCTAAACTCTGCAGAGCTGTGGTCCTCTGGGAATTGAGTTTGAGACCCTGCTTTACAGAGACCTGATTCCAGAACAAGAACGAGGTTTAGTTAGACCACAATTATGTTGTTATGCTTCCACCGAGCCAACATGGTTCGGGACTGGTTTGCTGCACATGAAAGGATAACAGTGGAGTCTCTCATTCCTCAACCCAACAGAAGAGTGTTTTCATCATGGAGGTGGAAGTATACGAGTGCTGCATGTGAGGACATCACAGCTGATCAGTGCAGGGGTGGTGCGGTGTATTTGTCCCCGGTGCATGGCGATGGAGAACATCAGATGAGGTGTTGATGAACATCTTTGACCTGACCAACAACAGCGACATCATGTTTTTCATGGATGTTATTTTGTATTTTTGTGTAATTGTGGTAGCATAAGAAATATGAAATGTACAGTAATTGGACAAGCAAGATTTCAAACACTCCATGAACAATGTGCAAATAATGCTTAGAGAGAATTCTTAAAATATAGATGGATGGATAGATAGATGGAGAGAGAGAGAGAGGGGATAGATAGATGGATGGATGGATGGATGGAGAGAGAGAGAGAGGGATGGATAGATAGATGGATGGATGGATGGAGAGAGATATGGAGAGAGGGAGAGAGAGGGATGGATGGATGGAGAGAGAGAGAGATATAGATAGATAGATAGATCAGAGAGCTTTGGAGAGAGAGAGAGAGAGAGAGAGATATAGATAGATAGGGAGATAGATAGATGGAGAGAGAGATAGAGATATAGATAGATAGATCAGAGAGCTTTGGAGAGAGAGAGATCATGTGTATTTTAGTGACTAACACACTTGTATTAGAGGCGGACAGCTGAATCAGCCAATCAGCGTCTTCCCGCCGCTTCTTCCCGTGCGTCACCGCGTCGCGTCCAATCGCGTGCTCTGGAGGAACGCGTCGCGCTGCGCTGGACCCCGCTGTCAGAGTCAGTCCGCCCGCGACGCGCTGCGGAACGGGAGTCTGCTGAAGCCGAGGACGCCGCTGTCGCATCCGCAGGTAAGAGCGAGCGGCGCGTTTACTGACGCTGTGTGTGTGTGTGAGAGACGCGCGGGGCTCTGTGAGGAGGAGGAGGAGGATGAAGATGAAGCGGAGACACGCATGTACCGCAATGCAGACGCGCGCGTTTAGCGTTGATTTCTGTAATGAGTCAGGTCGCGGTGATCCGTTCTGTCGGGCGCGTTGTTTTTCTGACGCGCGTCTTAGAAAAGGCGTTGATGAAGACGCACGACGCGTCAGACAGATAGCGATGTTTGCGTGAATCTCGGCGAGAGGACTGTGTTCACCGCAGGGCGTTATATATGAGATATGAGATACATAATCATAACCTGTAAACATGCGCGTGTGATGAAATTATGAAATTATAGATATGATAAAAGCAGCAGTCGAACCTCGCATAGATACATCTACAGTGTGTTTTCAACATCAGTGATATGCTTTTGTAGCTTGCGTTTGCTAATATTTCGAATTAGATATTTTTTAGATTTAAGATTTTGTTTTAATGCACATACAATATGTCCATGTTTAGTTTTTTATATATTACACTGAAAAAATGTAAAATTTTGACTTTTGAATACATTTTATAAATCATAATAAAGGCAAGTAACGTGTTGAATTTACTGTGAAAGTTTCAGAGACACTGAAATCTATTTTCTTATATGTATATATATATTAATTTTATTTATTTACCTCTTAAAAAAATAATGCGGTTCTAGTTTATTTCTTTACTTATTTTAGTATCTCAAGCTAAAAATTAGAAATGTTGTTTTTGCAGCTCGCTGAAATAAAATACAATTTCATTTAAAATCATATTTATGATTTCTCTATTTATGTATTTATTTATTTATGGGATGGTTTATTTGTATTCTTAGTTACCCGTAATTAACTACAACAGCCAATGGCAAATTACCCGCAGCAGACATTTCAATATTTTCCATATCAATATTTCTATTGAAAAGGTTTCTGATGTCATAACTCATGCATCAGGCGTCTGGAGACATGCACTTCTGATAAAGATGATTCATGTCTACGTCTGATGATGTGAGTTAATGAGGATCGTTAGGGCAGAACGGATCCTCCGGATGATGAACCGGCTTCGTTAGCAGCGTCAGATCGTTATATCTGTCAGAAAGATGCAGACACATGCACGAATACATTGAGCCTTGAGGTTATGAAGCTTTAGTTCAGCCTCAATGACTAAAATTATTTTCATTTACAATACAACTAGTTAAGTTGCATGCGGGTTAAAGATGAAAAATAAGTGTACTACAGCTTTAAATGGTTGTTTTTCATTTTTACCATGATTTAATGTCAGGTATATATTTATCTCAACAATCAGGTTATGATTTTACAGCAAAAATACTTTTGCTTTTACATTTTCTAAACTTAGCCATGATCCCATTTTGGCTATTTTTCAGCAATAATTTGTGCTCATTTGAAATGCATTCAAATTTCGTATGCTTGCTTATTATTGAATACAGGTCAGAATAAGTACGCTGTTTTAAATATAAGCACTGAAATATTATTTCACCCACATTTAAATCTCCCAAAACGTATTTGAAACCTTAAAAGTTGTTGGTTTAATTGCATTTAATGTGCTTTTTATGTATTATAAAATCATTTCTTATTGATGTAGACTTTTAGCAGTTTTTGAGTCATGTATAACACCACAGTGTTGTAGAAGAACATGCAACGATACCGTTTACAGCACGTCATCATGAGTTTAATACAGTGACAGGATTTGTGCAGAGATGCTGCATGACTGAAGCGATCCGAACACACCTGATGTGATGCTGATACGAGGTCTGTAGACTCCACTCGTCAGGTATCCGCTCTGAGAGATGAGTTATGATGAGTTATTGAGTATAAGAGTCCTCTTAAAGCTACAGCGTGTCATTCCTGCAGTCTTAGTGATGGACTGAACACTGATCAGTGTGTTAGGTGACGTCCTCTCGGGTCAGAGACTGCGCTTCCCAGCATGCATCTGTGCAATCAGTGTCCGGCAGCGGGGGGTGAATCCCATAACAAAGCCTCTGGAGTTTGATTGACAGCTCTGGCATTTAATGAGCAGCGGGAGATGCGCAGACACACACACACACACACACACACAACAGGACACAGACTCATAAGACAGCAACACTTAAACAGTTTAATCTTTGTGTTAAACACCGCTGTGGTTTAATTGAATAGTGTGCATTTGTGTGTGTGTGTGTGTGAGACTACACAAAAAACAACACTGATTAGATCAGACTGTGTTTGTGATTGTGTGTGTGTGTGAGACTTCCATTCCATTAGTGAGAATCGATCTGGCTGCTGAAATTGCTGACTAACCTTTTAGAGGTGTGTGTAAGAGTAAGAGCTGTAGATTGATCTGAGAACGGCCTGATCTCACCGTCACAGCGCTACAATATTCTACATGGTTGCTAGGGTGTTTTGTGTGGTTGCTGGGATGGTATTCTGGTCTGTAGATGTGCCTCCTTCAACCTGCTGCTCTCAGATCAGGGAGTGATAAGATTAGAGGTCGAAGGTCAGGCAGATAATGTCACCCGAGGTCAAAGGTCGGGTCACTGTGTGTGTGTTTAGCTTTAGTTTGTGTACACGAGTGACTCTTAATATCCAGTAATATTATCAATGGGGCTCATGGGATTGATTTGATACATCAATAGATTATGTATTTTCTTGAGCTGTTCAGTCTGTTTTACTTTAGTATCAATGTAGTTTTTATTCATATTTTTAATTATCTATATTTTTATTTATTTTTTTGACTCTTTTTTTCAGTTGATAACATACAAATGCAGCTAATAAGTAAGTTATGAGAGAGATTGAGCGTGCATGAATTAGCCTAACGTTACCTCTCTGAGTCTCTCTCAGCAGGGTCTCTACTAGTGAAACGTTCATCTCATTTTCCTCACGAACCATGCTGTTGTTACCGCGCTTCACTTGTGAGAAACGCCATGCACTTTTAACTATTTACAGACAAAGTGGTCAGAGCAGCGCTAACAACATATGAAGAGCTCTTTTCCAAAACGCTAAATCCATTTTAATAGTTTTCATGAAAATGACTTTTTTTTACGTAGACCCATACATTTAGTTAATATTCAATTTATCATGTAAAAATGGTCTGTTGGCTCAGTCTGAACATGTTAAACAATGATTGTTAAATGAAACAACAATATTGTGGATTATAAATGCAAAGGTTTTTTTTTTCTTTTTTCAAAACGCTACAAATCCCTCCTTTTTTTTTTAAATGTTGGTTTATGTCAAAAAAAAAAAAAGAGAACATGCAACATATGATATCAGAGACTCCTACTATAAACCGGTCACACCAGCCTTGTGTTGATGTAACCCCTCCGGGTCCGCACCATCACACCGAGCGGGTCTCGAACCCGGGTTTCCGGCGCGGGAGGCACGCGCTCTAACAAGGAACGCCAAAGGCTACAGCCTCTAGTGTCAGGAGAGTGAGGTTTACACACCGCCTTTACTGGCATACTCATCTGTTACATTGACATCCCACAGTGGGTATTAACGCGCCACCTGAGTGACGAACCACCTGAGTGAGTGCATATCGCATTTAGGCTAAAAACAGGTTCGGCGCTTATAGCGGTTTGGAAAGGAACTGCATCTTGCAGTACATTTAAACAAGGAAATATAGCGATTTGGCATGAAACATCGATGGAGAAGTGAATAGGTTCAGTACACAGCAAAATGGCATGACGAACTCGTTTTTTTTTTATTTGGCGTTTATCGCGTTTTGGAAAAGAGCTCTTCATATGTTTGTAAACTGTGTGTGTCTGTGAGCGAGAGAGTATGCACTTTAAGTACATAATAAAACATAATTTTGTTGCAAAACATGGAAATGATCTGTCGTTTGTATCCCGTTGCTTACTATATTTATGTATTTGGCCAGTGTCTTATTGGTTTTGCTGTTGTAAGACCTTTTGGACTGAAATCATTGGCGGAGTGAGACGGTCATGTAATGCGGTCAAGAGAACTACGTTCGCCGCGTGTTCCCCTTTAAATAATTGCACACCTTTAGAATGTTTATCAGCCAATCAGATTCAAGCATTCGACGGCCCGTAATATACATGTGTATACAGGGCTCTAGAGTGCGACCAATTTGGTCGCACGTGCGCCCTAATTTCTCTCGGGTGCGACTAACAAAAATCCCAGGGCGCACTGGTGCGTCCAGCCATTCAAGAAAAGAAAAAAAAGTATCCGCGACTCAGAAACTCTGTGGTTCAACAAAAGACACCCCCGTTAGGCTTATATCGTGGTCTAAACCAATCAGAGATAGTGAAGGGCGGACCCCCCCTCTGATTGGCCGTGGTCCAGATATTCCTGTATGTGTGTGTGTGCGCGTTGACAAATGCGTCACGTGTGCTGCTGCAGTCAGACAGAGAGAAAGAGGTGAGTAGTAGAGATGCGTGCAGTGTTGCCAACTTAGCAACATTTAGCGCCTTTGTAGACCCCCATAGCAACTTTTTGTTTTCCAAAAAAAGCAACTAGTGACAAATCGAGTCTCTCAGAGTGTCTCTGTGATCGCAGCAACGGCGCGAGATCAGCGCGCTTTCTCTGCATCTGCTCTGTTCAGCGAGCGTCTGAGAGGAGCCCGTTCAGTTAAAACAGATATTATTGCTTCTCTAAATGTACATGCAAATATAGAAGAAATCACAGCACTGGAATTGTCTTGTCTTATATTGTGTCTTATTTGATTTCATCAGACAACGGCTCAATACAATTATAAATTAGTATTTTTGTGCAGACTAGCTTCTTGGAAGGGAGAGCTGGTTATGAATTCTTAAAGGGACGTGTTTCAGTCATTATTTCATATTTATCCTGTTGACTGACAACATAAACAGTCAAATATATAAAGTAAAACAGTTTTATTGAGAATTTGGCTGCATTAAAATACAGTATGAGCACAGAGAGACGATTAGACAGAACAGAAGTTATTTTTTTCTTTACTTTACTTTGTCATTTAGCAGACGATTTTATCCAAAGCAGCTTACAAATAAGAAGTAACTAAAATTAAAAGTTAAAACTATACATAATATATACACACATTTAAGAAGATAAAGACATGAAATAAACATGACAAATGCATACAACATTTCAAAACTAAACATTTAAATGAAAATAAAGCTAAATAAAATCAAAATATTAAATCAAGAAAAGGTATGAGTATAAAAATGCTTCTAACATAACACTAAAGGCCTAAGTATACTTCTGTTTTGCATAGTAAGAATTGGTTATAAAAACTGTAAATACCTTTTTTTTTTCATTATGTTTAGTGCAATTATTTAGTAGTCTGTGGTGGGATGGGGCGCAGGATTGTTTTATGGGTTTGGGGGGGGGGGGGTTTGAGAAGCACTGCACTAGAGCATCCCTTCGTTCAGACACAGTGGAAGATCTGATAAGACTCAGTGTAGAAGGGCCAAGTCTGGAAGATGTTGATGCTAGAGAGAGTGTGTTCAGCTGGTTTAGCCGAGGACAAAGATCAAGAAGGCCAAACTACAGGAGTTGGCCATCCGAGGGGCATGTGACTGCAATGGAGGATAGTCCATAATACATTGAGCCATGAGATGTTCAGTTTGACGCCCTTAAAACACTTAATTTAGATTTTATTTATCTTGAGATGTTTTAAGTTTAAATCTCTGCTCAGTGAAGCACTTTAAGCACCAACACTTTTTCAGTAAGTTACCTTTCTTGTAGAATTGTGCTTCAAATAAAGAACTTTATGTTGACCAGATTGTTAGTTAGTCGTTTACTAGTCAATATTGCCTATATAAAAATTTGGGTGCACCTAACTTTTGTGCCGGTGCACCTAAGAAAAAAAGTTAGGCGCACCAGTGCACCCAGTGCAAAAAGTTAGTCTAGAGCCCTGGTATATACTCACACACATACAGGACTGTTCTTGGCCAAATATGTAAGTGTGTTCACGCTTTACAAGAACCAAGTACCACTATGAGTTACAGTACAAATATCGGTGTCTTAAACTCTTGAGAGATAACCAGTAGAGCAGACACAGAGAGAGCTGAGTGTTCAGAGGAGCTCAGGCATCGTGTGCTGGTTCTGTGGGTTTGCTGTATATCTGACGTCTCCGATCAGCCGCTGACCTCGACCGGTGTGTTTTCAAGGACACGTCAAAGAGTCTCTGAGACCATAAAGATAAGCGTCTAGAAGAGCTTCGGCCTCGCAACGCTAAATTGTTTTCAGATCGATGACTTTCTCCCCGATGGCCACGACTCAAGTGCACTGAAG
>CM049837.1:65000-67500 GCA_027422435.1 Schizopygopsis pylzovi | reverse complement strand
ACCCCAACAATGGAGAACTGACTTGGCAATGGTCCAGAAGACGATCATTGACCCCCCCCCCCCCCCCCCCCCCAAAAAAAGAGGGTAAGTCACAGAGAATCATTACTGAAAGGGGGGCTGTACAAGGAGTGCTGTATCAAAGCATATTAAACACAAAGTTGACTGGAAGGAAGAAATGTGCACAAGCAACAGTGCTGACCGCAAGCTTGAGAATACTGTCAAGCAAAGCCGATTCAAACACTTGGAAGAGCTTCACAAGGAGTGAACAGAAGCTGGAGTCAGTGCATCAAGAGTCACCACGCTCAGACATCTTCAGGAAAAGAGCTACAAACCACTTCTGAAACAGAAACATCGTCAGAAACATCTTACCTGGGCTAAGGAGAAGAAGAACTGGACTGTTGCTCAGTGCTACAAAGTCCTCTTTTCAGATGAAAGTAAATGTTGCATTTCATTTGTAAATCAAGGTCTGGAGTCTGGAGGAAGAGAGGAGAGGCACAGAATCCATGTTTCTTGAAGTCCAGTGTGAAGTATGTGAAGTCAGTGATCCTCTCTGAGTCTCTCTCAGCAGGGTCTCTATTAGTGAAACGTTCATCTCATTTTCCTCACGAACCGTGCTGTTGTTACCTCGCTTCGCTTGTGAGAAACGCCGTGCACTTTTAACTATTTACAGACAAAGTGGTCAGAGCAGCGCTAACAACATATGAAGAGCTCTTTTCCAAAACGCTAAATCCATTTTAATAGTTTTCATGAAAATGATTTTTTTTTACCTAGACCCATACATTTAGTTAATATTCAATTTAACCTGTTAAAATGGTCTGTTGGCTCAGTCTGAACATGTTAAACAATGATTGTTAAATGAAACAACAATATTGTCGATTATAAATGCAAAGTTTTTTTTTTCTTTTTTCAAAACGCTACAAATCCCTCCTTTTTTTTTTTAAATGTTGGTTTATGTCAAAAAAAAAAAAGAGAACATGCAACATATGACATCAGGACTCATACTATAAACCGGCCGCCCCAGCCTTGTGTTGATGTAACCCCTCCGGGTCTGCACCATCACACCGAGCGGGTCTCGAACCCGGGTCTCCGGCGCGGGAGGCGGGCGCTGTAACAAGGAACGCCAAAGGCTACAGCCTCTAGTGTCAGGAGAGTGAGGTTTACACACCGCCTTTACTGGCATACACATCTGTTACATTGACATCCCACAGTGGGTATTAACGCGCCACCTGAGTGACGAACCACCTGAGTGAGTGCATATCGCATTTAGGCTAAAAACAGGTTCGGCGCTTATAGCGGTTTGGAAAGGAACTAGGGGTCGACCGATTATCGGCGCCGATATTAAGCATTTTACCGATTATCGATATCGGCCATTTTAAAAACAGATTTGCCGATAATTATTATTATTAATTTTTTTTTTTTATGCAAACAAACATACTATTTACAGGTGACATTATTTATTGGTGAATAAATAATACAGGTGAAATGATTTAATGTTTAAATGCACTATTTGGCTCGATGCAGCCTGTCTGAGCTCAACACTCTGTGAGAGTGAGGCGATCTCTCAATCTCTGAGAGCAATCTCCGCCCACCGCTCATCTGATATGTAGAGAGTCACGAGTCCGACCAATCAACGCGGAAAACTGAAGGCAGTCTCACACCGAAAGCACATGCTAACTGGAGCTGCCTCAGTGATCACGCATCAGTTGTCTCTCAAAGGTAAAGCAGCAGCAGACGTTGCTGAAGTTGCAAAACACCTCAATATAACCTATGATGTCCGCGATGCAGAAAATGCGGGCGGAATCGCGGAATGCAGTCATATAATGGAATTTACCGTATAACGCGGAATGTGTCGAAGTTTGGATGAATTAATCAAAAGTAGGTCAGTACACTTAAATCGACTCGCGCTATGCACTAGTATCTATAAATATTAAGCCGCAAAAACACTTTAAATATGAATCCTGCATGTTCTGCATCTCTGTTAATGAATGACACAGACGTGCGGTTTCATTTACTGCACACATACATACTGAAGCGCGTGACGCTCGCAGAGACTTCAGCGTCTGCCGTCTCACTAAATGAGGACATAAATACATGAACAACATCCCCAGAACTGCTCCGAGAGTCACTTGATGAGCATTTGACCGTTTCATTTGAGTAAAACGATCGTCATATCATATATACATAGGCTACAGAAACTTAAAAGGTCCTCATGGCAACCTGTCAAAATATAAGTTCGGTTTAGCCGAATATATTACTGTATACGTAATACAACTACAACAATTATTACAACTTTTGTTGAGAATAATCACACAATACGCTAAATACGTTTACTTTAAGTTTTACAAAATGTTTACAGAATGCTTCTGGGTGATCTCTGTACTTATGTTATTATTAATATTATTAATTAATATTACTGTTTATTTAATGTTGTTGTTATTAACAGTTTTCAGAATTAAAGACATGTTTAAAAGCATTTAAAGAACGTTTTTTTGTCAGAGCT
>CM049837.1:45000-60000 GCA_027422435.1 Schizopygopsis pylzovi | reverse complement strand
CTTCATATTCAAAACACACACACAAGATGAAAAGCAGATATAGAATTTCACAAAATTATCAGGCCCATGAAAGCACACACAAGATGAAATGCACTTGACAAATAATTATTTCGTGGCGTAAAATAAAATAAACACTTTCTAATATTAAAATAGACCAAAACTGCGGGGAAATGCGGTCCATTAAAACGTGTCAATCTTCACAGGATTTTAGAATTTGCTTTTAGAGACATTAGCTTAGACAAACATTGCTTAGCCTATTCCACAGATTCTGGAATTAACAAATTACCAAAGGGGCATTTTGTGCTGAGCAAGCAGTGCTGAGCGTATGAGCGAGCGGAGCGGGATCTTCAGAAAGACGCTCTCTGCTCTGAAGGAAATATGATCGCTACTCCCCGCTGTGTGCTCTGCATGCAACATGCATTTTTTTGGCCACCAAGTCCTTATCCTGTTCTGAACTCATCTCCCCTGTTTCTTTAGCATACTATCTGTCTGTATGCCCGGTCTGTTCTGTTCTGCTGCATTCTGATTGGTTCGGATAGCATACTGCGGGAGGTTGGGGCGGGGGCGCAGAAAAAAATCGAGCTATAAAGCGATTTAGAAATCGCGCAATCTCAAATCGCGATTTTATTTCGATTTCGATTAATCGCACAGCCCTAACACACACACAATGATGCTCACACACACATACACTCTCACACACACACACACTCACGCACACACACACACACGCACACACACAGCAGGATCAGTGTTTGTATGGGTGAGTTGTCATTAGAATAACGTTCTGAATGTTTTAACGGATCTGTGCTGATTTAGTGTCGTTATCCAGAATCATCCACACATTTCATTATTTAATATGTGTGAATATTTTGGCACATTGTCAGGTCTCAGGTCAGGTAACACAGCGCTTCAGAGCGTTAATGACAGCAGATGATGTCAGATGAGCATAAACGCCTCTCTCTGACCCAGCTTCCTTCCTCTGTTACATGACCATCAATACTGATCAATAGTCTTAATGATCCACAGAGACTGATGAGACTCAACACGCATGACAACCAGCTGATGTTCAGGAGCCATTCCTACACAGCTGTGTGTGTGTGTGTGTGTGTGTGTGTGTGTGTGTGTGTGTGTGTGTGTGTGTGTGTGTGTGTGTGTGTGTGTGTGTGTGTGTGTGTGTGTGTGTGTGTGTGTGTGTGTGTGTGTGTGTGTGTGTGTGTGTGTGTGTGTGTGTGAGTGAGAGAGAGAGAATATAAGGACTAGAGTAATCGGAGCTGATCTGGAGTCAGAGGAAGGAGTTGAGTCACAGATGATGGCGTTATGTAAAGTGTTTGTGTTTCTGTTGCTGGTGTTTGATCAGATTGAGCGTCTGATGGACGTCTGAAGGTCCTCGTGGCTTCAGTCGGAGACGCTGATCTTCATCACGCTCAGATAATCAGACACAGATCAGAGGCTTTTATTGATTTCTGCTCGTTCTAATGCTGTCAGGACAGATGACATCCAAATAAACTTTAACAGTAACACACACTTTTAAAGAATGACCTCTGCTTGATTCATTCATTCATTCAATTCAATTATTTGTATCTATGTCAAATATTTTTAGATTTTTTTTCTTATTTATTTCTATATTTGTACTTATCTTACACTTTAAAGCCTTTGGCTTCTGATTCGATTAAGGCAAAAATCATAATCACAATTATTTTGGTCAATATTGTAAACACAATTAGACATATGAGTGGGCCACATGTCCAAATCTTTGTATGATTTCATTATTTAAAGATAGCGATATATATACAGGTGCATCTTAGAAAATTAGAATATGGTGAAAAAGTTCATTTTTCTTGTAACTTATTTCAAAAAGTGAAACTTTCATATATTTTGGATTCATTACATGTAAAGTAAACCACTTCAAAGTATTTTTGATTTAGTTTTGATGCTTAGAGCTTACAGCTAATGAAAGTCAAAAATCAGTATCTCAAAATATTAGAATATTTAATATTTCAGTAAATGACGATCCATACAGTATACATTCTGGGTATCTCTTGTTCTTTGAAACCCCAACAATGGAGAACTGACTTGGCAATGGTCCAGAAGACGATCATTGACCCCCCCCCCCCCCCCCCCCCCCGCAAAAAAAGAGGGTAAGTCACAGAGAATCATTACTGAAAGGGGGGCTGTACAAGGAGTGCTGTATCAAAGCATATTAAACACAAAGTTGACTGGAAGGAAGAAATGTGCACAAGCAACAGTGCTGACCGCAAGCTTGAGAATACTGTCAAGCAAAGCCGATTCAAACACTTGGAAGAGCTTCACAAGGAGTGAACAGAAGCTGGAGTCAGTGCATCAAGAGTCACCACGCTCAGACATCTTCAGGAAAAGAGCTACCAAGCCACTTCTGAAACAGAAACATCATCAGAAGCATCTTACCTGGGCTACGGAGAAACAGAACTGGACTGTTGCTCAGTGCTACAAAGTAGGGGTCGACCGATTATCGGCCTGGCCGATTATCGGCGCCGATATTAAGCAATTTACCGATTATCGATATCGGCCATTTTCAAAACAGATTTGCCGATTATTAATATTTATTTTTATTTTTTATTATTATTATGCAAACAAACATACTATTTACAGGTGACATTATTTATTGGTGAATAAATAATACAGGTGAAATTATTTAATGTTTAAATGCACTATTTGGCTGGATGCAGCCTGTCTGAGCTCAACACTCTGTGAGAGTGAGGCGATCTCTCAATCTCTGAGAGCAATCTCCGCCCACCGCTCATCTGATATGATCAGGAGTCCGACCAATCAACGCGGAAAACTGAAGGCAGTCTCACACCGAAAGCACATGCTAACTGGAGCTGCCTCAGTGATCACGCATCAGTTGTCTCTCAAAGGTACAATACGATTGCAATAAATCACAATCCACTACACTGAAGTTGCAAAACACCTCAATATAACCTATGATGTCCGCGATGCGGAAAATGCAGGCGGAATCGCGGAATGCAGTCATATAATGGAATTTACCGTATAACGCGGAATGTCACGGAATTTGTCGAAGTTTGGATGAATTCATCAAAAGTAGGTCAGTACACTTAAATCGACTCGCGCTATGGACTAGTATCTATAAATATTAAGCCGCAAAAACACTTTAAATATGAATCCTGCATGTTCTGCATCTCTGTTAATGAATGACACAGACGTGCGGTTTCATTACTGCACACATACATGAAGAGCGTGTGAAGCTCGCGGTGTTTTCAGCATAAATGAGGACATAAATACATGAACAACATCCCCAGAACTGCTGGGAGAGTCACTTGATGAGCATTTGACCGTTTCATTTGAGTAAAACGATCGTCATATCATATATACATAGGCTACAGAAACCTAAAAGGTCCTCATGGCAACCTGTCAAAATATAAGTTCGGTTTAGCCGAATATATTACTGTATACATAATACAACTACAACAATTATTACAACTTTTGTTGAGAATAATCACACAATACGCTATTTCTTCCATGTTTTAATTTAATAGTAAACTCATTTGTTTGCCAAAAATAAAGTCTAACTCTCATTTGATTAAAAGATAAATTAAATTAATGTTTTATGCCTTCATTTGCACTGTACTGTAAATTAAAACCAACGGAAATGTTGTTGTTATTAACAGTTTTCAGAATTAAAGACATGTTTAAAAGCATTTAAAGAACGTTTTTTGTCAGAGCTCTTGTTATTATTAATTTTGGCATTAATTTTCATTTTTACACCAGACACGTATATCGTTTCAAAATATCGGTTATCGGTCTACTTGATCTGTAATAATCGGTATCGGTATCGGCCCTGAAAAACACATATCGGTCGACCCCTACTACAAAGTCCTCTTTTCAGATGAAAGTAAATGTTGCATTTCATTTGTAAATCAAGGTCCCAGAGTCTGGAGGAAGAGTGGAGAGGCACAGAATCCATGTTGCTTGAAGTCCAGTGTAAAGTTTCCACAGTCAGTGATGGTTTGGGCTGCCTGGTGTTGGTCCACTGTGTTTTATCAATTCCACAGTCAACGGGAGATTCTGGAGCACTTTATGCTTCCTTCTGCTGACAAGCTTTATGGAGATGCTGATTTCATTTTCCAGCAGGACTTTAGTTTTGATTTACTGACCATGATATTACTGTGCTTGATATTACTGTGCTTGATTGGAAAGCCAGCATGCCTGACCTGAAGCTCATATGGGATCTATGGGATATTTCCAAGAGAAAGATGAGAAACGGTGGATCCGAGCTGAATGCTCAATAGTGCCTCAGCAGAGCCACAGGCTGATCTCATGCCACACATCACTGATGCTGAGCCCCGGACAAGTATTGAGAGCAGAAATCAACATACTTTAAACAACTTGAACTTTTCTGTTTGGCAAATCCATTTTTTTTTTATTGATCTTAGGAAATATTCTAATATTTTGAGATACTGGATTTTTGACTTTCATGAGCTATAAGCTCTAATCATCAAAATTAAAACAAAATACTTTTGAAATGTTTTATTTTACAATAAATCTGATTGAGAACGAGCAGAAACACGAGTGATGGTTGAGTGACTCAGAGCTCATATAAAGACTCATTTGAGCTCAGTGTGTTTGTTGATGAAGTGTGATGTGGGGGGGGGGGGGCAGTCGCTCATCTGTGTGTGTGTGTGTGTGTGTGTGTGTGTGTGTGTGAGAGAGAGAGAGAGTGTGTGTGTGTGTTTGTGGGACAGTCGCTCATCTGTGTGTGTGTGTGTGTGTGATGCTCGTGCCAGTCTCCACAGCAGCTCATTGTCGAGTGTTCACTGAAGAGGACACACTTCATCACGTCTGAGCATCTCACACTCAACACACACTGCATCTCCTCTGATAACAGCTCTTTATATAAAGCTGGATACACACAGTATGTAAAGTACATCAGTTATCAGCATGCACAAAGTTTATTCGTGTAAAGTGATATATGTTGAATGAATGAATGATGCATTTATATATTGCTATATTATGTATTGCAGTACACGCAAAGGTTTGTAACTGCAGCAGTGCTGTGGATTGATGGAGCTCTTGTGTAAGAATCGTGGCGTTTGAGAAACATGCAGCTGTATTGATCTGAAGACAAACATCTCATCGCATGCTGTCTGTTCTCTGTCTACGGCACATTCTGAATGTGGCTTTTATTCACGGAGCATGAAATGAAAACCTCGTCATGCTGCCAGAATTCCTGCATGTTGAGAGTATGTGGACAAGCATCATTCATGCTCACATGCATCTAATGTCTAATCTAGTATTTGATGTGTTATTGTGACCGTGTGTATCTGATATGTGCCTCGAACCGTCGTGGCTGATGTGTGTGGATCCAGACGATCTGTGACCCAGATCTGCTTCTCTCTGAAAGACACCGAACACAATAGAGCTAAACGCCTGAGACACGCAGACAAACGCTCAGGAACTAGGACACGCTGCTGGTTTAGTCAGAAATAACCAGTTAGACTCCATTAAGCTTCTATATCTGTCACATGCACTGAGACCGAGGTCAGGTCTGTTACTGGTACTGTAAAAACAGAAATAGTATTTTATTTTTATCCAAAGCCATTCACATTAAAGATGCTCATCAGTTCATGCCGTCCCTGGGATTGGAACCCATGACCTTGTGGTTGCGAGCTGCATCATGTATGTGGTGCTGGGGTTCAGAGGGCTTCTCCTTCAGACGCTGATCTCAGATACGCTCTCGTTTGTGCAGGACACAGTGAGGTTTGGGACCGCTGGCAGCGTTTGTGCTTTTAGAGAGGACAGGCGTGACTCTGAGGCCTCCTGGGACGCCAGGCGTGAATGATGAGAAGTACCGCGGTAATACTGTGTTTACTGAACATGACGTTTACAGATGGAGCGGTTGTGTGCTTCATGATCATAACGTACAATTATATAATGATATGAAATATCCATGAAATATATTTATTTTATAATTATGCATGCATTTGAAAAACTCTACTTGCAGTTAATATAATATTAATGAGATAAAAGGCCACTTAAGTGAATAGAAGAGATACATTTTTATGGCAGTTTCTAAAGTACTTTTAAAAATGCTCTTTGTAATACAATTTTTTTTTTGTTATTATTTAAAGCACATTTTAATATTTTTTGTCTTGTTTGAAAGAATTTCACTGCTGAATAACACACTAAAGCATATTTACTTGATTATCATTTAACTGTAGAGTATTTGATTTTACATTTCAAACTATTATTAATAATATTACATATTTCCACCTGCTTCAAATTGCCTTTAGTTTTGAAATATAATTAACTTGGCTGTGCAAGTCATTTCAACTTAAGTTATATTAAACTGTCTTGAATCTTGAATAATAATAGTAAAAAAAAATGATCTGAAAAATTAATTTGCTGAGTTAAAGTTATGCAAAAGCATATGTTTCCATGATTGATTTATCATATCATATGCTTGTATATTTAAATAGAGATAGACAGAATTGAATAGAAATTACATTTAAGTAAAGTTTATCATACATGCATTCAGTACTTTAACCATATTTCAAAGACAATAAAGTAATTATGAAATTGCATGTAAAGATGGGTCAAGTTAAGTCTTTTTGGATCAAAAAATTTCAATAAATTGCATTTAACATAAATGTAAACTATAATTGGTTTTCATTTAATTAGCAGTAACATGCAATTAAAGTGTCTGAAAAACACTGCATCCAATCCACACTTAAGCATGTTAATTAAAAGCGTATTATTTCTGTAATAAGCATGCCAATATTCACACAGAATATTTAAATTATTTTAAATTATAAGTATGAGTCTGCAGCTCTGTGTTCGTCCTTCAGGAGGTCATGTGACCCTCTGACGGCCAATTACATTACAGCACGCGTTCAGTGCAGCAGCATCAATGATATGAACACAAAGTAAATGGATATTAATTATGAAGTATATGATACAGCCTTGTCTGAATCAGCAGTGCAGTAACGTCAGCTCGTGACCCCGTGACCCCTGTGTGTACAGTAGCCTCTGTTTGTGTCTGTCACAATCACGTCTGTCTGAGAGCATCATCAATACATCTGTTGTGTGGAGACGTCATCGTCTGGACTCGTGTGTGTGAGTGTCTGTGTCTGTGCGTGTTTGTGTGTGTGTGTGCGTGTCTGTGAGTGTGTGTGTGTGTGTGTGTGTGTGTGTGTGTGTGTGAGTGTGTGTGTGAGTGTCTGTGTGTCTGTGCGTGTCTGTGTGTGTGTGTGTGTGTGTGTGTGTGAGTGTCTGTGCATGTGTGTGTGTGTGAGTGTCTGTGTGTGTGTGTGTGTGTGAGCGTGCACGTGCGTGTGTGCGTGCGTGTGTGTGTGTGAGTGTCTGTGTGTGTCTGTGCGTGTGTGTGTGTGTGTGTGTGTGTGTGTGTCATATATTCATATACTCAGTGTTTCTCATTGAAGCACTGGTTCCTGGAGGACCGCGTCTCTGCCGTTCAATGCTGTTATTATTCCAGCTGAAATTGGTTGTTCAGCTGAGTTTGAACACAAAGCACTTTAACACGCTGACAACACACTCCGGTGCTGAAGGTCAGACCCGAAGAAACCACAAACATCAACTACATGATTAATGAGGTTTACACTAAAACAAATTAATACTTTTATTCATCAAGCACATGGCAATTGCTCAAAAGTGAGGGTCAAGATATTTATAATGTTACAAAAGATTTATATTTAAAAAATGCTGTTCTTTTGAACTTTCTATTCATCTGTGAATCCTTAAAAATTACATTTATGACGGTTTCCACAAAAATATTGTGCAGCACGACTGTTTTCAACATTGATAATAATCATAAATGTTTCTTGAGCAGTAAATGAGCATATTATTATGATTTCTGAAGATCATGTGACACTGAGGACTGGAGTAATGATGTTGAAAATACAGATTTGATCACAGAAATAAATTACAGTTTAACAGATTTTCACATAGAAAACAGCTGTTTTACATAATAATATTTCAAATTTTTACTGTATAATGCAGCCTTGGTGAGCAGAAGAGACTCTTTCAAAAACATTAACAATCTTACCAACCCCAAGTGTGTGTGAGTGTGAGTGTGTGTGTTTTCCTCATTCTTCTCTAATGGAATGATCACATGAGTCCAGCAGGAAGCAGAAATAATCATCTGTAATGTGGAAAGATGAAGAGCGGAAATAACCGGAGCGAATGATCCTGATGGACATGTGTTTTTGCAGCGGCGCCTTATGACATCATTTACTGATATTACACTCCAGCATCAGCTAAACACAGTGCACCGCGGTATTCTCTGAAGAGCCGTTCAAACACCACAGCTTCATGTTTCAGTCGATGTGTTCTGGCTCTGATTGGTGAGCGGTCGAGGTGTATTCATAACACGTGATGGAGATCTACAGGAGACACACGTCTTCATTTGAAATCTTAAAGAGACTCGTGTGACTCTCTGCTCTTCTCCTTTATCATTTCCATTAATTCTGCTCGTGTGAGTGTGAGGAGATTTGAATATAAAATAGCTGATTATCACGGTCGTGTGACTGTGTGTCTGTCATCTGCTGCTGAAATGGGCCATGAAACGTGTGTGTGTGTGTGTGTGTGTTGTGTGTGTGTGAATGTGCTCGATTAAGTAGTTAAGATCTCAGTTTGAGCTCGTGGAGCTTTGTCCATCTCACAAGAGAAGTGTTGCTAGGAGACCAATCACATCCCGCCTGTGTGTGTGTGTGTGTGTCATAATCCAGCTGCAGTGTGTCGTCTCGCTGTCACACTCATCGTGTCACTGCTAGTTAAGGAGATGGTTTTTACTCGTGTCACTGGTAACCGGCTGATGTTGACCCTGTATGCACGGAATAGTTTAGATTTGTTTTAATGTTTCAGAAAGAATCTCTTCTGCTCCCCAGAGCTGCATTTATTTAATCAAAAACAGTACAAATTGTGAAATGTTATTGTAATGTAAAACAGCTTTTCTGTGTGAATATCTGTTAAACTGTAATGTATGTCTGTGACGCAGCGCTGTATTTTCAGCATCATTACTCCAGTCCTCAGTGTCACATGATCTTCAGAAATCATAATAATATGCTGCTCAAGAAACATTTATGATTATTATCAATGTTGAAAACAGCACAATGTTTTTGTGAAAACAGTGATGCATTTTATTTTTATGGATTCACAGATGAATATAAAGTTCAAAAGAACAGCATTTATTTAAAACAAATCTTTTGTAACAAACTGCCTCATTTAATCAATTTACCCCCGGTTTCACAAGCTTAAAGGCTTAAACCTAATCCCATTCTAAAATCTAAGTCTAAGCAGTTTCAACTGAAAGAAACGTACTCGGTTACTATCGTAACCTCGGTTCATGAGATATGGGAATGAGTACTGTTCCTGGCCGTGGTATGAACTGCACGCCTCAGTCGCTTCCTTCGAAGAAATCTGAGACGCGGCGGCGAAGCGGCCACTTATATAGCCAGTCGCCCCCTCCTATTTTGGCGGGCTATGGCGCATAGGCTTGCGCACCGCCACCATGCATTGGTTCGTTTTTTAATTCTGCATGAACCAATGGACGTGCAGTTACACTGCGTCATTGAAATAAGGCTTCAGCTGAAGAGGAAAAAGGAGTTTTTGCCATACAGCATCTCTGTGAAATATTGAAAGGGAAATATACGAGTGAAATATTGAAAGGGAACTTGCTCTTACTGATCTTAAAATATATCAGTGCCTTTATTTTTGTCTCAAAATGCACAGCAGTAATGTTTTTATTTTTCTAAGCACGTTTATAAAAATTACTTAAATGTCTTAATTGAACTATGTCCTAGTCCTGGTTTAGTCTTAGCCCTGTCCGTGAAACCAGTACTTAATGATTAATATATGTATTAATTTCTTTCTTTTTTTAAATCATACTTTCCCCCAACCTTTTGTAATTTCCACAAAAATGTTAAAGACATGTATGCATCTTAATTCTGCCGTTTGAGCAGGAGCGTAGATTATATAGTGTAGTGATGTTTCAGTGTCTGTTTATCTGATGAAGGAATCACGTGTTTGTGTTCCTCAGCAGCTCCTGATGTCTGAAGATCTCCTGTAGTTGATGTCCAGCCCAGAGCCATGAGCCACACGTCCTTCAGTGTTCTGCTGAGCATCTCGCTCGCGCTCGCCTGCCGCGGTGAGTATCTGAACCACATCAGTCCAGCAGTATAGCAGTCTATCAGTCCATCAGTACATCAGTCTAAAAGTCCCACAGTCCCACAGTCCTTCAGTCTCTCAGTTCCTCGGTCCATCGGTCCCTCAGTCCATCGGTCCATCAGTCTTTCAGTCCCTCAGCCCATCGGTCCATCGATCTATCAGTCCCTCGGTCCATCGGCCCCTCGGTCCATCAGTCTTTCAGTCCCTCAGCCCATCGGTCCATCAGTCCCTCGGCCCATCAGTCCCTCAGTCCCTCAGTCCATCAGTCTATCAGTTCCTCAGTCCCTCAGTCCATCGGTCCATCAGTCCCTCAGTCCATCAGTCCATCAGTCAATCAGTTCCTCAGTTCCTCAGTCCCTCAGTCCGTCAGCCCGTCAGTCCATCAGTTTAACAGTCCATCAGCCCGTCAGTTTAACAGTCCATCAGTCCCTCAGTCCGTCAGCCCGTCAGTTTAACAGTCCATCAGTCCATCTGTCCCTCGGTCCATCAGTATATCAGTCCATCAGCCTGTCAGTTTAACAGTCAGTCCGTCAGCTCGTCAGTCCCTCAGTCCATCAGTCCCTCAGTCCATCAGACCATCAGTCCCTCAGTTTAACAGTCCCTCAGTCCCTCAGTTTAACAGTCCATCAGTTCGTCAGTTTAACAGTCCATCAGCCCATCAGTCCCTCAGTCCCTCAGTCCATCAGTCCCTCAGTCCATCAGTCCATCAAACAAACACATTTACAAAATCCCGTCAGCCCGTCAGTCCATCAGCCCGTCAGTCCGTCAGCCCGTCGGTCCATCAGTCTATCAGTCCATCAGTCCCTCAGTCCGTCAGTGTAACAGTCCATCGGTCCATCAGTCCATCAGTTTAACAGTCCATCAAACAAACACATTTACAAAATCCCGTCAGCCCGTCAGCCCGTCAGGTCACATCAGCCCGTCAGTCCGTCAGTTTAACAGTTTAACAGTCTATCAGTCAATCAGCCCATCAGTTTAACAGTCTATCAGTCCATCAGCCCGTCAGTTTAACAGTCCATCAACCCATCAGCCCATCAGCCCCTCAGTCCATCAGTCTATCAGTCCCTCAGTCCATCAGTTTAACAGTCCATCAAACAAACACATTTACAAAATCCCGTCAGCCCGTCAGTCCATCAGCCCGTCAGTCCATCAGCCCGTCTGTCCATCAGTCTATCAGCCCGTCGGTCCATCAGTCTATCAGCCCGTCGGTCCATCAGTCTATCAGCCCGTCGGTCCATCAGTCTATCAGCCCGTCGGTCCATCAGTCTATCAGCCCGTCGGTCCATCAGTCTATCAGCCCGTCGGTCCATCAGTCTATCAGTCCCGTCAGTCCGTCAGTGTAACAGTCCGTCAGTCCCTCAGTCCGTCAGTGTAACAGTCCATCAGTCCGTCAGTTTAACAGTCCATCAGTCCCTCAGTCCATCAGTGTCCATCAGTCTATCAGTCCTCCAGCCCGTCAGTTTAACAGTCCATCAGTCCGTCAGTTTAACAGTCCATCAGTCCATCAGTCCCTCAGTCCATCAGTCCCTCAGTCCATCAGTCTATCAGTCCTCCAGCCCGTCAGTTTAACAGTCCATCAGTCCGTCAGTTTAACAGTCCATCAACCCATCAGCCCCTCAGTCCATCAGTCCCTCAGTCCATCAGTCTATCAGTCCATCTGCCCGTCAGTTTAACAGTCCATCAGTCCCTCAGTCCCTCAGCCCCTCAGTCCATCAGTCCCTCAGTCCATCAGTCTATCAGTCCATCAGCCCGTCAGTTTAACAGTCCATCAGCCCCTCAGTCCATCAGTCCCTCAGTCCATCAGTATATCAGTCCATCAGCCCGTCAGTTTAACAGTCCATCAGTCCATCAGTCCATCAGTCCATCAGTCCATCAGTCCCTCAGTCCCTCAGTCCAACAGCCCCTTAGTCCTTCAGTCCCTCGGTCCCTCAGTCCCTCAGTCCATCAGTCCATCAGTCCATCTGCCCGTCAGTTTAACAGTCCCTCAGTCCCTCAGTCCCTCAGTCCTCAGCCCCTCAGTCCATCAGTCCCTCAGTCCATCAGTCTATCAGTCCATCAGCCCGTCAGTTTAACAGTCCATCAGCCCCTCAGTCCATCAGTCCCTCAGTCCATCAGTCCATCTGCCCGTCAGTCCCTCAGTCCCTCAGTCCATCAGTCCCTCAGTCCCTCAGTCCAACAGCCCCTTAGTCCTTCAGTCCCTCGGTCCCTCAGTCCATCAGTCCCTCAGTCCCTCAGTCCATCAGTCCATCAGTCCATCAGTCCCTCAGTCCCTCAGTCCAACAGCCCCTTAGTCCTTCAGTCCCTCGGTCCCTCAGTCCCTCAGTCCATCAGTCCATCAGTCCATCTGCCCGTCAGTTTAACAGTCCATCAGTCCCTCAGTCCATCAGTCTATCAGCCCGTCAGTTTAACAGTCCATCAGCCCCTCAGTCCATCAGCCCCTCAGTCCATCAGTCCCTCAGTCCATCAGTATATCAGTCCATCAGCCCGTCAGTTTAACAGTCCATCAGTCCATCAGTCCCTCAGTCCATCAGTCCCTCAGTCCATCGGTCCCTCAGTCCATCAGTTTAACAGTCCATCAAACAAACACATTTACAAAATCACTGCATGATTGTGTTCAATTTAAATTTGTATTTTTATATAATTTTTGTTTATTTTTCAATTGATTCCCTACTATTTCAGTTTAAATAAACTGATACAAATTTCAAAAGTTCAATATAGAAATATTTCAATTGAATAATAATTTTAATTTATTTACATGTTTTTAATTGTACTTTTTTTTGCAAATTGTTTTCCAATACAAAATCATGTTTAATAATAATGTTGAAATGGTTTCAAAAAATGTAAAAGTTCAGTAAATGCATGTTTACACAGTCACTGCATAATCGGTTTAAATAATCATGATTTCAGTATTGACCATACTATTAATATTTTTGTGATAATCCAGCATAATCTGAACACTTCAGTCACTCTTAAAGATCTCTGCATGTCATTCTTCATACAGAAATATGCTCAAACTCACGTGATGTTTTTGCAGTGATGTCACTCATACTGTAAAATCAATCCGGCAGGAATAGAGATGCATTGGGTCATTATGGGATGTTCAGATGAATCAGGACTCTATAGATGAGGTGTTTTCTGTGCTTCTCTTTCAGTTTGCTCAGTTTGGGCTGATTTCCCAGCAGTCTTTGGAGGTGAGTCTCAACTGTTTGTTTACAATGTGATTCAATCAGGTTTATTTCATTTAATATCATCCCAAAATATGAAACCATTTTGTGCTTTAAGTTTGGACAGATGTTCAGATAGAAGCCTGGTTAGTATACGAAAACAAAACAGTTACTTCAGACCTTTACACACAACTGTAAATGACAGCATTCATAAACAGATGCAGTTGTTTGAAGTATTTGATGTACAGATGATTGATTCAGAGTGGTGTATTTGTGCATCGCCTCCAGTGAAGTGTGTGCGTGTGTGTGTGTATGTGTGTGTGTGTGTGTGTGAGCATGTGTGTATGTGTGTGTGTGTGAGTGCACGTGAGATGTGTATGAGAGTGAGATGTGTGTATGACATGGTATGTACAAGTGAGAGTGTGATGTGTGTGAGTGACATGTTCTGCCGTGTCCAGTGAAGATCACAGACGATACAGTGAATCAGGCTCATACAGAGAGAGCGGTTGAGAAGCAGGGCATTGAAGATCAGAAGATTATCCCACCGTTCTCCATCAAAGCCTCGAGGAGCTAGTTTGCTGATTCCTGGAGTAGGCTTTGATCTCTGCACGACTGCATGCGATTTAGCAAACCTTACAGAGCTGCGACATGTCAATCAAACACCTGGACCCGCCCACAATGCCTCAGCCACGCCCCTCGCTTCAGTTCACCAGCAGAAACATTTCACATATTGATACAGGTCTGTGATGTGTTGTGTCACACACATGAAATATTCCCGTGAGTGTGTTGACCGAGTGAGTGTGCTGTGTGTGTGTGCTGTGAAATGTGGTGGTGTGTATCTGCCGTGTCGCAGTGAAGATCACTCAGACGATACAGTGAATCAGGGCTCATAACTTCAGCAGACGCTGTGTTGAGAAGCAGGGCATTATGGTACATCAGCAATTCATTCCAACAGTTCTCCATCAAAGTCTTAGGGATAACATTTGCTGAATTTTTCATATATTTAGGCTTTGATCTCTGCACGACTTGCATGCGATTTTATGATTACATGTACATTTTAGCTTAGCGATTTTTATTGTTTGTCATTTTATTCAGTTTAATTACCTGGGACCCGCCCATTCAATGCCTCAGTTACTTTGCCCCTGAGAAATTTATAGTTTTTCACCAGCATTTTGAAACATTTCACATATTGATACAGGTCTGTTTAGATTTTTAGTACATTAAATGAACATGAGAAATATTCCCGTGTGTTTGCAACCGGACAGCTGAAATAAAATGTTGGATTGCCATGGAATACGGGTCAGAGGGTCAAGCTTTTTAGGTCGCAGGGTCACTCAGTCGTGACATTAATATTAAACTTCAGGAAAATAGATATATGATTCCGCATGAAGGAAATTAATTTTACATTACAGTATTCATTTGAGCTAATGTCCTTCATTCAGAGTCTCAGGATAACATTTGCAGAACCTCTTCATATATTATTTAACGTGTGATTCATGATATCATTAGATTTAATCCATATTAAAATGATGCACATGTATGCAATTGGGGGGGGGGTATAATGTCACAATGAAAAAGCAAATATATCTATTGTTCTGTAAACAGATGAATGATTTATTAGTTTATGTCGAGATCGTCCTCGTTATATCTCACATCT
>CM049837.1:0-40000 GCA_027422435.1 Schizopygopsis pylzovi | reverse complement strand
CCAAAATCACCACCAGAGAAGCCAGTGAGTCCCCGAGGAAATAACCACCTGCGGTTTATTGTCATTAGTGTGTTTGTTTAACCCAGCTGCTGCATTCAGCCCGTTTGACCTGGAAGCAATGCATTACAAACTCAAGCTTTTAGATCAGGAAGCAAACTATCAAAACACATATCTGTTTTATTATTATAAAAAAAAAATGGATGAATTGATTTTTTATTCAGTGTTGGAAACGGGCTTCCATAGCAAGAAGCACGTTTTCACCACTGAATAAAAAATTCAAAAGGTTATTGCCACCTTTTTTCTCGTAATTCAGACTTTGTTTCTCACAATTATGACTTTTTTTTTCTCTCAATTATGACTTTTTTTCCCTCACAATTATGACTTTTTTTCCTCACAATTATGACTTTTTTTCCTCACAATTCAGACTTTTTTTCCTCACAATTATGACTTTTTTTTCCTCACAATTATGACTTTTTTTTCTCTCAATTCAGACTTTTTTTCCTCACAATTCAGACTTTTTTTCCTCAATTATGACTTTTTTTTTTTTTTTACAATTATGACTTTTTTTTCTCTCAATTATGACTTTGTTTCTCACAATTATGACTTTTTTTCCTCTCAATTATGACTTTTGTTTCTCACAATTATGACTTTTTCCCTCACAATTATGACTTTTTTCCCTCACAATTATGACTTTTATTCCTCACAATTATGACTTTTTTTCTCACAATTATGACTTTGTTTCTCACAATTATAACTTTTTTTTCCTCACAATTATGACTTTGTTTCTCACAATTATGATTTTTTTTCCTCTCAATTATGATTTTTTTTTTCACAATTATGAATTTTTTTCCAAAAATTATGACTTTTTTTCTCACAATTATGACTTTTTTTCCTCACAATTATGACTTTTTTTCCTCACAATTATGACTTTTTTTCTCACAATTATTTTTTTCTCACAATTATGACATTTTTTTTCTCTCAATTCAGACTTTTTTTCCTCACAATTCAGACTTTTTTTCTCACAATTATGACTTTGTTTCTCACAATTATGATTTTTGTTTCTCACAATTATGACTTTGTTTCTCACAATTATGACTTTGTTTCTCACAATTATGACTTTTTTTCCTCTCAATTATGATTTTTGTTTCTCACAACTATGACTTTGTTTCTCACAATTATGACTTTTTTTCCTCACAATTATGACTTTTGTTTCTCACAATTATGACTTTTTTTCCTCTCAATTTCAACTATATCAAATGAAATGTAACCCAGCAGGGTGCACAGCAGTAGTTCAAATAGTCTGTATTATATATACTAAAATTATATATTCACTGAAATTCATCACAGTGGTTTTCATGTATAATTCATGAATAATATGAATTTTTTAAGAATTTCTCATATTTTTAATGAGTAAAAAGGGGGATAAATGTAGTAAAAATTATAGCTTTCCTGTAGCTCAACTGGTAGAGCATGGCGTTAGCAACGCCAAGATCATGGGTTCGATTCCCAGGGAAAGCAAGAGCTGATCAAATGTAGAAACTGTAACTTGAATGCAATGTAAGTCGCTTTGGATAAAAGCGTCTGCTAAATGCATAAATGTAAATGTAAAAACATGGTAATAACAGTTACTGCTGTGTGTGTGCACTTAAATGGGTGAAATTTATAGCATGCTTGACCACACGTCACCTCCTTTACTTTTCCTTTTCCTTAGTTGAAAATGATCAACAGTCATGTTTAATAAGCTTACACTCCACCAGGTCCAAACGGAGCCGGCATGCAAAATGTGCAGGCAGTTTATGAATGCATTATTGTGTTTTTGTCAATCCTCAGTAGTACTATTGCTGATAGGGATCTAATTAAACCACTAACACAAAGTATTAAGCATCAGTGTGTTAGTCCTCCAGCAGCATTCTGGGAAACCACTCACAACATACAGTAGCACCGCTGGAATCATCTAGAATAGCAAAGGAATGCCTTAGCAAGCATAATGACTGTGATCTCTCTCTCTCTCTGTAGGGCCTGTTGTGGCTCCGTCAGACATCGGGGGAGGAGGAGGAACCAGTCGTGAGCTCTCCATCACATGGACGGTACCAGTTTCATGTTTCTCACCGGTGTCATGTATAATCAAAGTCAAAGTTTATTCATAAAGCACTTTTTTTTTTTCGAAACAACAAGTGTTTGCCAAAGCGCTGTACAAGCATGAATCAGACAATACCACAAAGTAAAAAAAAATTATAAAGCAACATACAATAAAAAGCAGCTCTCACACTGTGTTAAACACCAGACTATAAAAGTCGTTTTTTAAGCTAGACTTAAAAACAGTAAGTGTTTGGGCCTTTCTAACATGTAAAGGCAGATTATTCCAAAGTCTTGGGCCCGCCACTGCAAACGCACCCTTGCTCTTTAGCCTTACACGCGGGACAATTAACAATAATTGGTCAGCGGACCTATGTCCCCTCGACGGAGCATATGGCTGTATTGGGTCTGAGAGATATGTCCATTTAATGATTTAAAAACTAAGAATAAAATGATCAGGACGCCAATGAAGAGAGGCCAAAATGGTAGTAATATGTTCCCGTTAGTAAATGAGCTGCAGTATTCTGAACCATCTGCAGTCTGGCGAGGGAGGCCTGACTAATGCTTACATAAAGTCCATTACAGCAGTCAAGACGTGATGATATAAACATGTGTATACTTCTTTCAAAATCTTTAGAGGACAGAAAGGATATAATCTTAGATAATTGCTTCAACTGGAAAAAAATAGATTTAATGACCAAATTGATTTGTTTATCCAGTTTAACATCATTATTCACTATAACACTGACGTGTTTAACAGAGGGCTTCACAAATGGTTTTAAAACAGCTAAATCCAGGTCAGGAGACCCACAAGCACCCCCTGGAGTAAACAATATAACTTCCGTCTTATCCTCATTAAATAATAATTACTGCCATCCAGGCTTTAATTTCAAGGCAACACAAAAGTGGTGCTATAGAGTTTGGATGTTTTTGTTTCAATGGCAGTGTATCATCTGCATAACAGTGAATATAAACATTGTACTTCCTTAAAATGGATCCTAGAGGAAGTATACAGTATATAAAGAAAATAGAATAGGCCCCAAAATGGACCCCACACGAGAGACATGCAGAAGAGGACATAAAAAGACAGAAAAGCTTCTTCCAGACAAATATGATCGAAACCACTCCAACACGGTTCCCTTAATGCCGACACAATGCTCCCTACGAGAGATCAAGATGTTATGATCTACAGTGTCAAATATATTCGTGAGATCTCGGAGCATAAGAACAGCATAGTCACCCGAGTCAGCGGCAAGAAGCAGATCATTAAAAACGTTCAATAGTGCTGTCTCTGTGCTGTGTAGGGATTCAAAACAAGACTGAAATACCTCATGGAGACCATGTACATTTAAAAATGAGTACAGTTGTGTGAATACAGCTTTCTCCAGTACCTTGGACAGAAACTAATTTTATATTCTAGAAATTAGAAAAATCCCTTTCCAAATTACAGCAAAACGCAATTCTCAAATTCAAAGTGATCTAAAATACACATTTAAGTGTTTATTTTATTGCACTTTATCTATTTGCGTCTGTAGATTTCAATTCGTATCTTTAATCACTCAATTCATATCTTTAAAAGTTTTTTCTCCACTTCAGCTGCACTGACATACACCAAAACTTAGAGTTTTATTCCTCTCTATATTATGAATGTTTTTACTGAGGGATTTGTTAATATTTCATCCACACTGCAACTTATAACATTTACAACATTACAACATTTTATTCCCGAAAACATGGTGAAAATATTTTCTGTCTGTTGACAGTATTTTCTGATAAAAAGAGAAATCCAAAATCCCATCTGTAAAAACCTTTAACTGTAGTATATCAACAAAATCAGACAAGGACCAGATTATATAATGATTTTTATATTTAAACAACATTTGATTTGTATATTTATACATAACTTGTAATACAATATGTATTAATGTATCATGATTCATCAGCTGGGGAAGTAAGGTGATATATACAGTGGGTACGGAAAGTATTCAGACCCCCTTACATTTTTCACTCTTTGTTATATTGCAGCCATTTGCTAAAATCATTTAAGTAAATTTTTTTCCTCATTAATGTACACACAGCACCCCATATTGTCAGAAAAACACAGAATTGTTGACATTTTTGCAGATTTATTAAAATGGAAAAACTGAAATATCACATGGTCCTAAGTATTAGGGTTAGGGTTAGGGTTAGGGGTTAGGGTTAGGGTTAGACCCTTATGGGTTAGGGTTAGGGTTAGGGTTAGGGTTAGGTTAGGGTTAGGGTTAGGGTTAGGTTAGACCCTTATGACCCTTATGAAAATGGTTTATAAAAATGTCCATCTGAAGTACATGGTTTATGAAAAAGTCCATCTGATGTACATGGTTTATGAAAATGGTTTATAAAAATGTCCATCGGAAGTACATGGTTTATGAAATTATACATCTGAAGTACATGGTTTATGAAAATATACATCTGAAGTACATGGTTTATGAAAAAGTCCATCTGAAGTACATGGTTTATGAAAAAGTCCATCTGAAGTTTATGGTTTGTGAAAAAGTCCATCTGAAGTACATGGTTTATGAAAATGGTTTATAAAAATGTCCATCGGAAGTACATGGTTTATGAAATTATACATCTGAAGTACATGGTTTATGAAAATATACATCTGAAGTACATGGTTTATGAAAAAGTCCATCTGAAGTACATGGTTTATGAAAAAGTCCATCTGAAGTTTATGGTTTGTGAAAAAGTCCATCTGAAGTACATGGTTTATGAAAATATACATCTGAAGTACATGGTTTATGAAAAAGTCCATCTGAAGTACATGGTTTATGAAAAGGGTTTATGAAAATGTCCATCTGAAGTACATGGTTTATGAAAATGTCCATCTGAAGTACATGGTTTATGAAAAGGGTTTATGAAAATGTCCATCTGAAGTACATGGTTTATGAAAATGTCCATCTGAAGTACATGGTTTATGAAAATATCATTTGAAGTACATGGTTTATGAAAATGTCCATCTGAAGTACATGGTTTATGAAAATATCCATCTGGAGTACATGGTTTATGAAAATGGTTTATAAAAATGTCCATCTGAAGTACATGGTTTATAAAAATGTCCATCTGAAGTCCATCTGATCTGATTGCCGTGAGATCGGGCTGGAAGTAATGTGGTTGGATGCATTGATGACAAGCATATCTCCACCATCATCGCACCTTCTGAAAATGAAACTAATTACTGTATGGAATGGAAGGATGCCAGATGGATGTACATACCCTGAACAACCCGTCTGCACATCCCTCTTATTCACATTACTATTTGTTAAGTCCCAGTACACTGTTTTTTGCACATTTTATTTCATTGCACATTTTATTCTTATTTCTCTTTTTTTACCATTTATATGCTCTTGTGTTGTGTTACTTTTATATCATTTTTTATTCTTTTGCACTGTCCACTGAGCGGACCTGATTTGATGTACATTTCACTTCTAATTATACCCTGTATAATTTATTATGTGACAAATAAAGAAACCTTGGAGGGGTAGTACAAGCCGTAACCACCTCCACTGCTGTTAAATAAACTAATTATTCACTTTTTTATCATCTTTATTTCCTAATACAAAAGCAAAAGTTATTCTTTTAACTTTTGGATTTGAGAATTCTTCCAATACTTGACCACCTCCTCTTCATCTGTCAGTGGTGCTGGTTCTCCCTCTGCCTTCTTGCTGTCGTCAAGTCAGTAGTTAATTGTATTACTCTAATTAAGAAATGCAACAGGTTGGATTAGAGAATATTTAACTATGTGAAAAGAGTGTTTGACTACATGGAAAAAGCTGCAGCGCATTGAAATAGACACTGAATGATATTTAATGTCAAATGTTTGTAAAGTCATTAAGCCCACACATATGAACCTTTCATGCTTAAAGCTTTACCTTGATTTAACTGTGTTTTTATACTTTTTAAAATTTTTAGCTGCTGCACGTTCTTGTTTCATTTTTCGGTATTTTTACTTTTTTTTGTGGCATTGGGATACCATTAAAATGAATATGTTCAATGATTTACAGTTTTCACCTCTGATATTATAACAGTTATTAAGTTATTGACAGTTATTAAGAGTTAAAGTTACGCATTGACGGAAGTACGCACACTGACGTCTTTTTGGCGGGAGCTGTTGCCATGGTGAATCGTAACTTCGGTGCTCTGCTGATCATGACTTTTCATAGTCATGGTGCACGCGGTTAACTCAGAGTCAACCTACTTAGAGTTGAGTAAACTAACACAATTCAGCCGTTCTGTAACCGAAAACTCAGAGTTTCCCATCTCAGAGTAACTCAACTCTGAGTTCAAGTTTAAACTCAGAGTTGGTTGAACCTCCTTATTGAAACGGGCCCCTGTAAGAGCACACCAGGGCTTTATAGAGATACTAAATTATGGGATGTTTAACCGTGACAATACCCCCTCCTGGGTCTTTAAACATGATACATTTAATTTAGTGAAACATTTTACATCCTTATAGAAATATGATTATATTTTGTAATTGTCATTTAAATCTGAATCATTTTCAGATTGTCTTAAAGCAACATCTCAGGAAAATATTATGGGTTTTCAAATTCAAATATTATTTTTTTGTTATGAAACAGGACATAATTTCATACATGTCCACTGTAGAGGACACTAAAAGCATGTTTATTACGCATATATACATTTTTTATGCAAATTATAAAAAAATGTTTTTATGAAATATTAGATATTATTAGAAAAATCTGGAAAATTATTACTCCCATTATGACATTTATTTTTTTCAACATGCCGTCCCAACAGCAACTCATTAATATGCAAATTATATACACCGTGTTTAATGGGAAAACCAGTTTATGGGCACTTTTACACACATATTGCATAAAAATAATTTTGTTATATATTTTATAACATAGTTGAGAATTATCCTTAAAGTTTAGTGTTAAAAAAACATTATTTTTATTTTTGATGTCTATTTGTGCCATTTTCATTTGAGAAAACTTGAGTCCTAGTGTCAACTGTAAAGAGGACAGAGAATAAAATATGAATATAATCAGATTCTCTATATATCAGAGATAATGTGCCTCCAGTGCAATGGCCTATTCATATATCAGATTCATAGGCCCATCTTCTCAATGTAAACATGTCTATCATAATAATAAATAAAAGAACATTATATATGTGTGTTATTATATATCAGACAAGCACACTGGGTATACACACCCTGTGAAAACACTCCCACGGAGACAACAACGAATGACTCGGTTTAATTCACATTTATTTTATTAACACATTGTTTCAGGGCAGCTTTAAAGAAACTGTGTGTTTTTCTGTTACACAGCCAGAATGGTCTTTATAAGAAAGAAGTATAGTATTTACAAATACTCTATATGAATTTAAGCAAATGTCGCTCAGTGTTATTAATGTTTTAAAATGGCTTGTTTCTGGAAAAGAGACACAAATAGAGACGTTAATAAGAAGCGAAGCTAAACGTGTAAGCGTAGTGTTTTTAAGGTGGAACGGATTGCGTGAATAAGAAGCTAAACGTGTAAGCGTAGTGATTTTAAGGTGGAACGGATTGTGTGAATAAGAAGCTAAACACGTAAGCGTAATGATTTTAAGGTGGAATGGATTGCGTGAATAAGAAGCTAAACACGTAAGCGTAATGATTTTAAGGTGGAATGGATTGCGTGAATAAGAAAATGTGCAATACAGTATACGTTTAGCTTATCTCATTGCACATCTTACTCATTTTATTTAATTATTATTTATTTCATTACACTTCTGAAGCTTTGAGCTATGCATTATTACTTCAAATTAGGCTGCTACGACCATCTTGTGCCCTGCAATAGACAATTACCCTACTCTCTTTTATGAGATGAGGGGGGTGGGGTTAAATATATCGGCTCAAAAAATCAGTTTCGGTAGAAAAACCCATATCGGTCGACCTCTAATCGCTAACACGTAAATTAATTGTGTTGCCACTTTTGCATTTGTTATTAATGTATTTCTTCAAAACATTAGTGCTGATTTAGTGCATGTTATGTGTGTTTATTAAAAACAAAACAGTTTTGTAATAATAACCATTGGTTCCGGTCCTTTGACGCGGATGAAAACTCAGATTTGGACCCTTGAACGTAGACTTCGAGAACCCCTGATACGATACTGTAAAACACAACATGACCTGAAATATCACAATGAAGCGAATATCAAACATGTTTACAGCAAGAAGCACGTCTGAATCAAAGGATCGTGATATTGTTACAGTGTGTCGAAAACTGTACTTTGGGTTCCATCTGAATCACTTCAAAGGTTGTAATTAATCTTCTAGTGCGGCCAAACCATTAATCGCATCCAAAATAAGACTTTGTTGACATATATATGTGTACATTTATATTATTATATATAAACATCAGTTTTTCAAACATGCATGTGTTTGTGATAAATAAACAGCACACGTTTATATATTCTGTAAACAAAGACTTTTATTTTGGATGCGATACTAAAATCTTCCCCAATCACTCAAACAAGCGTCAGAGTCTGTAGCGCTGGCGTCCGTCCGCGGAAACTCCAGCTTCTCGCACTCCATGAGCTTCAGCGGCAGGTGCGGGACGATCTCGTTAGGGTCCGTGTACACGGCCGGAGGAACGTGCTGCGAACGGAACAACATACGACTGATGAAGAACTCTCTCTCTGCTGCGCCACAACGGTTTCATATGCTAAGCTGTATTTATGCAGCAGATATAATTCACTTTTTGGGGAATAGACATGAAAAAAAGGACATTTATGGATTGTTTTTGGCAGATTATTATTAATTGGAAAAAGTGAAAGCTTAAAAAATTATGTTTATTGTTACCAACGACGCACCTAAATGAGATTTTCTAATTAAATATAGATAAATCTAAACAGTATTTTTATTGTATAAATATCTAAACATTCTTGAATCATGTTGCATTTACTTGATGAGTACAATTATTTAAAATATTAAAGTTAGTTTTTGCTTAAAACAAGCTAAAATATCTGCCAATGGTTAATAAACACACACACACACACACACACACACACATATACATATATATATATAAAATACATCTTATTTTTGCATCATTATAAACAGCAGAACTTGGAAGTTTCAGTCTAGCTTAATTTAAAATCCCCATTTTCTCTAACGAATTTCCAGAATTAGCTAAAAACGCAAGCATTAATTGGGTGTTTTCAGTGTGTCTGTCTGCATAAAACACCCCCAAACGAGTTTATTACAATATTATTACATGCGTTTTCAGTGAAAAACAGGTCTACTTATTTTACTAACGACATAGATGTATCACAAAAACATTTAGGGAGTAAAACAAATGGAAAGAGTGTTATATAATAAAAAAATACAGTAAAAAAAAAAAAAAAATTGTATTATTTAAAAATATTCTTTGGGATTTTTTTTCCAGAAAAAATATATTTTCAATCTGAGTATATAAACAAATGTGCAGGAAGTTATGATTCACAAACTAGGTGATAAATATACAGAGAGCTGCAAATACTATACAAGTATTATTTACATAATAAAATTGATTTTACCGGGAAAATACGCTTTTTCTGTGCTTTAAGGTGTTTGTTTTCATGCCAAACAATGGATTAAAAGACCAAAAACCCTGTTTATTGGATGAATATGGGAGAGTTTGAACCAATCCGGGCATGGGGGAGGGGCTTAGCGTCAACACTCTTTTCTGATTGGCTCAGAGGATTGGTTTCTTCAGACCAATCAATGTGATGAAATAATCAGGTACACTTCCTCCGAATAAGACGTGTGCGAACAACATTTTAAATCATGTGCATGTTTACATGGCACCAAGCTTCATATCATTAGCATACATTCAAAACAAAAACACATAGCCGTCTCGCTCACCTTGAGATCCGACATCTGGCTCTCCCGTGTGCTGAACTCTCGAAGCATGTGGTTGTTTCCAGCCTCGTGATACAGCCGCGTGTCGTTTATCCGGATCAGCACTCCGTCCACTCGGAGGAAGAACCGCAGCAGGAGGAAGAAGCTGGTGGGCATCACTCTCTGAAACAGCACACATCGTCTTTCACATGACGCCACAAAACAAGACGAGCAATCTGAGGGAACTCACGATCTTCACGCTGATCATAGACACGCCGTGATCGTGCAGCTCGTCCTCGAACAGCA
The DNA here is from genome assembly GCA_027422435.1 of Schizopygopsis pylzovi. Lineage (NCBI taxonomy): Eukaryota > Metazoa > Chordata > Actinopteri > Cypriniformes > Cyprinidae > Schizopygopsis > Schizopygopsis pylzovi. Next base: position 29,745 of record CM049837.1, on the reverse strand, counting down.
GCACGTCCTCGAAGAACTTAATCTGCTCTCGCGCGCGCAGCTTCTCCGTGTCGATGCGCTCGGCCGTGGGCTTCACCTGCGCACAAGCCCGGTCCGAGTCAGAAGCTGTGTCCCAAACGGCACGCTACCATGTAGTGTATCAACTATATAAGAGCCCCTAACCCTATGAGCTATCGGTAAGCCCCTCCCCTCAGAAGCAGACTAGCCAATGGCAGTCGAGTATCAGCTGCATGGGGGCAGGACTCCGACATCTTTAGGTTTCAGCGCTATAGAGAAACATCAGAGGATCCGAAGCTCGCATCGGTTTTATGCTTCAAAAATATAAATACGGGAAGCTTGTAACACTGATTATCACTGCGATATAATTTATTACATTTCCTGAATCCAAACACAACAGAGCAAAATGTGCATAATGCGTATTACAAATGAAGACAAAAACGTTCATTTACTGCTCATCATACACTCATTAAGTTACACTTATCATCTGATCAAGCACGTTAATGTCATCTTGTGCTTCAGCAAGGTATCTCTAGCTAACGTTATTGAGTCCATGCTAACGTAACGTTACAAACCTAAATAATAACAAAAACACAAAGGTCTTTCAGTGCCTCTCCATATTAAACTGGTTAAATGTAGATTAATTTAATCGCACCCTGCGATGCATGAACAGTGTTGATCTGCATGCTGTCATCCGCGATCGTAATATTGCTGATCTATAAACCCTCGCTTGGAGTTACCCACTGTATTCATTTTATAAATCCCTGGAATATTTAATTCCCATTTATTTTCACAGCAGCTGTTTTATAAGACAGTGAGCGACTTGTCCGAGGGAGCAACAGTAACGAAGGGGGGCGGGGCTTACCGACAGCTCAATTAAAGCTGCGACAGCTGTATAGGTTCGCCCCAAATCACGTGCTTATGCACTACTCTATGATGTTTTCTAGTGTAGTGCGTTCACACTGAAAGTTCCAAAAGTAACAAGTGCACTTTAAATAACTCACAGTTTGTGCACTCAACTATCGCAGTTTTAATTACGTCGTGAAGGGGGAGGGGCTATCAGACGCCGATTATTAATGACAAAATAACCTAATTCATACATGCATAGAGTATCGTTTGGGACATTCCACACTTCGTTTCTTCAGTTAAGTGCATCATCCGGGTATTTAAAGGGACAGTTCACACAAAAATGATAATATGATGTTTATCTGCACAGGGCATCCACGATGTAGGAGACTTTGTTTCTTCAGTAGAACACTGAAAACTCAAACCGTTGCAGTCTGTCAGTCATGTAATGCAAGTCAATGGTACTCACGGCTTAAACACACACAGACAAAACCAAACTAAACCCTGCGGCTCGTGACGATGCATTGATCCCCTAAGAGAAACTGACCAGTATTTATATCATGTTTACCTCTGTGTCCAAATCTCCTGAGCTCATACACAACGGCTCTGGAACATAGATATATACACATAGATATAGATCCTTACTTATCACGGCCCATAGAAACACTAATGAGGACTCTATGTATATACACATCTATGATCCAGAGCTGATGTTGTGGATGAGATTTGGACATTGCCTGTATCAGAGGTAAACATGACAATATTGTTTATTTTCTCGCACAAACCCGATTGTTTTTCATGTTTTTAGACCTCAATCTATCATCACGAGCCACAGAGTTTAATTTGGTTTTGTCTGTGTGTGTTTTTTTGTCTCTTAAAGTCCAATTGACTTGCATTATATGACTGACAGACTGCAACGGTTTGAGTTTTGAAGAAACAAAGTCACCTACATCGTGGATGCTCTGCAGGGGGTGAGCAGATAAACATCACATTATCATTTAAGTGCATTTTTTATATTTGGAACTTTCAGTGTGAACACACTCCGTGCACTATTTACACTACAAAACGTCCTGGAATAGTGCATAAGCACGTGATTTGGGACGCACCTAGAGATGGTTAAAGCACACCTGTATCTGCAGGTGCTCTCCGAGTAAAGTGCCTCTGTAGTCCGTGGTGTAGGTCCAGTCGTAGCGCTTCACCACCTCTTTAGACGCCTCCGACTCGGCCCTGCAAGACACGAGCACACATCTCTGCAGGTGAAGAAAGCCTAAAGTATACTTCACTTTTCACACGTATGCGTATTTAGTATTTAGTCACCGGAATAGCACGTGCACTAGTGTTCAATCTTCAGGCAGTGAGATCGCAGACACACCGTATCATGCTAATTTATTTGATTATTGATAGTTTTCATGTAACGTCACACAGTTATATGAACATCCAGATGAGGCTTTACTACACTGACCAGGTTATTTTTACACAGATATTAAAAGGCAAGATTCAATAAACAATTTATTGATTATGTATATTTTCTACAAGATGAACCCAGAATATAAACAGACATGCAAAGTAGAAAACAATTAAGCGGATTGCGTTCATATTCCGGCCTCGTCTGCTTGCCGTGTAAACTATGTACATTAATAAAGAGATTACTGAATTTTATATTTTAACATTACTGTTTTAAATAGGTTAAGGCACTTTAAGTGTTTTTTTCGCACTGTTTAAACCAATTTAATCCCAAATTATTCACAGACATGAAAATATTCAAATGATGTGTCATTATTAACCCTTCGAATTAAATCAATAATAAAAACTCATTCTTTTTTTTTGGGTGGGGCGGGGGGGGCCCATCTATCTTTACTATTATGGTTACTGTTATGCATTAAAAAACGTTATGCAACATTAATAGGAGCACTGAGATAAAAAAAAAAATAACATCAAATTTCTACGAGTATTACAACAGCATTATTGTACATTTTTAGTAACATTAGAATTTTTAATTAAGCTCAATATTTTGTCATGCAACATTTTAGTGTAATTTTCCCTAGCAACAGCCATTGATTACATTGTATACCTAAGTTATCCAAGCAGTCAACATCTATAACAAAACTGAATATATGAATTCATATATGAATGCTAGTCACCTTAAAGATAATGTGTGCCAAAAATCTGTGTCATACCTTTATGTTAGCATACTTTAATAGCCTTTCGTTTCAGAGCTGGTCATGTGACATATGCACGAATCATATTTAACAGAGACCCTTTATTGTTTCCATATTTGCAGGAACTTCACTAAAACACCAGTCGGTACGGTTTGTTTTAACTCTGGCGTAAAGCTAAAAGCAGCCTAATGTTTTTAATACGACTGAGTTTGTATTCAACGCGATAATTTTATAGAAATATTGTAAGTTACTAATTATAATGCTTACATTTCCTCCAAAAAGTAGCTAGAGAAATAGAGCAAAGAACATCATCCAGCATGAGTTCATGCAGTTTATAAAACACGGCCGTTATAATCAGTGAAGCTGTATGATGAATACGTCTCTTATATTTACACCACACTGCTGTTTATGATGAGAGAATTCACGAGAGAGCTGCGATGACTCATCTGAACGCCTCTGATCGCTACCACTTTGTTTATTTAAACGGGGAGTCATCTCAATTATCACCAGTAAAGTATGGAGTACCACAAGGATCTGTCCTAGGTCCTCTATTATTTTCATTATATATGCTGCCCCTTGGTAATATTATTAGAAAATACGGGATTAGTTTCCATTGTTATGCTGATGACACTCAACTATATATCTCAACAAAACCAGATGAAACTTCGAAACTATCTAAGCTAACAGAGTGTGTTAAAAATATAAAAGATTGGATGACCAGTAATTTTCTCCTATTAAATTCAGATAAGACCGAGATATTACTTATTGGACCTAAAAACAGTACACAGAATCTCTTGGATTACAATCTGCAACTAGACGGATGTAATGTTACTTCCTCTACAGTTACAAATCTGGGTGTTATATTAGACAGCAACTTATCTTTTGGAAATCATATTTCCAATGTTACAAAAACAGCATTCTTCCATCTTAGAAACATTGCCAAGCTACGGAACATGTTAAGTGTTTCTGATGCAGAAAAGTTAGTTCATGCATTCATGACCTCTAGACTGGACTATTGTAATGCACTGCTAGGTGGTTGTCCTGCATCTTCAATAAACAAGCTACAGATAGTACAAAATGCTGCGGCTAGAGTCCTTACCAGGTCAAGAAAATATGATCATATTACTCCAATTTTACAGTCTCTGCACTGGCTACCTATTAAGTTTCGTATCAGTTACAAAATATTATTACTTGCCTATAAGGCCCTAAATGATTTAGCTCCTGCATACCTAACTAATCTTCTATCACGCTACAATCCAACCCGCTCCCTAAGGAACAAAACTCTGGACTCTTGGTAGTACCTAGGATAGCAAAGTCCACTAAAGGAGGGAGAACTTTTTCATATCTGGCTCCTAAACTATGGAATAGCCTTCCTGAAAACGTTCGGGGTTCAGACACACTCTCTCTGTTTAAATCTAGATTAAAGACGCATCTCTTTAGCCAAGCATTCATATAATGCATCTCACAATCTTGTACTGCCAGTCTATCTGAACAAATGCACATTATTATGCTTTAGCTTGGGTTATACTGATAAATGTCATCCAGGGTTATTCCTGGATGGAGCCGCTGCTACGCTAATTGTCTTACTGTTTCTATGTTACTGCCACGGGATTAACATCCCGTGGTAGTTAGGAATTACACAAGCTTCATTCTGGATCCTACCCTTAAACGATAGAGATGACCGAACACCTGAGAAGAGACGATGACAACCCCTCCGAGGACCTCCGAGATGAGCCCCAGAGACAGATCTCCAGTGAGGACCTCGTCACCTAGACATCCATCGGGGAAAGACCCCTGGAACCAGTGGACCACTTACACTGACTTTGCTGCAGTTGGAACAAACTACTGATTTGTCTGGCCGGAGGGGAACTGGCCCCCCGACTGAGCCTGGTTTCTCCCAAGGTTTTTTCTCCATTCTGTCACCGATGGAGTTTTCGTTCCTTGCCGCTGTCGCCTCTGGCTTGCTCAGTTGGGGACACTTCACTTGCAGCACAATCATCGACTTGATTGCACAGATATTATTTAAACTGAACTGAGCTGGACAATGCCATTACTAAATTCAATAATGAAATGCATTCAGCAGATAATTGAGTGTTAAATCCTGTCATTTTACATTATTGACAAAATTTGCCTATTTTGATATTGTGCAGTGCTTTGTTACAATTTGTATTGTTAAAGGCGCTATATAAATAAAGGTGACTTGACTTGACTTGATTGGCCGCGGCGTTCGTAAACTCAACATAATCGAGTGTGATTGATTGTAACGCGCAACACTAAAAATGTGCACGGGGGGGAATGTGTTGGAACAAAGAAGCCATAATAATAATTAGATAATCTAGGACCCTATGAAATCAGTTTAATTTTTTCCCAAATTCCATTGAATTTCTCCTAAATTCAGTTTTTTTTTCAGACTCTTTTTAATGGTCAAATGACATTGTATTAATCAAAAAGCATGTCTAATTAATTAAAATCATGAAACTTTTACAATTTAACATTAATTTATTAAAAGTGTTTAGGGTCGTTTTATTTTTTCCTCACATTATGTTTTATTGTAACCAAATTCTGTGTTTAACGTATAATTATTTGAATGCATACAAACAATTTTTATTTATTCTTACAGTATTCTTATGAAATGTCCCCCCCACAGCAGAGTTGTGCATTTAAATTTTACTGGTTATCAGATGAAGGCATACAATTTTGATTTAATTAATAAATAAGATTTAAATTTTTGTCAAACATTTACTACTAAAATTAAAATATTCTGTAAAAAAAAAAAAAAAAAAAAAAAAAGTTGTATTATTTCTCAACAGTAGTAGTAGTATTACTTACATTCTGCTAAATAATAGTAATATATTTCTGGCAGTTAAAGCAGACTTTTATTTTGATGGGTTGTCGTGAATAGTTCGGTGTTTAGATGATACGAGGCTAGTTTAGACTTTTATTTTAATGGGTTGCTGTGAATAGTTCTGTGTGTATATGATACGAGACTAGTTTAGACTTTTATTTTGATGGGTTGCTGTGAATAGTTCTGTGTGTATATGATACGAGACTAGTTTAGACTTTTATTTTGACAGGTTGCCGTGAATAGTTCTGTGTGTATATGATACGAGGCTAGTTTAGACTTTTATTTTGACAGGTTGCCGTGAATAGTTCTGTGTGTATATGATATGAGACTAGTTTAGACTTTTATTTTGACGGGTGGCCGTGAATAGTTCTGTGTGTATATGATACGAGGCTAGTTTAGACTTTTATTTTGACGGGTTGCTGTGAATAGTTCTGTGTGTATATGATACGAGGCTAGTTTAGACTTTTATTTTGACGGGTTGTCATGAATAGTTCTGTGTGTATGATACGAGGCTAGTTTAGACTTTTATTTTGACGGGTTGTCGTGAATAGTTCTGTGTGTATATGATACGAGACTAGTTTAGACTTTTATTTTGACGGGTTGTCGTGATTAGTTCTGTGTGTATATGATACGAGACTAGTTTAGACTTTTATTTTGACAGGTTGTCGTGAATAGTTCTGTGTGTATATGATACGAGACTAGTTTAGACTTTTATTTTGACAGGTTGTCGTGAATAGTTCTGTGTGTATATGATACGAGGCTAGTTTAGACTTTTATTTTGACGGGTTGTCGTGAATAGTTCTGTGTGTATATGATACGAGACTAGTTTAGACTTTTATTTTGGCGGGTTGTCGTGAATAGCTCTGTGTGTATATGATACGAGACTAGTTTAGACTTTTATTTTGACGGGTTGCCGTGAATAGTTCTGTGTGTAGATGATACGAGGCTAGTTTAGACTTTTATTTTGATGGGTTGCCGTGAATAGTTCTGCGTGTATATGATACGAGACTAGTTTAGACTTTTATTTTGATGGGTTGTCGTGAATTGTTCTGTGTGTATATGATACGAGGCTAGTTTAGACTTTTATTTTGACGGGTTGTCGTGAATAGTTCTGTGTGTATATGATATGAGACTAGTTTAGACTTTTATTTTGACGGGTTGTCGTGAATAGTTCTGTGTGTGTATATGATACGAGACTAGTTTAGACTTTTATTTTGACGGGTTGTCGTGATTAGTTCTGTGTGTATATGATACGAGACTAGTTTAGACTTTTATTTTGGCGGGTTGTCGTGAATAGTTCTGTGTGTATATGATACGAGACTAGTTTAGACTTTTATTTTGACGGGTTGCCGTGAATAGTTCTGTGTGTAGAAGATACGAGGCTAGTTTAGACTTTTATTTTGATGGGTTGCCGTGAATAGTTCTGCGTGTATATGATACGAGACTAGTTTAGACTTTTATTTTGATGGGTTGTCGTGAATTGTTCTGTGTGTATATGATACGAGGCTAGTTTAGACTTTTATTTTGACGGGTTGTCGTGAATAGTTCTGTGTGTATATGATACGAGACTAGTTTAGACTTTTATTTTGACGGGTTGTCGTGATTAGTTCTGTGTGTATATGATACGAGGCTAGTTTAGACTTTTATTTTGACGGGTTGCCGTGAATAGTTGTGTGTGTATATGATATGAGGCTAGTTTAGACTTTTATTTTGACGGGTTGCTGTGAATAGTTGTGTGTGTATATGATACGAGGCTAGTTTAGACTTTTATTTTGACGGGTTGTCGTGATTAGTTCTGTGTGTATATGATACGAGGCTAGTTTAGACTTTTATTTTGACGGGTTACCGTGAATAGTTCTGTGTGTTTAAGATACGAGGCTAGTTTAGACTTTTATTTCTCGAGCGCTTCAGGGGGAGGATGCTTTGTTACCTGCTCTCCTGCCACTCCTGAGCGCAAGCCACTTTCACAGAATCCTGCAGGTTGTTGACACGCTTGAGAGCGTCGATGGCATTGAACTCGATCCCGAAACCGTCGGCGTGCTGAATGCGCAGCACATTGTCTCCGAACAGCATCTCTGGGAGAGCCGGCATGTTCATGGTCTCCGCTAACCTGCGGCAGAATCAGACTCGAATACATCAGTCATAAGCAGCAGCTATATTAACAATACACTGTATGGGTCAAAATTATACATTTATCTATTATGCCAAAAATCATTAGATATTAAGATCATGTAAATGTCCTACCATAAATATATCAAAACTTATTTTTTGATTATTATTATGCATTGCTAAGAACTTCATTTGAACAACTTTAAAGGTGATTTTCTCAATATTTAGATTTTTTTGCACCCTCAGATTTTCAAATATTGTCCAAACCATACATCAATGGAAATATTATTAATTCAGCTTTCAGATGATGCATAACTCTCATGACCCTTATGACTGGTTTTGTGCTCCAGGGTCACTTATTTTTTTTTGTAAAGATGTGTTTATTGGGAATATACATAAAATTATTTAGTATGCAAAATACTAAGAATATCAGAATATTCCTTTTTTTAACAGTTTGCAAAAAAGTAAAGAAAACAAAAAATACAATGAACACTCTCTCTGTCTCTCTCTCTCTCACACACACAAATACTCTCTCTCTCTCTCTCACACACACACACACACAAACACTCTCTCTCTCTCACACACACACAAACAAACACTCTCTCTCTCTCTCACACACACACACACACACACACACAAACACTCTCTCTCTCACACACACACACACACACACAAACACTCTCTCTCTCTCACACACACACACACACACACACACACACACACAGAGAGACACACACACACACACACACAAACACTCTCTCTCTCTCACACACACACACACACACACACAAACACTCTCTCTCTCTCATACACACACACACACACACACACACACACACACACACACACAGAGAGAGAGAGAGAGAGACACACACAGAGAGAGAGAGAGAGAGAGAGAGACACACACACAGAGAGAGAGAGAGACACACACACACACACACACACACTCACCCACTCTTTCCCAAAGCATTCAAGATTAACGGTTTTAATTGGAAATTTAATTTTTAGGTGTCAGAAATGCATGGCAACTACTTCATAAAATATAATTCTGCACTATAAATCCCACAAAAATCACAATGACAAAAACCACCATCCGACCATAAAGTAGCTGATGCATTTCTTTGAAAGGAAAGAACCATTACCTCTCGATGTCTTTAGACTTCATGATATGAGTCTTGGCCGCGGTGACAGTCCAGGACCCGAAGCTGAAGTCCTGTTTACTGCTCTGGAACCCGTGAGAAACCACTGAAGACATGCTGAAGAACACAAGATCTGAGGAGCAACAGAGACACACATCTTCATGTTTACACGCGTTCCGGTGTTTACACTGCGCTCCGTTAGTCTTCAGTGGGTCAAAAGAGTCCAAACCGTGCACACATACATCAACGACTTCAGAACTGCTGAAAACACAGGAGTAATATTAATAAACACAACGCCGTACACAAACATAACCGAGTCTCACCTCGTATCCGTTTCCATGAGAGCGCAACCGCGAATTCAGCCCGATGTCGCGCAAACAGTGATTGCGACAGTTCCGCCGATTTCTCACACTACCCTAGCAACTTCTCCAAAAAGCACCTAGCAACAAATATAGCTATTAAAAAAATATATTTGGCAAAGTGATTCAAGAAAAGTCACATTTAGCATTTAAATTACACAAAAAGAGAAACCAAAGATGCCTAGCAGTACACACAACAGGTGAATAAAGTTAGCTGCTACTTGCAGAAGTTTAATGTAATAATTCAATAATTTATGATACACTTTGTTAGTAGCTTGTTCATGCGATTGTTGACCAGTATGTAATTATCCATTGCAACCTGAAATCACAAAATACAACGTGTAATTAAAAATGCAGGTAAAAACTTTTGGAAAAATCAATACAGAAAATTCCTTCATATGAATATAGTAGATGTGCCTGTTTTACAGACTTCTCTTAGAGCGTAGCACACTAATACACCACTTAAATAATGTGTAGTTTTGCCAAAAAAAACAAATAAATAAATCGTCATTGTTCAAAAGTGTCTTCAATAATTCAAAGTATTTAATAAAAATGGTTATTTGCATTTTAATATTATAGAATGCTTTTATATTATTTTACGAACAAATCTAAATTAACACAAAGTTAAAAAAATTTGTACGTGATTGCGTAGTGTTGTTATCGCGCGAGAATGAGTTGCCAGCACGCGCACGCACACACGCACGTACACACATGCGCACGCACACGTGCACACGAACACGCGCACACACAATTTTGACTTATGCCTTATTTTGTAGGCCTACCTTTTTACCTACTATTTATTTAATGTTTTTATTGATATATTTGTCTTTGCATTTTGAATGTAATTCGGCAGTTAAATGGGTTTAGTTTTAACGGTAATTAATGTATGCAATTTCAGCAGTAAAACTATTTTTCTAAAAGCCTGGAGACCTAGCTTACTTTCTCTTGTATATGTAGTATTGATCTTTACTTGGATAAGAAGTCATTTTTATTTATTACTCAATTACTAGTAGTGCAAACTAGAAGTGATTGAGTTTTAGTAATTGAGTATTCTAGCAATTATTCCATCGGTTAGATGCGAACTCATTTCATATATCAAATATATTATATCAAATATCCAGGGTTGGATTTAGTTGGCAGATTGGATTGTTTTTATAAGATCCCATGAGTCCTGATAAATGCAATTTCAACTATTTCTGAAATGTTTCTTGTTGGAAAGCACTTTTTCTGTTGGACTTGTGTAGGCCTAAGTGTTGTTTTTTTGTTAAAAGCTGATACATTTTTAAGCAGTGTCTCATGTAGAAACAGCGCTATCGGGAAACGCACCCTTGGCCCAATAACGGCTCAAATCTGGCACGGCGGAAGAAAATACACTGGCCTGAGTGCTGGCATGTGTGTGTGCGTGTGTGTGTGCTGGCATGTGTGTGTGTGTGCGTGTGTGCGTGCGTGCATGTGTGCATGCGTGTGTGCATGTGTGTTCGTGTCTGCATGTGTGCGTGTGCATGGGTGCGTGCGTGCATGTGTGTGTGCATGTGTGTGGTGCGTGTGTGCATGTGTGCATGCGTGTGTGCATGTGTGTTCGTGTCTGCATGTGTGCGTGTGCATGGGTGCGTGTGTGCATGTGAGACAGAGAGAGAGAGAGTGTGTGTGTGCGTGTGCGTGTGTGCATGTGCGTGTGTGTGTGCGTGCATGTGAGACAGAGAGAGAGAGAGAGAGAGAGTGTGTGGGCATGTGCGCGTGTGTGTGTGCGTGTGTGCATGTGTGCGTGCGTGCATGTGTGTGGTGCATGTGTGCATGCGTGTGTGCATGCGTGTTCGTGTCTGCATGTGTTCGTGTCTGCATGTGTGCGTGTGCATGGGTGCGTGTGTGTGTGCGTGCATGTGAGACAGAGAGAGAGAGAGAGAGTGTGTGGGCATGTGCGCGCGTGTGTGTGTGTGTGTGTGTGTGTGCGTGCATGTGAGAGAGAGAGAGAGTGTGTGCATGTGTGTGCATGTGTGCGTGTGTGTGCGTGCATGTGAGACAGAGAGAGAGAGAGAGAGAGAGTGTGGCACCAGAGGACCACCTAAGACACCCCCGACCACCACAAAAACACCACTCCAGGCAGAGGAGCAACACTAGGATGGGCCCATCACCAGCAGAAACCAGCCTCCCACCCGCCCATACACCCTCAGCTGATAACACACCGATCTCAGCACCACTTCCACACTCCAGGAGCTACGCTCAGGCCCTGAAAGGACCAGCAAATACACTGGAGATGAGCGAGATCAGACAGCTGCTGAACTACATCAGTGCCCAGCTGACAGCATGAGGGTCCACACAGCATACAAGCATCTGCCTAACAACGAGAAAAAGAAAAAAGAAAAAAAAAAAACAACAACATTATTTTTAAATATATTAGATTACATTAGAAAAGGATTACCTCTATTTTTGAAAACAAGAACTCTATATATTGAACTCTTGAAATGACTCTTTCGATATCAATGTGGAACATTCAAGGCTTGAATTCATCAGCATTTGGGCTGAAGAGTTTAAACACAGAATTCCAGAAGAGCATCAAGGAGATGGACATTATAATTCTACAGGAGACATGGAGCAGGGCAGACGCAATCACCCACTGCCCACCCAACTACAGAGAAATCATCCTACCATCACAAAAACTCTGGTACAAATAATCTGGTACAAATCAAAATTCCACAACCACATCAACACAGTAAAGCAAGGCAAATGCTACACCTGGCTTAAAATCCAAAAGGAACTGCTCTCATCCAGAAAAGATATATTCCTGTGTGCCATATACATCCCGCCATCAGAGTCCCCCTACTACAGCGAAGACATGTTCTCCACATTAGAGGAAGAGACGAGCCACTTCCAGGCCCAGGGAAACGTGCTCATCTGCGGGGACCTGAACGCAAGAACAGGACTACAGCCGGACTTCACCGACACACAAGGTAGCAAATACATCAACAACAAACTGTTATTAACAACACTTTCTCCCATATCCACAGAAATAACCATGACCATACAGTAAACAAGAATGGAAAAGACCTCCTGCAGCTCTGTCGAAGCCTGGGTCTGTATATCATCAACGGTAGGCTACGAGGGGACACTTTAGGGAGATTCACATTTTGCTCAGCTCTTGGGAATAGCACAGTTGATTATATGATAACAGACATAGATCCTTCATCTCTCAGATCATTCACCGTTAGAGAACTGACCCCTCTGTCTGATCACAGTCAAATCACTGCATATCTCAAAAAGACTGAAAATCACATTAACACAAAGCCCAGTAAGCTGTACAACATCAGAAAACCATACAGATGGGCTGAAAACAGCGCTGAAGAATATCAGAAAGCACTTAGCAGCCAGAAAATACAAGCGCTGATAGATAACTTCCTAAATAACACCTATGCTCACACTAATGAAGGGGTCAATCTTGCTGTAAAAGATATCAATTACATATTTGAAAAATCAGCAAAACTATCCAAATTGAAAACAAAAAATGGACAAAAACAAATCCTCAAAAATGACAAAAATTGGTTTGATCAGACCTGCCAAACTATTCGCAAAAACCTGAGAACATTGTCAAATCAGAAACATAACGATCCCAATAATGCAGAGATCCGTCATCTTTACTGCGCAACACTAAAACAATACAAACATACACTCAGAACCAAAAAAGCACAATACACCCAAAAACAACTAACAATAATCGAGAAGTCAGTGAACACAAACCAATTTTGGGATAATTGGAACAACCTGAAAAAAACTGATCATGAAGAATTGCCCATTCAAAATGGAGAAATATGGGAAAGTCATTTCCAAACATTGTTTAATAAAGTACAAACAGACACGAACTGTGAGCAAAATCAAACAATCAACCAATTAGAAAAACTAGAATTAACAATCAAAGATAACCAAAACCCATTAGATTTCCCAATAACTGATAAAGAACTTAAAGAAAAAATCAAAAACCTCCAACTCCAAAAAGCATCAGGACCTGATGGGATATTAAATGAAATGATAAAACACACAAGCAGCAAGCTCCAATTAGCCGTTCTAAAACTATTCAATGTGATCCTGCATGTAGGTTACTTCCCCGACATCTGGAATCAAGGCTTGATAACACCAATCTTTAAAAACGGAGATAAATTTGATCCTAACAACTACAGAGGCATCTGTGTGAGCAGCAACCTGGGAAAGTTATTCTGTAGCATAATAAATGCTCGACTACTAGACTTCATCACCACACACAATGTACTGAGCAGAAGTCAAATCGGATTTTTACCAAATTACCGTACATCTGATCACATCTATACATTACATACTCTGATTGAAAAACACGTTCATCAAGATAAAGGGAAAATATATGCATGCTTTATTGACTTTAAAAAAGCGTTTGACTCAATCTGGCACCAAGGACTATTCTACAAACTTATTGAAAGTGGAATAGGAGGTAAAACCTATGACCTCATCAAATCAATGTACACTGAAAGTAAATGTGGCGTAAAAATCAACACCAAACGTACAAGGTATCTTTCCCAGGAGCGTGGAGTGAGACAGGGCTGCTGCTTAAGCCCAACATTATTTAACATCTATATCAATGAACTGGCGCTCAGTCTGGAGCGATCTGCAGCCCCTGGCCTCGCTCTACACGACTCAGAGATCAGATGCCTGCTGTATGCAGATGATCTGGTTCTGCTGTCTCCCACCAAACATGGTTTACAGCAGAACCTGGACCTGCTGGAGCAATACTGCCAGACCTGGGCCCTGACAGTCAACCTGAAGAAAACCAACATTATGATCTTTCAGAAAAGATCCAGATCCCAGGGAACAGAACACATCTTTACATTAGGCACTAACCAGATAACACACACATCACACTACAACTACCTGGGTTTGAAAATCACATCCACTGGAAACTTTAATCATGCTGTGAATGAACTGAGAGATAAAGCACGCAGGGCCTTCTACGCCATAAAACGGCAATGTCCTATAGAAATCCCAATTAGAATTTGGCTGAAAATAGTAGAATCAGTAATTGAGCCCATTGCACTCTATGGCAGTGAGGTGTGGGGTCCACTGACAAACCCAAGTCAAGATCTCACCAAATGGGAAAAACACCCGATTGAGACTCTGCATGCAGAACTCTGTAAAAATATATTACACGTGCACCGGCACACAACAAATAACGCATGCAGGGCAGAATTAGGCAAATATCCTCTAATCACTAAGATACAAAAAAGGGCAATTAAATTCTGGAAACATCTGAAGCTCAGTGATCCCCAATCATACCATTATAAAGCCCTGCAATACCAAGAGATGAGCAAAGAAAGCAAGCCCTTCCTCCAGCTGATCCAGAGCTTCAGTCCTGATTCTTCACTAACATCTACTGATGCTCTGAATCACAACATCAGAACCAATCAGATCACTGCACAAATCAAACAGAGCTACATCACTCACTGGCAAACCCAAACTCAACAACAGAGTAAAATGCAATGCTATCTGTCCCTAAAGAGAGAGTACAGTATGGCAGAGTATCTGTTCACAGTGTCAGATAAGAAACTGAGAAGCACGTTGACCAGATACAGACTCAGCGGACACAAGCTGATGATAGAGACGGGCAGACACAGACAAACATGGCTGCCCCCGGAGCAGAGATTGTGTTCACACTGTGACCTGAATCAGATGGAAACAGAACTGCACTTCCTGACAGAGTGCTCCAAATACACAGATATACGGACAGTGTACTACGATAAAATACAGCAGATCCATCCCACATTTACAACTCTTCCAGACCAGGAGAAACTAGCGTATCTGCTCGGAGAACACAAGACCTGCTGTGTGCTTGCTGCTCAATATGTGTCTCTCTGTCACCATAGAAGAGAAGACACTCCACCTGAGAGAGAGAGAGAGAGAGAGAGAGAGAGAGAGAGAGAGAGAGACCTGCTGTGTGCTTGCTGCTCAATATGTGTCTCTCTGTCACCACAGAAGAGAAGACACTCCACCTGTGTGTGTGAGAGAGACAGAGACAGAGACAGAGACAGAGAGAGAGAGAGAGAGAGAGAGAGAGAGAGAGAGAGAGAGAGAGAAAGAGAGAGAGAGAGGGAGAGAGAGAGAGAGAGACAGAGACAGAGACAGAGAGAGAGAGAGAGAGAGAGAGAGAGAGAGAGAGAGACCTGCTGTGTGTTTGCTGCTCAATATGTGTCTCTCTGTCACCAGAGAAGAGAAGACACTCCACCAGACAGACACAGACAGACAGACAGACAGACAGACAGACAGACAGAGAGAGAGAGAGAGAGAGAGAGAGAGAGACGGAGAGAGAGAGACCTGCTGTGTGTTTGCTGCTCAATATGTGTCTCTCTGTCACCAGAGAAGAGAAGACACTCCACCAGACAGACACAGACAGACAGACAGACAGACAGACAGACAGAGAGAGAGAGAGAGACAGAGAGAGAGAGAGAGAGACCTGCTGTGTGTTTGCTGCTCAATATGTGTCTCTCTGTCACCACAGAAGAGAAGACACTCCGTCTGCCCTGAGCTGATGTTTCCAGCACATGTAGATTATATTATGACATATTACTCCTTTATATTACTTAAATGTATATTTTGCCTGTATAAACCTTATACTGTACTTTATTTAATTTTATTTCACATACTTACAATAGTCATTCATTTTGCACTACATATTTAATACGGTTTAAATATTTGTTTTATTACTGTTATTATTTTTATTTTTATTTCTGTTAATTCAAATATGCACTACTTGTGAGTAGCCCAGCTGCAATTGCTTTGGCAATACAAATGTATAGTTTTTGTCATGCCAATAAAGCACACTTAAATTGAAATTGAAAATTGAGTGTTTGTGCGTGTGTGCATGTGCGCGTGCGTGTGCATGTGTGTGCGTGTGTGTGTATGTGTGTGAGCAAAATCAGTATCTTTGAGTGCCGTAGGTAATCACAAAAAAGAGAAGGAAACAAATGCATCAAAACATGATCATGTATTTTATTGTTAAATACTTATTGTTCTTTCTGGCTCAAAATGACTTGATTTCATTCATGGTTGTTATATTTGATAGGCAAAAAGTACTGAATGGGCTATAATCTGTTGAAATACCTTTAAATGACCAATAAAACCCATAATAAATAAATCAAGTTTTACACTTGCCAAAACAATTGATTACAGGCGGAAATCGGTTTTCAGCACGACACCGGAATGCTTTGTAAAGGTTTTCACCCGGAGCGCCTTGAGTGTGACACCGGAGCCCGTGCACGTGTGTTTGTGACACTCTCGTCGGTAAGTCACTGCATGTTTATCAGAATCACGACTGCTGCTTGTACTGTAGCTATTGCTTGTAGACTATGACTGGAATCTAGGTTTGTAATCTAGGTAAGCTAACATTTTATTTATTGAGAAATTCTCTCCAGCAGAGTTCCCAGTATATTAAACATGTCTGTTTTTAAAAATAAAAAAACAAACCAAAACTTAATTGTTTTCCTTACCGATCCAAAATAATATAATTTCCATTTTAATATTGTATTCAATCTTATATTGGCATATCTGCCTCGAGATTGTAGTGATGATAAAATGTCAGAAATACCTTTAAATGACCAATAAAATCATTAATAAAGTGGCCAAAAAGTGATTACAGACGGAAATCGGTTTTAAAATGACACATTAACGTTCAGGTTTTTCTCCTTCTCTTACTCGTACTTTCAGGTGTTTGCGTTTTTACCCATAAATAAATGCTTAGTCAAGCGTCATTTAGTTGATTTACTTCATCTTTCTGTATCTCAAAATCATGAATACAATTCACTTTTCTAAATTAATAATAGAAAATAGAATAAAGTGTGTCAAAAAACAAAGGTCAGTTAGAAATTAAGACTTTCATTTGTAATTTCTGGTATATTTACAGGGATAATGCGCAGTAATAATACATTAATGTACAATGTGCCAGAATTTTGCATCTGTGGTCCATGGACTGATGGTGAAATGATCATCCTAAAAGTATAAAACAATTAATCAATACATGTTTCAAAATACTTACACATCCTTAAAAAATAGTATGATGGGCCAAATCAAAGATCATACTTGTTTATTAATTAGGCTTTCTGCAGGTCTTAATTCCACTAATTAAGGCCTTGAAAAGTCGTGGCATTAAATGTTTAATGCATTGCTAAATACAATTTGTGTGTCTTGTGTTTCTGCGTAAAACAGCACTTGTTCCCAGTGTGATCAGAAGGTACAGTTCATCTCATATTCTAATGTTCGGGATCAATAATAGCATCTTTACTCCACAGAGATGCCGAATAAAGGCAGACGAGTGAAGCAGCTGGAGGATGATGATGTGCCACTCAAGCAGATGAAGGTGGTGCACGGCCTCGCTCCGCTGTGCTTCGACTCGCCGCGTGAGTTCTTCCAGAGTCTGATCAGTCCGATCGGACTGGATGAGTTCTTCCAGCAGTACTGGGAGCAGAAGCCGCTGGTCCTGCATCGGTCCGATCCGGATCTGGCCTCTTATTACGCCTCTCTGTTCCAGCTGTCGGACCTGAAGCAGCTCTGCGCTCGCGGCCTGCGATACGCCACGGACCTCAACGTCTGCCGCTGCGTGAACGGCAAGAAGAAAGTGCTGAATAAAGCAGGGAAAGTGAAGTTCAGCCAGCTGAAGAAGGACTTGGAGGAGAGGAGAGCCACCATACAGCTGCACCAGCCGCAGAGGTTTAAGGTCAGATGGGCAGAGATCACGACTGAGCCGTGGCGTTTCTCAGCGAGCTGACCTGATCTTCATGTGTTCGCAGGATGAGCTGTGGCGCATTCAGGAGCGGCTGGAGTGTTTCTTCGGCTCGCTGGTTGGATCCAACATCTACATCACTCCTGAGGCTTCACAGGGCCTCCCGCCGCACTACGACGATGTGGAGGTCTGTGATCCATGCTAACTAACACTACTTCACTAATACTAGTTCTGTCGGATAAACACTAGTTCTGTCGGATAAACACTAGTCCAGTCAGATAAACACTAGTTCAGTCAGTTAAACACTAGTTCTGTCAGATAAACACTAGTTATGTCGAATAAACACTAGTCCAGTCAGATAAACACTAGTTATGTCGAATAAACACTAGTTCTGTCAGATAAACACTAGTTATGTCAGATAAACACTAGTTCTGTCAGATAAACACTAGTTCTGTCGGATAAACACTAGTTCAGTCAGTTAAACACTAGTTCTGTCAGATAAACACTAGTTATGTCGAATAAACACTAGTCCAGTCAGATAAACACTAGTTATGTCGAATAAACACTAGTTCAGTCAGATAAACACTAGTTCTGTCAGATAAACACTAGTTATGTCAGATAAACACTAGTTCTGTCAGATAAACACTAGTTCTGTCGGATAAACACTAGTTCAGTCAGTTAAACACTAGTTCTGTCGGATAAACACTAGTTACTAATGGCGCTTTTCCACTGCATGGCACGGCACGGCTCGGTACGGTACGGTACGGCTCAGTTTGGGTCGGTTTGCGTTTCCACCGCAGTTTAGTACCGCTATAGAGTGGGCGGGATTATTCACGCGTCGTAATTAATAATTAATAATTGCGCCGCCTCTACTGCCGTGACATCATCGTAAACGCGCCACAAACAAACACAACAAAGAAAGGAGAACCCAGTGGAAAACCCCCCAAATGTGAACCGTACCGAACCGTACCATGCAGTGGAAAAGCGCCATAACTAGCTTACATTGTGTCTCCAAACCATTCATACAAACAGACAAAAATAAACATTTGATATTCAACATCATACAATGTCACAGATCACTATTTTCCAGGAACACAAAATTAGATCAGTTAACCTCAAAACTGTTTCGCCTGAACGTTAATGTGGGGGTGACCCCATGACCCCGTCTGACCTCCATGTGTTTTGTTCAGGTGCTGATCCTTCAGCTGGAGGGACAGAAACACTGGAGGCTTTACCAGCCCACCGTTCCTCTGGCCCGCGAGTACAGCCTGGAGCCCGAGAGCCGCATCGGGCCCCCGACACACGACTTCATCCTGCAGGTTTGAGACTGAAGAAGAGACGAGGTGTTGCGTAGGGCTGTCGAATTTAAAAACGTTGCATTTGAATGCGTCAGGCAGCCTTATCAGTGGCGCACGAGATGTCATGATGTAGGTGTCGTTGCATGTCGGTGTGCTGCTTATGACTGCTTCTGTGCTCCGGGGACACTTATTGCAGGAAAAGAGATCAATGCAGAGACGATGTTGTTTAGGTCAAAACTGGACTCAAGCCGTTCACACAGAACACATATTTATCAAAGTTTCTATCAGCGTTGCACTCGTGTCAATCAGAACGACGATGTTTAGAAAGCATGGAAAATTAATGCAAGTTCAACTTTAAAAAAAATACTTTTTTGCATCTCATGTTTTTAAATTAAAAAGTGCTCTGATTGGTATTCGGTCCTTTGTATTAAACTACGCATGCTGCTTGTTGTTTCTAATTGTTTAAGCAACGTAATTAATTATATATAGTTTATACACATTATTTTATAGTTTTGTAGAAGCGTGCATTAGTGATATTTTGCTCGATGCGCCCTCTTGTGGATATAATATCATTCGAATATTGCTAATATTTTAGTACAAAGTTCTGATGTAGTTTTCAGCCCTAATGTTGAGGCAGGTGCTTGAATCTGCGGTTGCTCTTCTAGCCTGGAGACCTGCTGTATTTCCCCCGAGGAACGATCCATCAGGCGGACACACCGGCCGGCGTGGAGCGATCCTCTCACCTCACGCTCAGCTGCTACCAGAACATGTACGTCTGCGCTCCATCAGCATGTGTTCACTCCAGACGGCTGTCTTAACCCTTGTGTTCGGCTGCTGGGGGACTAATGCTGCCGCAGTATAATTCAGCAGAAGTCATGTTATGACAAACAGGGTTTCTGGGGGTCTTAAAAAGTCTTAATTCATACATTTGTGGCGTTTAGTGTTGCATGAACTGCACAAAAGTGAATCTCTTCTTCAGTATTTGTCTTGTTTTTTCAGTACAAATATCCTTGAATCAAGACACATTTACTGGAGATGCGAAGTCTTGTTCTCTGAGAAACTGAACGAGTTTATGATTAAATCAAGAACAAATATCTGTTAATAGGGTCAGAAAAATAACATTGTGTCCCTTTGAATTAAGCTGAAATTTGTTCTTGTTTTAATCATAACTGATACATTTCTTTATCAAATAATTTTTCGAATGTCATTTTCAATCTCCAGAAAATCTTGATTTAAGGATCTTCTATTTAAAGAAGTCTTAAATTGACCTTCACAAGACCAGCGGAAACAAAACCGCAAGCCTCCAGCATGAATAGTTCTCATGTGTTACTAAACAGTTAATATGAATGATGTTTTGTTGAACTGAGGTAGTGTGGGAAAGCACTTGTTTTCCTGAAGCTCAGTCAGCAGAGCATTGTGATCAGGATCGATTCCCAGACTAATTAAAATCAAGTGATCAACTCATTCCTTGACCAGTGTTTCTGACAGCGTGTGGCTTCAGACGTGAACTCTTGTGTTTCAGGTCGTGGGGCGACTTCATGCTGGACGTGATTCCCGGCTGTGTGTTCGACTGCATGAGACGAGACGAGGAGATGCGATCCGGCCTGCCTCGTAACCTCCTGACGGTGTGTGTGTGTGTGTGTGTGTGTGTGTATGTGTGTGTCTGACTGTGTATGTGTGTGTGTGTCTCTGACTGTGTGTGTGTTTGTGTGTCTCTGACTGTGTGTCTCTCTCTCTGACTGTGTGTTTGTTGTGTGTGTGTGTGTGTGTGTGTGTGAGTGAGTGTTTTTCTCTGACTCTAACACTGTGTGTGTGTGTGTCTCTGAGTGTGTGTGTGTGTGTGTGTCTCTCTAACTGTGTGTGTGTCTCTGACTGTGTGTGTCTGTCTCTCTGTGTATGTGTGTGTGTGTGTCTCTGTGTGTGTCTGACTGTGTGTGTGTGTGTGTGAGTGTTTTTCTCTGACTCTAACACTGTGTGTGTGTCTCTCTAACTGTGTGTGTGTCTCTGACTGTGTGTGTCTGTCTCTCTGTGTGTGTGTGTGTGTCTCTCTAACTGTGTGTCTGTCTCTCTGTGTGTGTGTGTGTGTGTGTGTGTGTGTGTGTGTGTGTGTGTGTGTGTGTTTCTCAGGCTCCCAGCTCCGGTTCTGATGTTAATAAGCGGATGAGTGTGTTTCTGCGGCGTCTGGCGGACGCTCTCGAGCGTGACGATCTTCAGCTGTGCTCCAGTGCTATGAAGCGAGATTTCATCTCCCACAGACTGCCACCGTATCTGCTGGAGCCGGCCGAACTCGAACCCGGTGAGTCTCACAGGCCTGCTGTGTGCCGCTGCACTGCGTCTGTGATCGATGATTGTGTTCTCTTACAGCCGGGAGACCGCCGTCGCTGGAGGACACCGTCTGCATCCGCTTCAAAGAGCATCTTCTTCTGACGGTGGAGCCCAGCCAAGACAACACCGTAAGAGCCGCACAGCAAATATCAAATATATTCACTACACCAGGCAAAAAGATTGGAATAATTAACACATTAATGTTTCTGAAAGTAGTCTTTTCTGCTCAATGATGCAGTTAATTGATGATAAATTCTGTAAAAACAATGAAATATTAATAGAATCTAAAATAACACTTTCACATTTTGATAACAATATCACATAACAATATCACATTTTGAACTCGCAATTCTGCCTTATAAACTATAAAGGTTAAAAACATTTATGCTGCTGAATATTATTTATTCACTCACACAACTCACTGCGTCCGTCTCTCTCTGATCAGGACGAGGCCACGGAGCTGGTGGTGTTTGTGTTGCATTCTTTAAAGAACGAGAGAGAAACACACATGATGGGAACACCTGATAATGATGATGATGATGATGGTGATGAGGAGGAGGTCGTCTCGCAGGTGTGTCAGACTAACAGCACTGTGATTAGTCTTGATGGTCCAGTCGTGTGGTTCTCACGCTGAGCTTCTTCTTCAGTTCCAGGGTCTGCGCTTCCCCTCGTCTCATCTGACCGCTCTGGAGCAGCTGCTGCGAGTCGATCGAGTCCCGGCTGCACAGCTGCAGCTCCTGAAGGATGAAGATCGACTGGGACTGCTGCTGGGGCTGTGGAGCGAAGGACTGCTGCAGGTCTGCTAGACGCGTCTTCGGCGGGAGCGAACGCTCAAGAATGGGGTCTGCACTGCAAAACATGCTTTTCTTACTTAGATTTTTTTGCCTTGTTTCCATCCAAAATATTAAAAATTCTAAAATCAAGAAGGATTTTCTAGACAAGAAAAAACAACTCAAAATAATCTACCAATGGGCTAAAAAAAAGTAATCTTGTTTTCTGTTTGAAACAACATTGTTTAACACATTGGTAGATTATTTTGTGTGTTACAAGCTCATTTTGACTTGTCTAGAAAATCCTTCTTGATTTCACAATGTTTGTATGGAAACAGGACAAGTAAGAAACGCATGTTTTGCACTGTAATTGTAGCTGAATAAAACAAGTCCTTATCCAATCCCCATGTGAAATATTGTGTAACAGACAAACAAACACAGTGCATTTTACAGTTTTGATTTATTGAGGTTGTTTTATAAACGTGTGACCGTACACATCACGTGTTCCTGCAGGGCTCGGTTTAATGCTGGACCGAAACGTGTCCGTGTAGGGTGTCAGGTTTCTGGTAGTGCAAAGGTGCTTATGGAGATAAAAACAAACACAATCAGGCCTGGACGCGGTCTCTGATGTGTTCGATCACAGCACGTCGATGTCCCAGATCTGTGTGGTGCTGTGAAGCTCTCTCAGGATCAGATGATCCGCGCCGAATCCACCTGAGACACAACAGATATTACATTCGTCTACAGTAAGACCGTAATTGTTGCTTTATCCATATGTGACCCTGGAGCTCAAAACCAGTCATGAGGGTCAATTTTATAAAATTGAGAGTTATGCATCATCTGAAAGCTGAATTATTAATTTTCCATTGATGTATGGTTTGAAAAACTGGTGCAAAAAAAGTTTTATATTGAGAAAATCATCTTTAAAAATGTTAAAATTAAGTTCTTAGCAATGCATATTAATAATCAAAAATTAAGTTTTGATATTTACGGCAGGAAATTTACATGATCTTAATATCTAATGATTTTTGGCTTAAAATAAGTGTATAATTTTGTGTAATGTATTGTTGTCTATGTGCTGTAGGGACACATTAAATCGTTTATCAATACCACCTGGTTTTATTGTTATTTATTTATGCATGACGGACCTAAAAGAGTCATAAAAACACCCTGAGCAAAATATTGATTAATTATCGCCATCAGATGAGAACAAAACTTGATCTGAATACTGATGCTGTTGTTGTTTTTCAGATTTGGTGAAGTTATTTTCCGCAGGTTTTATTTAAAAACCATTTCTCCAATTAAAGAAGATGCAATCAGCTGAATATATCAGATATTTGCTCATGTTTGTTCAGTTTAGATATTTCTAACACAATACATTCAATTGTATTTTTCCTTAATTTTCACATTTCTTGCCACGAATTTAAAACTATGAATTTAATTTCAGCTGTAATTTAAGACTTAATCTGAGGAACAGTGAATTGAGACTTTTTATAAACAGACATATTATGCCCCTTTTTACAATATGTGAAGTCTCAGCTCACAATAACCCACAGATAACATTATATCATTTTGAGTGGAAGCATAAACAGGCTTTTTTCGTGCATGTCTCTTTAAATGCAAATTAGCTGCTGCTTATCCCCACCCCCTTTTCCAGAATAGAGCTGCTACAGCTCGTACCTGCTAAAAACATCTGGTTTGGTTCTGATTATCATGTGTATCTCGCTGAAATCATGCGTTTTAAACACAGAACGTAAAAAAAAATGGACGTAGTGTCCGTGACGTCACCCGTCGGTTTCTGAAGAGGATTTTTGAAGCTCAAAGTGGGCGGAGCTGGCCGTCGGCATCTTGGCAGCGCGTCACTCCCGGATAATCGAAAAAGCGTGGGTGGAGCTGGTTTGCTGAAACCACTCCCACCTAGCGCGACAGTGGTGACAGCAGCGGCAATCCACCTGTCACTCAAGTGGCCACGCCCTTAATTATGCAAAAATTTAAGACTTAATATAATTTAAACGGATGAGTAATAAAAAAATCCACCCCCCTCAGTTGTAATGAAGGACGAAATTAGCTATATAGACCAAAACCACTTTTTGTAAACTTACGTGTTTCTGCTGTAAAGTTGGGTATTTTAACATTGGGGGGGTCTATGGGACTGACTCTCTTTTGGAGCGTCCGTGTTGGTTTCACGAGAGAGAGCGCTTGCCGCTTGGTTTTAGGGTTAGATTTAGCTGTACACCGAGATCAAAACGAGGCGCCGTGGGTGGAAACGTACAGATTAAGAGGCGGTAATATTATAATGAGATCCTAGAGGAGCTAAAACAGTTTCTGGGTTAATCTTACATGCACCGGGGACCTGATTGAAAAATCATGTTTTCATGATACGTCACCTTTAAGACCTGCATGACCCGGCTCTGGAGAAACAGCTGGACACTGATGGACAGAGAGCGTCCTCGTACCCCTGAGGTCCAGCGCCAGGCTGCGGTTCAGATGAGAGCAGATGCTTCCGTCCTCATTGAGGCTCCAGCGCTGGTTGACGCGCCCATGCTCTTCCCATAATGCCACAGGGGCCCCGGCACAGGCCTTGGCCCCGATCACCGACAGACAGCCCCTGCACGCCTGCACAGTTAATAATATAATTAATGAATAGGGAAATTAATGTTCCTATGAAATATTATCATGTTAATTGTTACTCCCATTATTACACTTTTTTCATTATGTTGCCCCAAAAACACATTGGTATGCAAATTAGATTGAGTTTATAGATACAGTGTACATATAATGAGAAAACCCATTTATGGCCATTTTGCAGAAAGAAAAAAGGTATATTAAATAATTCTGTTATAACATACACTATATTGCCAAAGGTATTGGCACCCCTTCTAATGCACAGGTTTGACTATTTTAGTAATTTCCATGAATATTAATCTTAAAGTAGTCAAACCTTTCATTTAATATAGTGTAGTTGAGAATCAACTTTATACAAAGTTTGATTTAAAAAAAAAAAGTAAAAAATCTATTGTTTTTGCCTATGCATGTTCAAGTATAAATTTTTTTAAGAATTTGAGTTCCTATGACCAGCATAACTTATGAATGGAATATATTTATTCTAAATAAATATTTTATTCTAAATGCTCTTAGCAACTTCTTCCTCGGGTCTTAAGAGGTTAAACCCATTATTATCTGGCGAGACTGGATTTATGACTGGACTCATGCTCAGATGTGGGCCGTGTTTCTCCTCACTGACCGTGTTCTTCAGCAGGCCGTCGGAGGTGAAGATCCAGCGCTGTGTGTCCAGAGATCGATCGGCGGGACTCAGGAAGACTTTGGCTGGAAAGGACCGGTCCGAAACGCTCTCGCTGGTCAGAACCGAACCCAGAGCTCGGCTCCGCAGCTGGACGAACGCTTTGGGCTGAAGAGAGATCTCAGTTCAGACTAAATCACATGATCTTATCTAAACCACCCCAAAAACCACTGAAGCCACAGTTCACCCCAAAAAACACTAAAGCCACAGTTCACCCCAAAAACCACTAAAGCCACAGTTCACACCAAAAACCACTAAAGCCACAGTTCACCCCAAAACCCACTAAAGCCACAGTTTACCCCAAAAAAACACTAAAGCCACAGTTCACCCCAAAACCCACTAAAGCCACAGTTTACCCCAAAAAAACACTAAAGCCACAGTTCACCCCAAAAACCACTAAAGCGTAAAGTTTCCAAAGTCAGTGATGGTTTGGGGTGCCATGTCATCTGCTGGTGTTGGTCCACTGTGTTTTCTGTGGTCCAAGGTCAACACAGCCGTATACCAGGAAGTTTTAGAGCACTTCATGCTTCCTGCTGCTGACCAACTTTATGGAGATGCAGATTTCATTTTCCAACAGGACTTGGCACCTGCACACAGTGCCAACGCTACCAGTACCTGGTTTAAGGACCATGGTCTCCCTGTTCTTAATTGGCCAGCAAACTCGCCTGACCTTAACCCCATAGAAAATCTATGGGGTATTGTGAAGAGGAAGATGCGATATGCCAGACCCAACAATGCAGAAGAGCTGAAGGCCACTATCAGAGCAACCTGGGCTCTCATAACACCTGAGCAGTGCCACAGACTGATCGACTCCATGCCATGCCGCATTGCTGCAGTAATTCAGGCAAAAGGAGCCCCAACTAAGTATTGAGTGCTGTACATGCTCATACTTTTCAGTTGGCCAAGATTTCAAAAAATCTGAGATTTCTACAAATCTATTTCTGAGATACTGAATTTGGGGTTTTCATTAGTTGTCAGTTATAATCATCAAAATTAAAAGAAATAAACACTTGAAATATATCAGTCTGTGTGGAATGAATGTATACATTATACAAGTTTCACTGTTTGAATGGAATTAGTGAAATAAATCAACTTTTTGATGATATTCTAATTATATGACCAGCACCTGTAAACAGTGAGTCGCTTCGAATGAACCGAATCATTAAACGATTTAATCATTCAGGAACAAATCAGTGAGACACAGTGCTGTGTTTTGAGTTAATTCTGTTTGTGGTGAAATAGAGCAAAAACAGAAAATATGGTACCTAAATCTCTTAATATTAACGTATTATTTGAGCTATTGTATAAAATCAGTTTAGCATTTAATCATTGCTTATTTTAAGAAGAAAAAACATAATTCTTCATGTGATATTAACTATATGAAATTATATTTCTGCCCCCGTATCTTGAATTTTGGGATCATTCTTAGTGCATTTAACCCACAAGACGTAATTTTTTTGCAAAATCCTACAATGAATATATGAACCGATATATATGGCACACCCCGTAATCCACACAGAAGCTGTGGTGATGAACTGAAAGCGGACCTGTGTGAGAGGCTTCAGCGATCCGATGGTGTCCCAGCCGCTGTATTCAGCCCAATCCGGATAGTCCCCCGGCTCCAGCAGCGTCTGCCGGCCCTTGAAGCGAGCGTATTGATACACCACCCACCTGTGAGATGAAAGCGAATGCTCAGCTGGACTCTCAGCGTGTTTAATCAGAGCACAGAGTAATGAAGAGCTCTTACAGGCCGCTCTGGACTCTCACAGACTGGATGAAGAAGCCTGACCGGTCCTCCGCGTCTGAACACAAGCGTTCCTCCAGGCCCTCGAACCCGCTGAGAGAGAAGAGACTCACGCACGGCTCGGCCAAACTCTGAGCACAGCAACAATACAGGATCATCTACAATACATGTCTCCAGATGGATGTTTATGTCTTGTGTCTCCGGAGACTCACGTATGGGATGGGCTTTAAAGACTTGATGGCTGTGGACGTGCAGCCACAGGAAGTGAGGTCAGGATAATGCCCCTCCCACAGGATGTACTGGTTACCAGAGTAATGCTCCTCATCGAACAGCAGCCAACTGAGAGAGAGAGAGAGAGAGAGAGAGAGAGAGAGAGATTTACTGTACTTTAACCCTTGTGCATCAATAAAAACAAAGTTACACAGAGGCTCATAGCGGTGTCAATAAATGGTTAAAAAGTTACGTTTGGTCTCATTTTAAAGAAGACCCGTAGCAGATTATTGCTGAAATACAAAAAATAAATTATGAAAATTATTTATGAACAATATTTTATATTAAATATATATTTATGAAACATGTTGAACTCTAAAC
This sequence comes from Schizopygopsis pylzovi, assembly GCA_027422435.1. NCBI lineage: Eukaryota > Metazoa > Chordata > Actinopteri > Cypriniformes > Cyprinidae > Schizopygopsis > Schizopygopsis pylzovi. The sequence continues at coordinate 1,534 of CM049837.1, read as the reverse complement.
CTGTTAGAAAATCAAAGCCATGAATCTAAACCAGTTGTGTTCTGAATTTGAGGTTGATATCTCAAAAAATGAGCTTTCAGTGAGATATTGTTTGGGGGGGGCAGTATCATATTTTCTCCATTAGATGCAGCAAAACTCTGCTGGAGACACAGTGCTTGGGTTTATGATTTACAGTAGAGATTATCTCAAATATTACACACACACACACACACACATCCATACTAACACACACACACATTTTGGGTGTACTGTCCCTTTAAGACACGCACTGTACAATCAAACGCAGCCGATTATTCCAGAGTTTCACTCATTCCATGAAAACTAAAAACTAGGAATATTACTGCTTCCTCTTTAGTAGCACATCATATTTGTGATCACAAAACCAGTCAAAGGGGTCAATTTTTTGAAAACCGTGAGTTATGCATCATCTGGAAGCTGAATAAATCATATTTGCATTGATGCATGGTTTGGACAATATTTGAAAATCTAGTGCCAAAAAATCTAAATATTGACAAAATCCCCTTTAAAGTTGTTCAAATGAACTTCTTAGCGCTAATAAAAAATTAAGTTCTGATATATTTACGGTAGGAAATTTACATGATCTTAATATCCGAATGATTTTTGGCATAAAAGAAAAATACAATGTATTGTTGGCTATTGCTACAAATATACCCGTGCTGCTTATGACTACTTTCGTGCTCCAGGGACACATTTATAAATGCCACAAACTAAAGAGTGCATTAGTACTACCATCGATGTTTATATAAATATGTATTTTGTTTTGTTGGTTTTTAATTCTGCTATGTCCAATGCTTTGGATTTTCTTGTGTCATGCCAATAAAGAACGCTGTACTGAAGGGGGATAGATAAATAAGTACTAGTATCTAATGAATAACTACTAGCATCTATTAAATAGGTACTAGTATCTAATGAATAATTACCAGTATCTAAAATATAAGTACTAGTATCTAATGAATAAATACCAGTATCTAAAATATAAGTACTAGTATCTAATGAATAAATACCAGTATCTAAAATATAAGTACTAGTATCTAATGAATAAATACCAGTATCTAAAATATAAGTACTAGTATCTAATGAATAATTACTAGTATCTAATGAATAAGTACTAGTATCTAATGAATAAGTACTAGTATCTAATGAATAATTACTAGTATCTAATGAATAAGTACTAGTATCTAATGAATAAGTACTAGTATCTAATGAATGAGTACTAGTATCTAATTGATAAGTACTAGTATCTAATGAATAAGTACTAGTATCTAATTGATAAGTACTAGTATCTAATGAATAAGTACTAGTATCTAATGAATAAGTACTAGTATCTAATGAATGAGTACTAGTATCTAATTGATAAGTACTAGTATCTAATGAATAAGTACTAGTATCTAATTGATAAGTACTAGTATCTAATGAATGAGTACTAGTATCTAATTGATAAGTACTAGTATCTAATAAATAAGTACTAGTATCTAATTGATAAGTACTAGTATCTAATGAATAAGTACTAGTA
>CM049836.1:27674149-27736965 GCA_027422435.1 Schizopygopsis pylzovi | reverse complement strand
AAACACTCAACACAACCACTCAAAAACACTCAAGAACTCAAGTGCATTCGACTGGGCACCCCACAAATAGTATAAAAAACAAGTTTCAGCTCTCTAGGACCACTAGAAATGGGAAAACCAGGGGGGGAGCACATAGGTGCACTAACACATATTGCCGCCAGGAGGTGCTAGAGACACGAAACCAAGTGCATTCGACTGGGCACCCCCTAAATAGTATATATACCAAATTTCAGCTCTCTAGGTGAAAATAAACTGGGGGTGCAATACCATATCTCGGCGCCTGGTGGCGCTAGAGCTACCAAACTATGTGCAAACGACTGGGGGTCCTCTAATTAGTATAACCAACAAGTTTGAGCATTCTAACACTTACGGTTCCCGAGATAGTGGGGGGGGAGCACTTCGGAGGGGGAGCACTTATCGCATTTATCTATATAACCTAACCCTAACCCTAACCTAACCCTAACCCTAACCCTAACCCTAACCCTAACCCTAACCCTAACCCTAACCCTAACCCTAACCCTAACCCTAACCCTAACCCTAACCTAACCCTAACCCTAACCTAACCTAACCCTAACCCTAACACTCAAAAACACTCAAAACCAACACAAACCCAACCAAAAACACACTAAACCTAACCAAACCACTCAAAAAACACTCAAGAACACTCAAAAACACACTAAACCAACAAAAAACACACTAAACCTAACCAAACCACTCAAAAAAACTAAAAAAACACTCAAGAATACTACAAAACACTCAACACAAACCACTCAAAAAACACTCAAGAACACTCAAAAACACTCAAAACCAACACAAACCCAACCAAAAACACACTAAACCTAACCAAACCACTCAAAAAACACTCAAGAATACTACAAAACACTCAACACAAACCACTCAAAAACACTCAAAAAACACTCAAGAACACTCAAAAACACTCAAAACCAACACAAACCCAACCAAAAACACACTAAACCTAACCAAACCACTCAAAAAACACTCAAGAACACTCAAAAACACTCAAAACCAACACAAACCCAACCAAAAACACACTAACCCTAACCAAACCACTCAAAAAACACTCAAGAATACTACAAAACACTCAACACAAAACACTCAAGAACACTCAAAAACACACTAAACCAACAAAAAACACACTAAACCTAACCAAACCACTCAAAAAAACTAAAAAAACACTCAAGAATACTACAAAACACTCAACACAAACCACTCAAAAAACACTCAAGAACACTCAAAAACACTCAAAACCAACACAAACCCAACCAAAAACACACTAAACCTAACCAAACCACTCAAAAAACACTCAAGAATACTACAAAACACTCAACACAAACCACTCAAAAACACTCAAAAAACACTCAAGAACACTCAAAAACACTCAAAACCAACACAAACCCAACCAAAAATACACTAAACCTAACCAAACCACTCAAAAAAACACTCAAGAACACTCAAAAACACTCAAAACCAACACAAACCCAACCAAAAACACACTAACCCTAACCAAACCACTCAAAAAACACTCAAGAATACTACAAAACACTCAACACAAAACACTCAAGAACACTCAAAAACACACTAAACCAACAAAAAACACACTAAACCTAACCAAACCACTCAAAAAAACTAAAAAAAACACTCAAGAATACTACAAAACACTCAACACAAACCACTCAAAAAACACTCAAGAACACTCAAAAACACTCAAAACCAACACAAACCCAACCAAAAACACACTAAACCTAACCAAACCACTCAAAAAACACTCAAGAATACTACAAAACACTCAACACAAACCACTCAAAAACACTCAAAAAACACTCAAGAACACTCAAAAACACTCAAAACCAACACAAACCCAACCAAAAACACACTAAACCTAACCAAACCACTCAAAAAAACACTCAAGAATCACTCAAAACACCAACTCAAACCACCAACACAAACCCAAACTCAAAAACACCTAACCCTAACCAAACCAACCAAAAACACACTAAACTAACCAAAACCACTCAACACCAAAACACTCAAAACACTCAAAACCAACACTAAACCCAACCAAAAACACACTAACCCTAACCAAACCACTCAAAAAAACACTCAAGAATACTACAAAACACTCAACACAAAACACTCAAAAACACTCAAAAACACTACAAAAAACACATCTAAACCTAACCAAACCCCAAAAAAACAAAAACACTCAGAAACTAAACACTAACACAAACCACTCAAAAAACACTCAAAAACTCAAAACACTCAAACACAAACCAACTCAAAAACACTCAAAAAACACTCCAACAACCACTCAAAAACACTCAAAACCAAACACAAACCAACCAAAAACCAACCTACAACCAAAAAAAAAAAAAACAAAAAAAAAAAAAAAAAAACAAACCACAAAAAACACAACAAAAAAAAAAAAAAACAAACCACAAAAACCACAACAAAAAAAAAAAAAAAAAAAAAAACAAAAAAAACACAACAAAAAAAAAAAAAAAAAAAAACAAAAAAAAAAAAAAAAAAACAAACCACAAAAAACACAACAAAAAAAAAAAAAACCAAAAACACTCAAAAAACACTCAAGAATCAAGTGCATTCGACTGGGCACCCCCTAAATAGTATATATATACCAAATTTCAGCTCTCTAGGTGAAAATAAACTGGGGGTGCAATACCATATCTCGGCGCCTGGTGGAGCTAGAGCTACAAAAATATGTGCAAACGACTGGGGGTCCTCTAATTAGTATATATACCGACTTTCAGCATCACAGGACCTATAGAAACCAAGTGCACCCCACCATATAAGGGGGTGCAGTACCATATCTCGGCCCCTGGTGGCGCTAAACCATGTGCAAACGAATGGGGGTCCTCTAATTAGTATATATACCAAATTTCAGCATCACAGGACCTATAGAAACCAAGTGCACCCCACCTCATAAGGGGGTGCAGTACCATATCTCGGCCCCTGGTGGCGCTAAACCATGTGCAAATGATTGGGGGTCCTCTGATTAGTATATATACCAAATTTCAGCATCACAGGACCTATAGAAACCAAGTGCACCCCACCTCATAAGGGGGTGCAGTACCATATCTCGGCCCCTGGTGGCGCTAAACCATGTGCAAACGATTGGGGGTCCTCTGATTAGTATATATACCAAATTTCAGCATCACAGGACCTATAGAAACCAAGTGCACCCCACCTTATAAGGGGGTGCAGTACCATATCTCGGCCCCTGGTGGCGCTATATCTACCAAAATATGTGCAAACGACTGGGCATCCTCTAATTAGTATATATACCGAATTTCAGCCTCCTAGGAAAAACTTTTAAAGTGCACCCCCCCTTTATACAGGGGTGCACTTTCGCATTTATCCCTATATACCTAACCCTAACCTAACCCTAACCCTAACCTAACCCTAACCCTACCTAACCTAACCTAACCCTAACCTAACCCTAACCCTAACCCTAACCCTAACCCTAACCCTAACCTAACCCTAACCTAACCTAACCCTAACCCTAACCTAACCCTAACCCTAACCCTAACCCTAACCCTAACCAACCCTGCAGAACACTAAAATATTAAAATATAGCCCTATAAAAATATTATAAATATATTTCTTGCCCTAGATTAAAAAACCATACTGTACAGAAACAACACAATCCCTAAACCTAACCATTGGTAACCCCCAGAGAAAAAAACAACTCTGCAGAACACTAAAATATTAAAATATAGCCCTATAAAAAGTATTATAAATATATTTCTTACCCTAGATTAAAAACCATACTCTGATGGGTGGCGGGCTCCGGTCGCGGGACCAGCCCCAAGTGGGACTAGAGAGTGGCCAGAAGGAGTGGAAGGACAGTGCACAACCGAAGTTGGACCTTGTTTCGATTTCTGGATTTTTTAACCCCTAACCCTAACCTAACCTAACCCTAACCCTAACCCTAACCTAACCCTAACCCTAACCCTAACCTGCCAGAGTCACTCCACGTCTCCGTCGACCTGCCAGAGTCACTCCACGTCTCCGCCGACCTGCCAGAGTCACCCCACGTCTCCGCCGACCTGCCAGAGTCACCCCACGCCTCCGCCGACCTGCCAGAGTCACCCCACGCCTCCGCCGACCTGCCAGAGTCACCCCACGCCTCCGCCGACCTGCCAGAGTCACCTCACGCCTCCGCCGACCTGCCAGAGTCACCTCACGCCTCCGCCGACCTGCCAGAGTCACCTCACGCCTCCGCCGACCTGCCAGAGTCACCTCACGCCTCCGCCGACCTGCCAGAGTCACCTCACGCCTCCGCCGACCTGCCAGAGTCACCTCACGCCTCCGCCGACCTGCCAGAGTCACCTCACGCCTCCGCCGACCTGCCAGAGTCACCTCACGCCTCCGCCGACCTGCCAGAGTCATCTCACGCCTCCGCCGACCTGCCAGAGTCACCTCACGCCTCCGCCGACCTGCCAGAGTCACCTCACGCCTCCGCTGACCTGCCAGAGTCACCTCACGTCCCTGCTGTCTCGTCCGCCCTGCCCTGGTGGGCTCCTGTCTCATTGTCCCCACATGGACCTGGCCCTCCATTCCCTCCCCCGGTTCCACCTCCGCTCCACCGCCCTCCTGGATTGTGCCGAGTGTGTGTGAAGCGTCTGGAAGCCGCTCCTAGGAGGGGGGCTCTGTCATGAATCTGGTAACCACTCACTCAAACTGCACATCACCCATGGACTACATTTCCCATCATGCACTGCACTCACACATTCCCGTCCACCATTACACCAATCACACAGCTGTCACCATTCACTCATCAACTCTGATTGCCTCACCACACCTGCACCTCATTCACTCACTCACATAAAAGCAGCACACAAACACTCACCCAGTGCGAAGTCTTGTTTTTCCCCTGGTTAACATTTCCGAGCGTTTTCCCTAGTTTGTCTTCCCGTGTTTTACCTGGACTGTTGACTCCCTCTCCTGATTGTTTGCTGCCTGCCTCTCTGACCCTGCCTGCTTTCTGGTAATCCTCTCTGTCTGCCGCCTGCCCTGACCATCCTGCCTGTTTCTCTGACCACGTCTCTGCTTAGCCCTCACTGTTCCCATTGTTGGTGTTTGATCTATTCCTGTTTGACCACTCTAATAAAGCTGCAAATGGATCCCGCTCCGTCTGATGTTTTGTTACAGAAGACTTCGCCAAAACAGCGATCCAGCGGCTTTTCTAAGGAACCCTGGCCAGGTATGGAAGCATTCAACCAGCTGCTCGACCTGAAACAGGGGAGTTTGCCTATCGAGGAATACGTCACTCGATTCTACGAGATATCTTGCAAGGCACCATTTGATGAGGTCGCATTCAAAGACATTTTTCGTTTTGGCTTAAATGAGCCTATCAAATCCTACTTACCTGCCGGGAGATTTAATTGTAGCTTAAAGGACTTTATTGACTTTGCATTGCTGTATGCTGGCTCTTCCTTCACTGTGGGTGTTGCAGAGCCCGCTCCGTCCCAGGAGCTCGCAGAGTCCGCTCCAGAGCCCGCTCCGTCCCAGGAGCTCGCAGAGTCCGCTCCAGAGCCCGCTCCGTCCCAGGAGCTCGCAGAGTCCGCTCCAGAGCCCGCTCCGTCCCAGGAGCTCGCAGAGTCCGCTCCAGAGCCCGCTGCGTCCCAGGAGCTCGCAGAGTCCGCTCCAGAGCCCGCTCCGTCCCAGGAGCTCGCAGAGTCCGCTCCAGAGCCCGCTCCGTCCCAGGAGCTCGCAGAGTCCGCTCCAGAGCCCGCTCCGTCCCAGGAGCTCGCAGAGTCCGCTCCAGAGCCCGCTCCGTCCCAGGAGCTCGCAGAGTCCGCTCCAGAGCCCGCTCCGTCCCAGGAGCTCGCAGAGTCCGCTCCAGAGCCCGCTCCGTCCCAGGAGCTCGCAGAGTCCGCTCCAGAGCCCGCTCCGTCCCAGGAGCTCGCAGAGTCCGCTCCAGAGCCCGCTCCGTCCCAGGAGCTCGCAGAGTCCGCTCCAGAGCCCGCTCCGTCCCAGGAGCTCGCAGAGTCCGCTCCAGAGCCCGCTCCGTCCCAGGAGCTCGCAGAGTCCGCTCCAGAGCCCGCTCCGTCCCAGGAGCTCGCAGAGTCCGCTCCAGAGCCCGCTCCGTCCCAGGAGCTCGCAGAGTCCGCTCCAGAGCCCGCTCCGTCCCAGGAGCTCGCAGAGTCCGCTCCAGAGCCCGCTCCGTCCCAGGAGCTCGCAGAGCCCGCTCCAGAGCCCGCTCCGTCCCAGGAGCTCGCAGAGTCCGCTCCAGAGCCCGCTCCGTCCCAGGAGCTCGCAGAGCCCGCTCCAGAGGCCGCTCCGATCCAGGAGCTCACAGAGTCCAGCTCTCCTTCATCTCCGCTGGTCCCGCCCAGCTCTCCTTCGTCTCCGCTGGTTCCGTCCAGCTCACCGATGCCCCCGCTGGTTCCGTCCAGTTCACCGATGCCTCCGCTGGTTCCGTCCAGTTCACCGATGCCTCCGCGGGTTCCGTCCAGTTCACCGATGCCCCCGCTGGTTCCGTCCAGTTCACCGATGCCCCCGCTGGTCCCGCCCAGCTCTCCTTCGTCTCCGCTGGTCCCGCCCAGCTCGCCTTCGCCGCTGGTCCCGCCCAGCTCTCCTTCGTCTCCGCTGGTCCCGCCCAGCTCAACAATGCCTCCGCTGGTTCCGTCCAGTTCTACCGAGCGCCCAAGAGAGTCAGAGCCACCTGAGTGCCCAAGAGAGTCAGAGCCGCCCGAGCGCCACCGAGATTCAGCGCTTCCAGAGTGCCCCCTCGAGGTAGTGGAGTTCACCAAGAACTTTCATGGAGGGAGCTCCCCTCCATTGCTCACGGAGACCCCAGACCCGCCATGGCCCATGAGGCCCCCTGATCCATCATGGCTGCCCGAGGCCCCGGATCTACCATGGCCGCTAAAACTCCCTGCCCCGGTTCCTGAAACCAAATGTGCTCTCTCTGCCTCTTGTGTCTCCGTTTCCTCTAGGTTCCAGTCTCGGCCAGGGATCTCTGCTCCGCCCTGGTGGGCGTCTGTCTCGTCTGCTCCGCCCTGGAGGGCGCCTGTCACGTCTGCTCCGCCCTGGTGGGCGCCTGTCACGTCTGCTCCGCCCTGGTGGGCGTCTGTCACGTCTGCTCCGCCCTGGTGGGCGTCTGTCTCGTCTGCTCCGCCCTGGTGGGCGCCTGATCTGCCAGAGTCACTCCACGTCTCCGTCGACCTGCCAGAGTCACTCCACGTCTCCGTCGACCTGCCAGAGTCACTCCACGTCTCCGTCGACCTGCCAGAGTCACTCCACGTCTCCGTCGACCTGCCAGAGTCACTCCACGTCTCCGTCGACCTGCCAGAGTCACTCCACGTCTCCGTCGACCTGCCAGAGTCACTCCACGTCTCCGTCGACCTGCCAGAGTCACTCCACGTCTCCGTCGACCTGCCAGAGTCACTCCACGTCTCCGTCGACCTGCCAGAGTCACTCCACGTCTCCGTCGACCTGCCAGAGTCACTCCACGTCTCCGTCGACCTGCCAGAGTCACTCCACGTCTCCGTCGACCTGCCAGAGTCACTCCACGTCTCCGCCGACCTGCCAGAGTCACCCCACGTCTCCGCCGACCTGCCAGAGTCACCCCACGCCTCCGCCGACCTGCCAGAGTCACCCCACGCCTCCGCCGACCTGCCAGAGTCACCCCACGCCTCCGCCGACCTGCCAGAGTCACCTCACGCCTCCGCCGACCTGCCAGAGTCACCTCACGCCTCCGCCGACCTGCCAGAGTCACCTCACGCCTCCGCCGACCTGCCAGAGTCACCTCACGCCTCCGCCGACCTGCCAGAGTCACCTCACGCCTCCGCCGACCTGCCAGAGTCACCTCACGCCTCCGCCGACCTGCCAGAGTCACCTCACGCCTCCGCCGACCTGCCAGAGTCACCTCACGCCTCCGCCGACCTGCCAGAGTCACCTCACGCCTCCGCCGACCTGCCAGAGTCACCTCACGCCTCCGCCGACCTGCCAGAGTCACCTCACGCCTCCGCCGACCTGCCAGAGTCACCTCACGCCTCCGCCGACCTGCCAGAGTCACCTCACGCCTCCGCTGACCTGCCAGAGTCACCTCACGTCCCTGCTGTCTCGTCCGCCCTGCCCTGGTGGGCTCCTGTCTCATTGTCCCCACATGGACCTGGCCCTCCATTCCCTCCCCCGGTTCCACCTCCGCTCCACCGCCCTCCTGGATTGTGCCGAGTGTGTGTGAAGCGTCTGGAAGCCGCTCCTAGGAGGGGGGCTCTGTCATGAATCTGGTAACCACTCACTCAAACTGCACATCACCCATGGACTACATTTCCCATCATGCACTGCACTCACACATTCCCGTCCACCATTACACCAATCACACAGCTGTCACCATTCACTCATCAACTCTGATTGCCTCACCACACCTGCACCTCATTCTCTCACTCACATAAAAGCAGCACACAAACACTCACCCAGTGCGAAGTCTTGTTTTTCCCCTGGTTAACATTTCCGAGCGTTTTCCCTAGTTTGTCTTCCCGTGTTTTACCTGGACTGTTGACTCCCTCTCCTGATTGTTTGCTGCCTGCCTCTCTGACCCTGCCTGCTTTCTGGTAATCCTCTCTGTCTGCCGCCTGCCCTGACCATCCTGCCTGTTTCTCTGACCACGTCTCTGCTTAGCCCTCACTGTTCCCATTGTTGGTGTTTGATCTATTCCTGTTTGACCACTCTAATAAAGCTGCAAATGGATCCCGCTCCGTCTGATGTTTTGTTACATATATACAGTGTGTATGTGCGACTTCTCTGAAAAACTCCTGTGCACTCCACTGCACTCTGAACAAGCAAAAAAACACACAAGAGTAGTGTTTTTTTCACATCTGTTTGAGGTTTGGCATGCATGTGGATAATTGTTTTATGTTTATGTGTAGAGTTACTATGCAAACAAATAATTTTTAGAAGAGTTAAAATAGTTTTGAAAGAAGTGTTTGCTTTTGCTAGATGTGTGTGTGACATTTTGCATGTTGTGTGTGTTTTTTGTGGCTTTGTGTGTAAGGTTTTGAGAAATGGAGCCATAGTTTCAACAAATGTTTGTAAGCATTTTGTAAAAAACAAACTGTAAAATACTGGAAGAAAGGTAATTAGAACAGTAACAAAGTACTTCATTACTCTACACCACTGGTTTCAAATTATACATTTTAAAATAAGCCAAATTGGTTGCTAGGTGTTATTTGGAGGAGAAAAAGGAGTTGTCATAATAGTCTGAAAAGTTGCTGAATCTATAAACAAAACTGCTCACTCGGCATCTCTGAAATGAGGAACTCTTCTGGAGGCAACAGAGCGGAGGAAGTAAGGAGAAAAGAAGTGTTTAATGGCACTTCTGAACGATGCTATGCAACATCTCTATAGTATTTTATAACCCCAATTCCAGAAATGTTGTGACATTTTGTGAAATTCCATAAAATCAAGAATTGTTCATTCTCTTTAACCTTTATTTAACTGACTAGAGTACAAGGAAAAAAATCCAATGTTTTCACTGGCCAAATCAATTTTATTTTCTAAATATAAACACATTTTTATTTTGATGCTACAACATAGAGCCCTGCACGGACCTAAACTTTAGGCCTTAGCCCAGCACGTGTCCGACAGCTCATCAGAATTACTGGCCCAAGCCCGTTATTTTTCCCCCTCTCCTAAAGCAGCTTATACTACCGGTTCAGCTATTAAAATAGTTCAGTTAAAATAGTGTTTTGTTTCATTATTTTATTAAGTTAATTAAAAAAAAAAGTTTGGAGCATTTTTTATTCGTTAAATGTAAGTTTTAGTTTTTTTAAATAATGACCAAGTGGCCAGTGGCAGACAGTGAGTTGAGCATATGTTTGATCAATTTAGCTTTCTCAATTTATCACGACTTGTCTAAAATGAAATCTATAGTTGTAAAACAGGTCTACAGTTTTAACCTAGATAAATGTGCACTGACAAATATACAGTCGTTTGTGCGGAGAGTGGAAGCTGAAGCGTTCTAGAGTGATCACTTGCATTGGAAACATTTTAAAATACACTGCCATTTTTGCTCATAAAGGTAAGAGTAAAAGGCTACGTTGTTCGGAACTGTAAAGGGTTTTTATTTGTGCACACTCACAATATCAACAAAACGTGCAAGGGGAGCGCTTTTGAAAAACCGAAACACAGCTTATACTTGCCTCACTGAATTGATAAATATAGTATCGATAGAAAGCTTGTAAGTACTACTTTAAAAAAAATAATTCGCTCTGAAAACAGAAAGTCTTTCATTATAAAATCCCTAAAGGTGCATTTCTCTCTAAAGGCGCATCCAATGAGGAGATGATGAGTCATGATCATCATCAACTACATGGATGATGTCACGGTTCATGGCTCTGTGTGTTCATTCTGTCTATGTGTTGTCTGTGCTGATTGCTTGTCAGCGTTGCCCAGCAACCCCGGTGCTGATGAGCTAATCAGAGCGGCTGCACCTGATACTCATCTCAGTGCCTATATCTGCCGCTCGGTTTGGGGTAGCTGTTGTCAGTTCGTTGCTACTCATGCCTTGTCCTGTTCTCGTCTGTCTTAAGCTTTGTGTGCTGTTCCTGTGTCTCTTGCTGCCTTAAGAGGACCTTATCATCGGGATTGGAGTTCTGGTTGTCAGGCGTCCTGGACTTCTGCTCCTGCTAGATTCTCACTTGTGGCTGTCTACTCTATCCCGGATCAGCTATCGTAGCACTTTAGTGCTCATGACTACTGCCATTCTTGTGAGCCTTAATAAATAACTTATTTTCACTCGCAACTGGATTTCGAGTTTTTACCGTGACAGATGATCCAAAATGCCGCTTTTCTCAAATCATTGGAAACTTTTAGTAACTCCTCATGCTCCAACTGCCCCGATGCTCTGCATGGTCAATTGTCAGCTGTATGCTAACCTGACGGGCTTGCAGACCTCTACTACAACACACTACTAAAAAAAAGTATGTTAGAGTTGAGAGACTAAAAGTTGGGACAGAGGCATGTTTACCACTGTGTCAAATCACCTCTCCTTTTTAATTAAACATTTTAATCATCTGGGAATTGAATATGTACCTTTTAACGTTTTGCAAGCAAAATTACATTTCATATCACCATACCATCACTTGATACAACACTGCAGCTGCTCATTAGTCCATAGTCGTTGTTGTCTGATTATCCTTTTCATGATGGGCCATACATTTTCAATAGGAGGCATATCTGCTGGCCAGTCAGTCTTATCCACATGTGTCTACGAAACCACACTGTTGTAGCACATGCAGAAGGGACGTGGCATTGTCTTTATCTAATAACCATAGAAATCCTATGAAAATCATCATGTTGATGGCAGTGTATGTCCAGTACCGCCGCTCCCTAAACGCAGAGTACTCAGTTTGCGTAGGGCACCAACTCTAGGGGGTGCACCATCCCAGTTGCTCAAAAAATCAAAACACGTGACGCGCTATTCCTGCATCCATGCCCGCAGATCTGGTAGTCAGGATTTTGGCCACCTATATATATATATATATTACATACATACACACACACACACACTCATTGGGCAAATTATCAAGTATACCTTGCTATTACCGGGTTGGACCCCCTTTTTGCCTTCAGAACTGCCTCAATTCTTCATGGCATAGATTCAACAAGGTGTTGGAAACATTTCTCAGAGAGTTTGGTCCATATTGACATGATAGCATCACGCAGTTGCTGAAGATTTGTCAACTGCACATCCATGATGCAAATCTCCCATGCCACCACATCCCAAAGTGCTCTATTGGATTGAGATTTGGTGACTGTGGAGGCCATTTGAGTAAAGTGAACTAATTGTCATGTTCAAGAAACCAGTCTGAGATGATTTGAGCGTCGTGACATGGTGCGTAATCCTGCTGGAAGGAGCCATCAGAAGATGGGACACTAGTCATAAAGGGATGGACTTGGTCAGCAACAATAATCAGGTAGGCTGTGGTGTTTAAACAATACTCAATTGGTACTAAGGGGCCCAAAATGTGCCAAGAAAATATCCCCCACACCATTACACCACCACCAGAAGCCTGAACCGTTGAGACAAGGCAGAATGGATCCATTCTTTCATGTTCTTTATGCCAAATTCTGACCCTACCATCTGAATGTCGCAGTAGAAATCAAGACTCATCAGACCAGGCAACGTTTTTCCAATCCTCTCCTGTCCAATTTTGGTGAGCCTGTGTGTATTGTAGCCTCCATGTCCTTTTCTTAGCTGACAGGAGCGGCACCCGGTGTGGTCGTCTGCTGCTGGAGCCCATCTGCTTCAGGGTTCGACGTGTTGTGCGTTCAGAGAAAGTATTCTACATACCTTGGTTGTAACGAGTGGTTATTTGAGTTACTGTTGCCTTTCTATCATCTCTAACCAGTCTGCCCATTCTCCTCTGACCTCTGACATCAACAAGGCATTTTCTTCCACACAACTGCCACTCACTGGATATTTCCTCTATTTCAGACCATTCTCTGTAAACTCTAGAGATGGTTGTGCGTGAAAATCCCAGTAGATCAGCAGTTTTAGAAATACTCAGACCAGCCCGTCTGGCACCAACAAACATCCCACGTTCAAAGTCACTTAAATCCCCTTTCTTTCCCATTCTGATGCTCGGTTTGAGCTTCAGCAAGTCGTCTTCACCACATCTAGATAACTAAATGCATTGAGTTGCTGCCATGTGACTGGCTGATTAGCAATTTGTGTTACCAAGCAATTGACCAGGTGTGCCTAATAAAGAGGCCAGTGAGTGTGTATATACTGAATATGCATATAAGCCAATTCAGACAGTTATATTTATTTCTAAAGTGCATTATACAATATAGAATGAAGCTTCACAATAGTATCAAACTCAAATTCTGCCGTAGAGCTGCTCTAACAAGTCATTCTACAGCTCAAGTCAGTTCGGTATTCATTAAGTTCAGTTGCATAGCTGTGTAAAAATCATCAGTTGTACATAAATACTGTATATACAGTGTGTATGTGCGACTTCTCTGAAAAACTCCTGTGCACTCCACTGCACTCTGAACAAGCAAAAAAACACACAAGAGTAGTGTTTTTTTTTCACATCTGTTTGAGGTTTGGCATGCATGTGGATAATTGTTTTATGTTTATGTGTAGAGTTACTACGCAAACAAATAATTTTTAGAAGAGTTAAAATAGTTTTGAAAGAAGTGTTTGCTTTTGCTAGATGTGTGTGTGACATTTTGCATGTTGTGTGTGTTTTTTGTGGCTTTGTGTGTAGAGTTTTGAGAAATGGAGCCATAGTTTCAACAAATGTTTGTAAGCATTTTGTAAAAAACTAACTGTAAAATACTGGAAGAAAGGTAATTAGAACAGTAACAAAGTACTTCATTACTTTACACCACTGGTTTCAAATTATACATTTTAAAATAAGCCAAATTGGTTGCTAGGTGTTATTTGGAGGAGAAAAAGGAGTTGTCATAATAGTCTGAAAAGTTGCTGAATCTATAAACAAAACTGCTCACTCGGCATCTCTGAAATGAGGAACTCTTCTGGAGGCAACAGAGCGGAGGAAGTAAGGAGAAAAGAAGTGTTTAATGGCACTTCTGAACGATGCTATGCAACATCTCTATAGTATTTTATAACCCCAATTCCAGAAATGTTGTGACATTTTGTGAAATTCCATAAAATCAAGAATTGTTCATTCTCTTTAACCTTTATTTAACTGACTAGAGTACAAGGAAAAATACTACCGGTTCAGCTATTAAAATAGTTCAGTTAAAATAGTGTTTTGTTTCATTATTTTAATTTAAATTAAGTTAATTAAAAAAAAAATGTTTGGAGCATTTTTTATTCGTTAAATGTAAGTTTTTGTTTTTTTAAATAATGACCAAGTGGCCAGTGGCAGACAGTGAGTTGAGCATATGTTTGATCAATTTAGCTTTCTCAATTTATCCTAAATGGCGGAAGACATAACTCAGGGGAGAAGAATGGTTGAGTAAATTGTTATTTTAGTTTTCTTTGCGCAAAAAAAAGGATTCTCGTAGCATTGCAAAACTGAAGTTTAGTCACTGATGTCACATGTACTGCTTTACCGATGTTTTTACTATTTTTCTGGACCTGGGAACATTTCAGTTGCGTTGCTGTCTATGGAGGGTCTGAGACTCTCCGGTTTCATCAAATATATCTAAATTTGTGTTCCGAAGATGGACGAAGGTCTTACGGGTCTGGAACGACATGAGAGTAATTAATGACAACATTTTTATTTTGGGGTGAACTAACCCTTTAAAACTGCATTTTGTGACACAAAACAGTATTATTTTAAAAACTATAGTGGATTTGTGTCTCCCCCATGACACTCGCTATGAGAAATATGGCAATTTCGGCAAGTTGAGTGATTCAAACGGTGAAGAGATCGATAAGCTCTGTTGGACTCTAATAAAGCACTCCTATCAGCCAATCAGATTCGAGAATCACAAATAACAGTTTTATAATATAAATATATATAGTCAGTAAGGGCCAAAAATATCGACACCCTCAGTAAATATGATATAAAAAAAAGCTGTGAAAATTGATCTGCATTGGTAATGCTTTTGATTTTTTATTAAGAAAATTCACAAAAATCTAACCTTTCATTGGATAATATGAATTTAAAATTGGGGGGAAATATCATTATGAAATAAATGTTTTTCTCAAAAACACGTTGGACACAATTGTTGGCACCCCTAGCAAATTCTTAAGAGTAAAATATCTCTGATGTATATTCCCATTCATATTCTCAATTTTGAGCACTCCAGGGTGATTATGAACATGAAATTATCCAGCCATGGATTTCTGTTTCACCGAAACATATATAGGATCGGAAACAAATCCCAAATTCGCTTAATCATCCATCACAATGAGAAAAAACAAAGAACATATTTCTGATGTGCAGCAAAAGATAATTGAGCTTCACAAATTAGTGAAGTGGCAGTAAGAAAAGAGCTAGAGCAGTGAAAACTCCCATTTCCCCATCAGGGCAATAATTAAGAAGTTCCAATCAACAGAAAATGTTACAAAACTTCCTGGAAGTGGGCGTGTGTCTATATCGTCCTAATGCACGGTGAGGGGGAGAGTTTGAGTGGCTAAAGACTCTTCAAGGACCACAGATGGAGAATTGCAGAAAATAGTTGAGTTTCGGGTTCAGAAAATATTGTGTAAAAATTGTCAAACAGCTCCTACATCACCACATGTTGCTTGGTAGGGTTTCAAGAAAAAATATCCTAGCTCATCCAAAAATAAACTCTGGCATATTTAGTTGTCAGACATGACTGAAACTTCAAATAGCACTGGCTTCTGAGGTCAGATGAAACCAAAAAAATAGCTTTTTAGCAACAAACACTCAAGATGGGTTTGGTGAACACAGGGATAAAAAGTACCCCATGTGTACAATGAAATATACTGCTGTATTGTTGATGTTGCTGGAGGACCTGGACATCTTTTTTAGACACATGACATCATGGATTCTATCAAATACCAACAGATAAAAAATCAACAATTGATAGACTCAAAACAATCTCAAACCTCAAAAACAACTCAGAAATGGGTCACTGAGCACAAAACTAATCTTCTGCAATGGCCATTCCAGTCCTCTGACCTAAACCCTGTAGAAAATGAGTGGGGTGAACTGAAGAGAAGAAGCACCGTCATGGAGCTGTGAATCTGAAGGGTCTGGAGTGGTTCTGGATGAAGGAATAGTCTCTGATCTCTTGTCATGTGTTCTCTAACCTCATTAGGTGTTATAGGAGAAAATTTAGAGCTATTTAACTGGCAAAGAGAGGTTTCAAAAAGTATTGAATAAAAGGGTGTCGTTAAGTGTAGCCAATGTGTATTAGAAGAAAACATTAATTTCATAATGATATTTCCCCCCATTTAAATTTTTTATCTTCCAATGAAAGGTTAGATTTTTGTGATAAAATATAAAATAAAAGATCGAAGGGATTAACAATGCAGATTAATTTTCACAGCCTTCTTTGCATATTTAGCAAGGGTGGCGATATTTTTGGCCATTAGTGTACATATACATACTGTCAGACTTTGTCTTCCTCTGCCTTTGTCTCCTCACCCTTATATGGTCCTTCCTGTTTCCCAGTCATTATTAGTTCAGTCAGTGTCAGCCTTGTCTTGATTATGTCCAGGTGTCTCCAGTTATGTCTCCCTATATAAGTCTGTTCTACCCAATGTTACTTGTGGATTATTGTTAATGTCAGCGTGTCAATGTTCTTACCTGTGTTCCTGTGCCTCCTCCGTTTGTCATCCATTAAATACCCTGTTTGTTTCTATCCTCGTCTCCAATCGTTCCTGGATCCCCGTGTACCGTGACAGAATAATCCACCGCAAACGACGATGAATTCGCCGCCGGCGTTTCGCCCTTATCCGGCGGGATCTCTCATTTGTGGAGTTTCGCCGGGGAATTCTGCGGGCTGGCTTCGGTGACGGAGCTCCACGACGCGGCAATCCTCCATCTATTTCGGCTCGGGGCAAAGTACCAGCGCCCTATGGATCTCCGGACACTACAGGATTGTGTTGGAGAGAGGGGATCTACCGGTGTCTGGGAAGTTACCGGTCCCGAGTCGAAACCAGCCCACGAGTGTCTCCGGTGGCCCCGTTCAGCTCTTCTTCGTCTCCGCTGGTCCTGCGGAGCTCTTCTTCGCTGTTCTGCCCAGCTCTTCTTCGCTGGTGCCGCCCAGCTCGTCTTCGTCTCGGCTGGTTCCCGAGCGCCGCCGCGAGCCCGCGCTTCCCGAGCGCCGCCGCGAGCCCGCGCTTCCCGAGCGCCGCCGCGAGCCCGCGCTTCCCGAGCGCCGCCGAGAGCCCGCGCTTCCCGAGCGCCGCCGAGAGCCCGCGCTTCCCGAGCGCCGCCGCGAGCCCGCGCTTCCCGAGCGCCGCCGAGAGCCCCGCTTCCCGAGCGCCGCCGAGAGCCCGCGCTTCCCGAGCGCCGCCGAGATCCAGTGGCTGCTCCCCGACAGCGCCCTCCGGTGCCTGCTCCGAAAGACTGCGCCCTCCGTGCCTGCTCCGAGGCTGCGCCCTCCAGTGCCTGCACCACGCCAGTGCCCTCCGGTGCCTGCACCACGCCAGTGCCCTCCGGTGCCTGCACCACGCCAGTGCCCTCCGGTGCTTGCACCACGCCAGTGCCCTCCGGAGCCTGCACCACGCGGTGCCCTCCGGTGCCTGCACCTCGCCAGCGCCCTCCAGTGCCCGCACCTCGCCAGTGCCCTCCAGTGCCCGCACCTCGCCAGTGCCCTCCAGTGCCCGCACCTCGCCAGTGCCCTCCAGTGCCTGCACCACGCCAGTGCCCTCCAGTGCCTGCACCACGCCAGTGCCCTCCAGTGCCTGCACCACGCCAGTGCCCTCCAGTGCCTGCACCACGCCAGTGCCCTCCAGTGCCTGCACCACGCCAGTGCCCTCCAGTGCCTGCACCACGCCAGTGCCCTCCAGTGCCTGCACCTCGACAGCGCCCTCCAGTGCCGGCTCCTCGTAAGTGCGCTTCAATTTCCCCGCTGGTTCCGTCAGCTTTTCCGAGCGCACCCGAGAGTCAGCGGCACCCGAGCGCCCACGCTGGCCCACGCTGGTCCCGTCCAGCTCACTGGCCTTCTTGGTCCCGTCCAGCTCACCATTGCCTCCGCTGGTCCCGTAAATTACTTTAAATTTTACATGTATATTTATTGTCTGGATATTGTGACTTCAGTTTGTGTATAAACTCTTTAATGAAAAAGTTGTGATTTGTTCATTTAGGTATCTGTGAGTTTTCTTAAAAACTTGGTGGGAGTTGAGTTTTTAGTAATTCGAGTGTGTAGGCGTGGTCTCTACTGTAACACTATTTAAATGTGTACTAGGAAAAGCTGTGTCCAGGCTTGATTTTTAGACATTTCGGAGGAACTGCATCAACATTTCTACCAATTCAGCTTTACTACTGGTTTGTGATTCAGTTTAGATGAAGATGTGTCTGTTGGTCATCTCTGTGTTGCTGGTGTTGGGCTTTCCATTCATCATGACTAATGTTGTTGATTCATTCAGGCATGCAACAGTTTCTTTTTTAAAGAACAGCCTCCAGTGATTGAAGGTATTTTGGAGAATTCAACCTCACAGGATAATAACCGCTACAAACTCATCTGTCAAAAGTATGAGAGCTATTACAGATTTGCAACTCTCTATGACGCAACAGCGAAGATCCCTCTTTTTTCAGCTTACAAATATACTGGGCATTATAATAAAAGATCACATATTCCATGGATGATTGAACCGCAGGTAATGTTTCTCATTGTGGTTTGTTACAGTTATAATTAAAACGCTTATTATTTTCAAAATGATCAAGTTTTATTTATGTTTTTTTTTTTATACTGAATTATTTAATATTGTATTTTATATAAGTTCTCTGAGAGATTTAATTATGGAGCACATTTTGTGATAAATTTATACAAACAAATCCATATTTTTTTTAAATATCCATGTTTTTTAAATATACAATCCGCTTTGCAAAGAAAGACTCGACTTTCAAACCAATGCAAAGTGATCTGCAAATATAAAACTCTAGTTGAGAGAAAATACAGAGGCATGGACAAATATATATGTATTGTGTGTTACAACTGTGAGACTCATTTGCATTTTTATGAGGAAACTTGGCTTGATTATCTCACGCGTGCGGGCAGATTTTCTCACAAATGCAATTGAGCAACTTTTCCAAAAACAGCATATGGCGCTGTCAGTCAGTTTTACGCTAGTCTCACGAGACCTGAAACACCTGTTTACCTTTTCAGACCAATATTACATTTACATTTAGTCATTTAGCAGACGCTTTTATCCAAAGCGACTTACAATTGGTGAGTACATAAAGCGATTAATCTTGAAGAGGCAAACATACAGAGGAAGTGCCAATAACATCAAGTCTCAGATTAGAGGGGAACAGGTGAGTTTCCCTCTTATTATATCTATAATTAACCTATAAATAATTAATAATTAATGTTTTCACATACTAAAATATAAACTAAACAGTAATATCCCTTATGAAAATGAACCATGGTTTTACTAAATAAATGCCATGGTATTTGTAGTAAAGCTGCCTATATAGAAATGGTAACCTGCAAAAAAACATGGTTACCACACTTTTACTACAGTAAAACCAACTTTAATTTTAATAAGGGATATCATAGTTTACTATCCTATTTGTGTTTATATATAGCATAGTAATATAAATGCCTTGTACAACATTTAAAACTTAAAGTGGCTTGTGAGGAGATATTTTATATTTCAACCAATAAACCGGCAGATTTTAGTCTGACAATAGCCATTTCGTGGCCCTTAGTTTTGTCTCCGCTGGTCCTGCGGAGCTCTTCTTCGCTGGTTCTGCCCAGCTCTTCTTCGCTGGTGCCGCCCAGCTCGTCTTCGTCTCGGCTGGTTCCCGAGCGCCGCCGCGAGCCCGCGCTTCCCGAGCGCCGCCGCGAGCCCGCGCTTCCCGAGCGCCGCCGCGAGCCCGCGCTTCCCGAGCGCCGCCGAGAGCCCGCGCTTCCCGAGCGCCGCCGAGAGCCCGCGCTTCCCGAGCGCCGCCGCGAGCCCGCGCTTCCCGAGCGCCGCCGAGAGCCCGCGCTTCCCGAGCGCCGCCGAGAGCCCGCGCTTCCCGAGCGCCGCCGAGATCCAGTGGCTGCTCCCCGACAGCGCCCTCCGGTGCCTGCTCCGAGACTGCGCCCTCCGGTGCCTGCTCCGAGGCTGCGCCCTCCAGTGCCTGCACCACGCCAGTGCCCTCCGGTGCCTGCACCACGCCAGTGCCCTCCGGTGCCTGCACCACGCCAGTGCCCTCCGGTGCTTGCACCACGCCAGTGCCCTCCGGAGCCTGCACCACGCCGGTGCCCTCCGGTGCCTGCACCTCGCCAGCGCCCTCCAGTGCCCGCACCTCGCCAGTGCCCTCCAGTGCCCGCACCTCGCCAGTGCCCTCCAGTGCCCGCACCTCGCCAGTGCCCTCCAGTGCCTGCACCACGCCAGTGCCCTCCAGTGCCTGCACCACGCCAGTGCCCTCCAGTGCCTGCACCACGCCAGTGCCCTCCAGTGCCTGCACCACGCCAGTGCCCTCCAGTGCCTGCACCACGCCAGTGCCCTCCAGTGCCTGCACCACGCCAGTGCCCTCCAGTGCCTGCACCTCGACAGCGCCCTCCAGTGCCGGCTCCTCGTAAGTGCGCTTCAATTTCCCCGCTGGTTCCGTCCAGCTTTTCCGAGCGCACCCGAGAGTCAGCGGCACCCGAGCGCCCACGCTGGCCCACGCTGGTCCCGTCCAGCTCACCTGGGCCTCCGCTGGTCCCGTCCAGCTCACCATTGCCTCCGCTGGTCCCGTCCAGCTCACCTTGGCCCACGCTGGTTCCGTCCAGCTCACCTGGGCCTCCGCTGGTCCCGTCCAGCTCACCATTGCCTCCGCTGGTCCCGTCCAGCTCACCTAGGCCCACGCTGGTTCCATCCAGCTCTCCAGGGCCTCCGCTGGTCCCGTCCAGCTCACCATTGCCTCCGCTGGTCCCGTCCAGCTCACCTTGGCCCACGCTGGTCCCGTCCAGCTCACCTGGGCCTCCGCTGGTCCCGTCCAGCTCACCATTGCCTCCGCTGGTCCCGTCCAGCTCACCTTGGCCCACGCTGGTCCCGTCCAGCTCACCTGGGCCTCCGCTGGTCCCGTCCAGCTCACTTTTCCCTCCGCTGGCCCTGTCCAGCTCGCCTTCCACGGCTCCTGAGCGCCCCCCTGGGATGGGGAGCTTCCCCAAGAAAATTTTGGGGGGGGGCTACCCTCCATGGCCACCCGAGCACCCCGCTCCTCCATGGCCGCCCGAGCACCCCGCTCCGCCATGGCCTCCTCAGTTCCCGGCCCCTCCGTGGCCGCCTGATCCGCCATGGCCGCCAGAATCCCCGGATCCGCCATGGCCGCCTGATCCGCCGTGGCCGCCGGAATCCCCGGATCCGCCATGGCCGCCTGATCCGCCGTGGCCGCCGGAATCCCCGGATCCGCCATGGCCGCCTGATCCGCCGTGGCCGCCTGAGTCCCCGGATCCGCCGTGGGTCCCGGAACGGGCACCGCCCTGGAGGTCACCTGTCCGATCTCCAGGTCCTTGAGGCCTCCAGAGTGCCCACCCCCCCTCCCCTTTCGATGTCGTACGGCGCGGGACGCGCCTATTGGAAGGGGGGGGTAATGTCAGACTTTGTCTTCCTCTGCCTTTGTCTCCTCACCCTTATATGGTCCTTCCTGTTTCCCAGTCATTATTAGTTCAGTCAGTGTCAGCCTTGTCTTGATTATGTCCCAGGTGTCTCCAGTTATGTCTCCCTATATAAGTCTGTTCTACCCAATGTTACTTGTGGATTATTGTTAATGTCAGCGTGTCAATGTTCTTACCTGTGTTCCTGTGCCTCCTCCGTTTGTCATCCATTAAATACCCTGTTTGTTTCTATCCTCGTCTCCTCGTTCCTGGATCCCCGTGTACCGTGACACATACATACCCACACACACACTGAATATAAGCCAAGTCAGAAAATCTACTTTACGCTTTACGTAATAAAGATACAATGTAAACAGAAATGCAAGGGGATACATTTTTTTTTTCAAAACAAAACTGAGTTTTGATTTCTAAGTGAACAAATGATGTATAAGTGTTTTTACACATGATCACTGTGTGTATGTCATCAGTAAATGAGTGTGGCATTAAAATGGTAGTCTTTCCCAAATGAAACAAAAGAGCAGTTCGTTTCGAACGATGTGTGTAATGTGTAACTGTCTAGAGTTTTGCCAACAGTTTGTTTTACAATATCAAACTGAGTTTAAAGCATGTAATGTACTTGTAGTTTTGCATACTTGGTCTAAAAATTAGGAATATGAGTGAATGGTTTCACTAAGTGGGGCTCAAGTATCACTTTTAGTTTCTTAGCATTTAAAAAGATATATGTATTTTTTTTGTTGTTGATACTTTTACTTTGCTATTTTCAAGCCTAATAAATACTCTGACAAATCTCCTCTTGTTATCCTGATTTTTTTTCTTTTATAAATTCTTTATTTAAATTACTTATGAAAAGAGAGCACAGAGAAGCAGCATGTAGGTGAAGTATTTCCAAATCCTCTTACAGTTTATTTATATATATATTTTAATTGCTTAGACACTAAAATGGCACTTGAGGCCCATCACTGTATCTCTTTAATACAGACATATCACTTCATATTATCTCCCATACTCTAACTCTACCTATTACATAATTTAAATAATGTAATAATTTATAATTTTTATTACCACATCATTTAAATCTGTTTTAAGCAGTTCTGCCATTTATGAAATGATTGATTTTATAACTTAGATTGTGCAATTTGAGTTAAGATTTCAAATGGTTATTTCACTTAATATTTGCTAGTTATTTATTTATTTGTTTGATTGATTTATGTTGTCATGTAAAATGTATTTAAATTTTACATGTATATTTATTGTCTGGATATTGTGACTTCAAGTTTGTGTATAAACTCTTTAATGAAAAAGTTGTGATTTGTTCATTTAGGTATCTGTGAGTTTTCTTAAAAACTTGGTGGGAGTTGAGTTTTTAGTAATTCGAGTGTGTAGGCGTGGTCTCTACTGTAACACTATTTAAATGTGTACTAGGAAAAGCTGTGTCCAGGCTTGATTTTTAGACATTTCGGAGGAACTGCATCAACATTTCTACCAATTCAGCTTTACTACTGGTTTGTGATTCAGTTTAGATGAAGATGTGTCTGTTGGTCATCTCTGTGTTGCTGGTGTTGGGCTTTCCATTCATCATGACTAATGTTGTTGATTCATTCAGCGCATGCAACAGTTTCTTTTTTAAAGAACAGCCTCCAGTGATTGAAGGTATTTTGGAGAATTCAACCTCACAGGATAATAACCGCTACAAACTCATCTGTCAAAAGTATGAGAGCTATTACAGATTTGCAACTCTCTATGACGCAACAGCGAAGATCCCTCTTTTTTCAGCTTACAAATATACTGGGCATTATAATAAAAGATCACATATTCCATGGATGATTGAACCGCAGGTAATGTTTCTCATTGTGGTTTGTTACAGTTATAATTAAAACGCTTATTATTTTCAAAATGATCAAGTTTTATTTATGTTTTTTATTTTTATACTGAATTATTTAATATTGTATTTTATATAAGTTCTCTGAGAGATTTAATTATGGAGCACATTTTGTGATAAATTTATACAAACAAATCCATATTTTTTTTAAATATCCATGTTTTTTAAATATACAATCCGCTTTGCAAAGAAAGACTCGACTTTCAAACCAATGCAAAGTGATCTGCAAATATAAAACTCTAGTTGAGAGAAAATACAGAGGCATGGACAAATATATATGTATTGTGTGTTACAACTGTGAGACTCATTTGCATTTTTATGAGGAAACTTGGCTTGATTATCTCACGCGTGCGGGCAGATTTTCTCACAAATGCAATTGAGCAACTTTTCCAAAAACAGCATATGGCGCTGTCAGTCAGTTTTACGCTAGTCTCACGAGACCTGAAACACCTGTTTACCTTTTCAGACCAATATTACATTTACATTTAGTCATTTAGCAGACGCTTTTATCCAAAGCGACTTACAATTGGTGAGTACATAAAGCGATTAATCTTGAAGAGGCAAACATACAGAGGAAGTGCCAATAACATCAAGTCTCAGATTAGAGGGGAACAGGTGAGTTTCCCTCTTATTATATCTATAATTAACCTATAAATAATTAATAATTAATGTTTTCACATACTAAAATATAATCTAAACATTAAATTCCCTTATGAAAATGAACCATGGTTTAACTAAATAACTCCCATGGTATTTGTAGTAAAGCTGCCATTATAGAAATGGTAACCTGCAAAAAAACATGGTTACCACACTTTTACTATAGTAAAACCTTCTTTAATTTTAATAAGGGATATCGTAGTTTACTATCATATTTATGTTTATACATAGCATAGTTTATATACACGCCTTGTACAACATTTAAAACTAAAAGTGGCTTGTGAGGAGATATTTTATATTTCAACCAATAAACCGGCAGATTTTAGTCTGACAATAGCCTGTTTGGAAAAATCCAACTAAAAAGTTGCAGCTTTTTATATATGGTGGAGCAACAATTTAACTCATGAAGTTAAGAACAAAAGGCTACTGTCAGGAATTATATTATTGACTCTTTAAAATGCAAACGTTCATCATCTGAGTCACTCCAAGAAGAGTCCTCACTGTCCAGAGTGTGTCTTCACCTGTGTAGCACGCTGTTTATTAAACCACAGTTTATTAAAATGCTGAATTTAGTATTATATCTGCGTGAACTTGATCCTTCTCCCCAATTTACAGGAAAATAGTTACACCAGAAGAGAAATATTCATAATTTTGCTTAGCTAAAAACTACATAATTATTTTAGACACAAACGATTTTACAGTGTTACATCATTTAAAAAGTTTTATACATTGTACTAAATAATATGATTTTTTCTTCATGTTTTATTAATAATTAATGACCTCTTGGTTGATATTACTATATCTGATACAAAATTAAATTGTCTAAGCTTTAATTTTTGGTACACAATATTGTTGCTATCCATTATACATTGGCATTTTAGTATTACAAGAAACTTACCTGTTCCCCACTCGTATTGGTCTGAAAAGGTAAACAGGTGTTTCAGGTCTCGCGAGACTAGCGTAAAACTGACTGACAGCGCCATATGCTGTTTTTGGAAATATTGCTCAATTGCATTTGTGAGGAAATCAGCCTGCACGCGTGAGATAATCAAGCCAAGTTTCCTCATAAAAATGCAAAATGAGTCTCACAGTTGTAACACACAATACATATATATTTGTCCATGCCTCTGTATTTTCTCTCAAACAGAGTTTTGTATTTGTAAATCACTTTGCATTGGTTTGAAAGTCGAGTCTTTCTTTGCAAAACATGGAATTTGTTTGTATTAATTTGTCACAAACTTCGCTCCATATTTAATGACTATGCATCTCTTTCTTTTTGTTCATTATATCTTCTGTAGCTGGAACCTTTAGATGGCACAATGTCTGAACCAGGTGTCAATCAGGCTTTGCAGGGAGACTACTGGAATCAGAAAACACTGGAATGTGGTCACTTATTTCCTAACGGCCATGCCCCTGATGAAATGACTGCTGATTCTACATTCACGCTGACCAATACTGTGCCACAGAAGATTACATTTAATAGTGGTAGTTGGAGATTAATGGAGCAAAACGTTAGAAATTTCATGGATTCTCACTGCCGTGATCAAAACAACACTGATAATATCTTGGCCCATGTGCTGACAGGAGCTGTGCCTAGTACATTGAGACTCTTGAATAAAAGAGTCAACATTCCCTCACACATGTGGACAGTATTCTGTTGCTATAATGTTAATAGTAAAGAATGGGTATCCCAGGCTCACTGGGCTGAAAACAAAGATGAGAGAACCTCAGACACAATCGCTGAAAAAACACTGCAGCAATTAGAGGACTTTCTTGGGATGAAATTTAAACAATCCTCACTGTTTAGCGAAAGCTGTTTTACCTTTTAAACATGAAAGAAGATTAGCCAAGCCAGTCCTGAAGATGACGAGCATAAATCTTGGTGGCACTTAAAAAATGTCCAGCATTATTTTGGACCTGTTTATGCAGCTAAATGATCTCTAAATCATGTACAGCTAAGCTTGTTTAAATGTGAAGGTGGCATGAAGAATAACGGTAACAGATGTCTGACCTATGTAACGCAAAATAAATAAATGCTTTCAAAATAAATGCCCACATTTGAATTAACCTATTAAATTGTACTTGTTTTAATATTCACATTACTAAAGATTACGTGTTACTGTTTTTGATGCCATGTCATCTGGAGTTATTAGACTGTTTCAAAACATCCACTATTCTTCTGGTTTACCTTCTTTAGATCTTACTGTTTCAGTGGTGGGTAAACATTGCTTTTCATAAACTTCTTCTAATAAATCAATACAATTGTTATTTCTTAATTAATTTGTGCGAATTCCAAATGTTACAGTTCTTTGGAATGCTTTTGTTTCTGATATTGCCTGGAGGAAAGTTTGGCTGATTCCAAATAGATGCTTAATTACTAATAAGATCAAATACATTTCCTTTTTTAAATTGTCCATTGTACAATACAAAAATACAAAAAAAGATATTGATACAAACTGTTCTTTTTGTAAACAGCAACCAGAGACTATAGTGCATTTATCTTGGCACTGCCATTACTCTAAACTGCCGTTGAAGACTATTCCTTATTTGTTACTGAGAATATTAATAAAGATTGCTTTTTTTTTTTTTTTTTTTTTTTTTTTTTAGGGCTGACAAACCAAAATTCACTTGATCTTTTGACATATACGAGTTCATAGTACTATTAAAACATTCTATATGTTTCAGAACTCAAAACTTTGTTGTTAGTCTAAAAACAGATTACTGTATATTGAAGCTAGTCTGCCAAAACGACAGAATTTGAAATGTTCCTATCTATGATGTAATGGTGTGGATAAGCACTGCCTCCACAGAAGATCGTTTGTAAAAAATTGTTTACATATTTTTTTTTTTACGTCACTGCCCCACCCACTGATTCACGCATGTAGTGGAGAGAGGCGAACGCACAGTTCTATGCAGACATCAAACTATTAATATGCACTGTAGACAACAAGATGATGTGCAGTGCCAAGTCTTGGTAAAAACAGTATTTGCGTTGCCTTCCTTCTAATCCAAACATTAACAAAGAGTGCGTGAACTTTATTTTTAATGAAGATCCAGACCGCATCAATTATTCACTTTATTTTACAGTGGATTTGATTAAATAAAAGGCGCAATTCGAAGCTGGATTTTCAAACAGATTGAAACTAAAAGATGATGCTGTGCAACTATATTGGATATTATTATTTTCCTGAGATGCCCCTTCACAATTGGGTTGACGGCAGGTTGACCGTATCAAAAGCAGCGGACAGATCCAGCAAGATAAGTAATGAAGAATTGGAAGCCGCTCTTGCAAGTCTTAGGTCTTAGATAGTGATTTAAAGTCACACCAGAAGTGTTCAGCTGGGATTAGGACTTGGCTTTCTGCAAGCATTCAAGTTCTTCCTCACTGACTGAATCATCATTTCTCTTTGATCCTTGCCTTATACACAGAGGTACTGTCATGTTAGAATAGAAAAGGGTCTAACCCTAACCATAACTGTTGCTATAAAATTAGAAGCACACAGTTCCCTAGAATATCATTATATGCTTAAACATTAAGATTTGTACTCATGGAAATTACTAAAGTAGTCAAACCTTTCATTAGAAGGAGGTGACCCAATACTTTTGGCAATATAGTGTATGTATATATATATTTATATATATATATATATATATATATATATTATATATAAGCCTAATATCATCAGTGTGGTGAGTAAACTAAACAATTTACTAGCCAATGGTGATTCAATTGCCAAGGTGTCCGTAGAGGGTTGCCCTAATATAGTATTTATCACCTCCAAATATTAATTTAGAATGTTACAACTTGTGGAGCAATTCTTTCAGTGTTTCCGTAAGCCTGCCCCTTAAGCCCCAAGTAGTTTCCATCTCCCTGAAGCTGCTGCTGCTTCAGCTGCAGCAGATGACATGAATCACTTGAATGTTTCAATTAGCAAGACTGAAAAACGTGCAAATGATTACATTTCGTGAGGATGCACATGTGGCCCCATCGGAGCAGTGACAGATCAGTCAACTGTCCCAACCGTCTTTTACACTGGCCTCTCTGGACATTAGATAGTAATTACCGGACCTGGTCATAAACAAATATGTTACCTTTGCTTTGCAGCATAAAGGAAAAGTATGCAATTATTTGTACATTTAAATGACTTAAAACGAAAGTAAATGAGGGGAGTTGAAAGATTTCTTATCCTGTGGCTCCCTCTAGTGGACTGCAGTTGTCCTCTAGACGGGGCTTTTTTATTCAGCCAATGCAAGTCTATAGGAAATCTTTGATTTTTGATAGATATTTATAGAAAAACTGTGAGTCTCATCAGTTAGAACCGATAGAAATAAACCGAATACAATATTTATATCTCCTTGTTTCAGATGATGATCAGGAGTGTATTGCAGAAAGCACAGTTAACTTACCGTCAGCTAAACCCTGAACTTTCGGTTGATTAACCCCAAAATTTGCTTACTTGTGAGCATTTGAATCTTCCGTAATAGTTGCAAAGTAGTCCTCAGTTGTCCTCAGTGTGAAAACATGGATCTCGAAATCATACAGTCATACAACACAGGGTTCAAATACACAAGAATGCTGGAAAACCAAATAAATTTGTGGGACCTGAAGGATTTTTCTGAAGAACAGCAGACAGTTTAACTGTTCAGGACAAACAAGGGACCCATGAGTAACTATCACAACAATAACAAAACAAAAAAAACGGCTGTGGATCATTCAGGTAACAACACAGAATTACAACTATTATTTTCTCTTGTGGACTATATGTAAACATCTTTTATGTGAAATATATTTTTCAGGTCAGTACTAAATAAACAATAACATGCATTTTGTATGATCCCTCTTATTTTGGTAAAATAATGAAGATTTTGCAGATTCTGAAAGGTGTAGATAAAGTTTGGACTTCAACTGTGTGTATATATATATTTGTAGGGACGGGTTCTCCATTAGGGCGATTGGGCGATGCACAACCAAAGCGTGAAAGAAAGGGATATTTTTCTTTCAATTTTTTTTTAAACTGCAGGGACTGCAATACAATCTCAATGGGTTCCGGGAGGGTTAGCACTAGCGTGCTTTCGTCATCATACTGTAACAGTCTCTCTGTTACTTATGTACCAGAAGTCCTCTTAGAGCAGCACTGTCATTACTCACCTGAGCATTAGAGGGCCCTCTGTTAAAGAAATGCATAGAATTTACCTATTTAAGGTAGCAAAGGAGGAGAAATGACAGGAAGTTAATTCTCAGTTGTTGATCAGCTGATTGAACTTTGCTGGGAATCATCTTGACATTCAAGTAATGTTATTTTTGCACTTCATGTTTCAACAATGACTGAGCAAGGTCTAAGTGATTACAAGCCAAGGACTATGTTTTGGAATACTGGATTGGTTTTTATGCTCTGGTCCTAACTGTTGAACTCTCAATTGTTTGGGTCATATTCAATTTGCATGTTTTGGGTAATTATATTTAATACACTACAAACTACTGGTTCGTCTGGCCAGAGGGGAACTTGCCCCCGACTGAGCCTGGTTTCTCCCAAGTTTTTTTTTTCTCCATTCTGTCACTGATGGAGTTTTAGTTCCTTGCCACCGTCGCCTCTGGCCTGCTTAGTTGGGGAATCTTCATTTTCAGCAATAGCATCGACATGATTGCACAGATATTATTTAAACTGAACTAAGCTAGACAATGCCATTACTAAATTCAATAATGAAATGCATTCAGCTGAAAATTGAGTGTTAAATCCTGTCATTTTACATTATTAACACAATTTGCCTATTTTGTTACTGTGCAGTGCTTTGTTACAATTTGTATTGTTAAAAGCGCTATATAAATAAAGGTGACTTGACACTTGACTCATGAGTACAATTGGTCTGTTTGGTCCCTCATTTCATGTGACACTTGCACAAAAGATAAGGTACAGGTGTTACAATATGTAACCCTTAACTTGTGCAGCGATTGGTTGGAACAAGCACACCTCTAATTCGAAGAAATACAAAGTCAGGACTAATCTGTTTGGGCTGAATAAAGCAAACCAGTATCTTACCATTGAAGTTTTGATGGATGACGATTGTAATGGAGGTAAAGAGGATTACAGTAAGTGACATACATGAATCGTAATTTACATTATTAGACGCACGCGAGTGCAGTGTGCAATTAAACAAATCAAATAAAATAACATTTGTCACATCACCACAGCACATGTGCCTTGGTGAGGGAAATTCTTCAGAGCGTGCTCCAGACAGTGCAGAAACAATTTACATATGGATAGTACATACTTACAAACTTATACAGAAGTCAATGTGCCGAATACACATACATATACTCAGTACACTGTACTATTAGACATACAGTTATCAATACACATTATACGCCGTATGTACACAGTTACATCCAACTCAAGTAACATCAAAAAAGGGTCTGAAGTCCAAAAGTATGCTATAGTAAAGCATAAAATCTTTATTTAAGTCCAGGGGTTAAATGATAAAGATAATAAATGAACAACAATAAAGAACCAAACAATTAACAACATGAAAGTCCATCTTCTCAGCTCAACCGCCGGTCAAGGAAGAAAGCTCTCCTTCCAACAAAGGCCAGCCACCTTAAATACAGGCCCGAATTGGTAACCGGTGTAGATCCTTATCTGGTAACCAACGGATGATTATCTGTCTGCAACAGTCTTTAATGATGCAGTGCCACCATGTGTTCTGGTAACCTATAAAACAAGAAATAACGACAACAGGAAAAAAACCCAAAAGTAAAACAAAACCATAACACCTCCCTCTTTAAAAGGGAGAGATTCTCTTTAGAAACTCTACCTTATACAATTTACAAAACCCAAATATACCCAAAATTAATTTAAAAAAAAACACACACAGCCCCAACCTTACCAGAGTTATCACGAAATCATTAGAACATTACAACCTGCCCCCCTTTTCACACCCATCCTGCAAACCCAGCAATCTCCCGGTACCTGGGAAAAGCTAAATTGAAGGAATTGAAAACCAATAACAGAAAAAAAAAGAGTCAGAGTTTAGAATCTTCTCAACCACATGGGGCACGAGACAATGCATCAGCTAAGACATTGTCTGCGCCTTTCACATGATGAATATCCAAAGAGTACGGCTGTAAAAAAAGGGACCACCTAATAAGACGCTGATTAGGACTCTGCAAAGGGTGAAGAAAAGTAAGGGAGTAAGTCAAATATACTGACAAACTTAGCTGATCCAACTTGATCTACACAGTCCTCAAGTCTAGGGAACGGATACGAGTCTGGTCTAGTTAGAACATTTACTCGTCTAGAATCTGTGCAAAAACGCTGAGTGCCATCTGGTTTTCCCACCAGCAAGCAAGGCGAAGCCCAATCTGAAAAGGATGGCTTTGCGATTGTTATTTTTACGCATGTAATTTAACTCAGACTCTAATTTCTTACATTTATCAAATGATACATGATAAAAACGCTGACAAACAGGTTTAGCATCTCATGCGTCTATATCGTGTTCAATCAAGTGAGTACGAGAATGAGTATCTGAGAAGAGAACAAGGAATTTAATCAGCATAGACTTTACATCAGATTGGTTTTCACAAGATGTTTTAATAATTCTTCTAAATTAGCCAAGGTTTCAGAGTTTTTTTAGACGAGGTTGTAAAATTACATCGTCAGGAGGTTTCACATCCTGGTCTAAATCACCTACAGGCGTCAAACTAGCTAAGGCAACTGAGGAAGAAATTACCGTAGGAGCCACAGTACGAGCATAAAAAAGCTTTAACAAATTCACATGGCACAACTGAGTATGCTCAGTATGAGTATGCTTCCAACGTCCTCTGTTGGAACATCACTGAAATTAAACCTACCTTTCTTGACTTCACATTTATAAGTACATACGGAATGGCAGCATCTTCAGTAGATGTAATATTTCGAGCAGCCAAAAAGGTAGAAACATGCTCAGGCAAAGTATTTTTAAACTGTTCCAATAAGAACAACTCTTGAAAATCTTCACGACTATTTGCTCCTGAAGCAGCGCACCCAACGATCCAACTGTATCTTTAGATCTCTCGCAAATTCACAATATGTCTGTTCTGCAGGTTCTCTCATGTTCCTAAACTTTTGCCGATAAGCCCCTGGTACCAGTTCATACGCCTTCAGTACAGTGTCTTTAACCTTAAAATATTTTTGGCTATCGTGAACACTCAATGAAGAGTAAGCTTTTTGCGACTTACTAGTTAACACACACTGTAACAACAAAGTCTGTTCATTTTCTGGCCATTTCATAACATCTGCCAAATGCTCGAACAAACAAAAAAATGTGTTAATATCAGTTTCACTAAATTTGGGTAACAACTTAACATTATTGTCCACATCCAACCCTTTTTTTACCCGAAACATTTAAACCAACAAAACTACCTCACAGCTTACCCTCACCAATTAACTGGAAGCGCATAGCCTCTACCTCCAACCTACGAATCTCAACTTCACAATTCAGTTTTTTATTTTCTATCTCTAAAAGCATTAGATTTCTTTGCTGCTCAAAAGACAAATGATAAAAACATTAGCAGCAATTTGATCAGCTCCATCATTGTCCCCAGCAGCAAACTCTCCCACACTCAAGATATCAAAATTTACCAGAGCTGCTTTTACAATTACTGAAACAGTCCTTTTTAACTGTTTGTCTTTAGTAGTTAAAGGAATCTTATACTCATCTGCCTCCTCCAGCAACTGATCTTTTGTTAAGTTGTCAAACAGTTCTTCACTAGGAGACTTATAAAATAAGTCTAACTCCGTAGCCATTTTACCGCAGAACTCGTTATCTGACAATTTTCAAACCCCCCACTTTTACAATATCGCACCCTAGTTTTCGTGCCTCCACCAAGAGTCGAGTCTCTTTAAGCGCTCAAATACCGTCAATTGTCCAATCTCAGGGACAAACCAGTGAGAGACAATAGCGGCAGCGCCCTCAACTCAAAATTAGCACAAAAATAAAAGTAACATAAAAAATATAAACACAACTTGTTGCTATACCTACTGGGGAACACCACAATTTTGTGACAAAATATAAAGAGCTCGCTGACTAATTACTTTCCTGTAATACTATATCCCTAGGTACTAATAGAGCAAACATACTAGGCTAACAAAATCCTGCCTGAGCCACACAATAAAGCCTAATGTTGCATTTAGGGAAATCTAAACACTTACCATAATGTGGTCTTATTTTCAGCTCCCACTTGGTCTCACTTCATACAATAAAGCACAAAGATACCAATAATCCACAGTTTTTTGTTTTGTTTAGAACGCTGAAAAAATTCTTGCAGATATTTCCCAATACCAAACTAAGAACCGCTGTTTGTCAATGCTAGCACACAGATGAATTGAATACCAAGTTCAAATACGCTCCGCCTGCACTGCACATTACACAGGTGCTAGTGCAAAATATAACAAACGTACGAATTTTCTCTTCCCTTTTTCTATAAGTAAATTGGGAGTGTTCTGTAGGGTGTATTAGTTTTGCCTGTTCATTAGCCTGATATCCGGAGGGAAAAAGCTATCCCTCAGTCGGCTAGTGCGGGATCGGATGCTGCGTAGATGTCTTCCTGAGGGCAGCAGAGAGAGCAGTCTGTAGGATGGGTGGCTGGAGTCCTTGATGATCCTCCGGGTTTTCCTTATACACCGCCTGGTGTAGATATCCTGAAGGGAGGGAAGCTCACCTCCAACAATATGGCGGGCAGTTCGCATGACCCTTTGCAGAGCTTTGCGGTTGCCAGCGGTGCTGTTTCCAAACCAGGCGGTGATTCAGCCGGTCAGGATGCACTCCAGAGTGCAGGTGTAGAAGGATCTGAGGATGCTGGGGCTCGTTCCAAACTTCCTCAGCTGTCTCAGGAAGAAGAGGAAGAATGGGCAACTATACCTCCCATTGCCCATTCTTCCCATACCCCATAACAACAAGACCAGCTCCTTGGTCTTGTCGATGTTGAGTGAGAGGTGGTTCTCCTGACACCATTTAGTGAGGGTACTTACCTCCTCTCTGTAGGCCTTCTCATCGTTGTCAGCGATCAGGCCAATCACTGTTGTGTCATCAGCAAATTTGACGATGATGTTGGAGCTGTGTGTGGCTGTACAGTCATGTGTGCACAGGGAGTACAGGAGTGGGCTGAGGACGCAGCCCTGAGGAGCACCAGTGTTGAGGACCAGGGGAGATGAGGTATTGTTGCCCATTCTGACCACCTGACTTCTGCCTGTTAGGAAGTCCAGGATCCAGCTGCACAGAGATCTGTTTAGTCCCAGAGTCTGGAGCTTTTTAACCAGTGTGGCAGGCACTATGGTGTTGAATGCTGAACTATAGTCCACGAACAGCATTCTCACATAGGTGTTCTTATTTTCCAGGTGGGAGAGAGCAGTGTGCAGGGTGAAGGCAATAGCATCATCTGTGAAACGATTGCTGCGATATGCAAATTGTAGCAGATCCAGTGAGGCAGGCAGCACAGAGCAGATGTAGTCTCTGATGAGTTTTTCAAAACACTTGCTGTCAAAGTGTAATGCAAACCTTAAATGAAGCTATTGTTTCAGCTTCGGGAATTATTTATTAAAGATTAAATATTGCTTTGATTAAAGTAATATTAATCTCGAACTTAATTTATACTTTAGTAAGTTCTCGTCCACCGATCACTAACAACAGTAAATCTTATTAATCTAGTTTCTCTTGCCCCGTGGCCCCGGTAACAATAAAACGAGCTTAATAATCTCTCAAATTCGAGCTGAGGCAGCTTTGTCTTTATGGCAAATAAAGGAAAAAAACTTAAAAATCACATTCCAGAGACAATTCTTTATAAAATGAAACAAGGTTTATTTGTTATACTGCTATTCTACATAAATGGATTAACTAATGACACATACATACATGGGTTTTGGGGAATAAATTCAGGAAGTTAAAATAGCCCTCTTAGCTGTTTAACACTTAACCTAACCAGCAAAGATCACGAACAAATGCGTATGCTTTGTTACGGCTTTCAGATCAATTTTACCAGTCCAATCAGAGTTAGAGAATTCGTTATGGTACTTGCTTTTTGTTGGTAAGCAGGCTGGATGTTTTGGTTTCGTTTTCCGCGTGAGTTCAACGTGTTGAATCGGTTCTTTGTTTCGGGTGTCACGTGGTCAGTTCGTGCTTCTTCGGGGGCTCTCGGTTGAAAACACGTGGTATCGCTGGAACTGCTGCGTGACGTCACGGGAAGCTCTCCTTCTCATCTGCAGGCGTTGAGTTCGTTGTTCTATGATGTTACGGCCCTTCTATCCTTTGAATTCGACCAAATGGTTGGTTTAGTCGGTGTCGAAGCCAGAGTCCAGCAGACTGGCTGTCAGGTCGTCCTTGCACGAAAACGATGAAGGGTAGGAGTAAGAGCAAGAGCAACAGGAAGAGAGTTTTCAAGAGTACCAAAGAGAGAGAGTTTTGCGACTCGCGCGTTGTTTTAAACAGTCCAACTTAGCCCTGCCCACGGGCGGCTTGTCGAATCCGATTGTCCGTATGGGGCGGAGCCCCGCCCATGTCCAGGCTGGTGTCCAAGTGATTCAATATTTCATTCATTCCGTGGAAGATACAAACTTACAGATTTTATATATGTTTAGTAACACATGATGCTAGAGTTTAACGGTCATCAACATAATTTGTTACATACGATGCCAGCTTTTTTTAGAGACCAAACATCGCGTGTGATACACACATACCTATTACACACTTAAGACAGGAAGAAAAGTCATCCCACATTCCTTACGTAATTCATATTATCCCAGCATATGAGAGAAAGAGTACACATTAATATCCATATATTTCTTTGTGTAGATAGTTGTAATAGTCATGATTGAAATAAATGTCAAGAATCCTCTCGTGGATTGCGTTTCTTTGTCTGTCTCATTGAAAAGGGCGCGGTTTGTGCTGGATGGGGGGGTTTGAAATATCCTCTAGGAATGTTGACTCAGAGGCGTCTCTAGCCGTTAGTGCCTTGAGGAGACAGTACCTTAGGTCAGATAACCATCTCACTCTCTCCAGAGGGAGGGGGGTTTGAGGAATAATTAATGTCTGTTGTTTTTGTTGAATTCTCTGTGTGTGTCTTCAGGTTGACATGGTGTTACAAAAGCAACGGGCCTCCAGTCATTCAAGCATGTGATTTTATTTTTCTTTAGTATAGGCACAATGGTGAATTTTTTTGAAGCATGAGGAACCACAGACAGAGAGAGGCTAATGTTGAAAATGTCTGTAAAAACCCCGGCTAGTTGGAATGCGCATGCTTGCGTTGTTGGTGTTGAATTTTTTGTTTTTATATTGTCGTTTGGCGGCTTTGATGGATTTCCTGAGATCGTAACTGGCTTGTTTTCAATCGTCAGTATTTCCGGATTTAAAGGCAGATGTCCACGCTGACAAGGCTGATCGAACATCGCTGTTAATCCACAGTTTTTGGTTGGGGTAGATGCGGATTGTTTTCGTCGGTACTACGTCCTCTACACTTCCTTATAAAACACGTTGCAGTATCTGAATACGCCTCTATGTCGTCATCAGATGCTGCCCGGAACATGTCCCAGTCCACGTGATCCAAACAGTCCTGTAGTATAGCGTCCGATTGGTCTGACCAGCATTGAATTGTCCTGAGGGTGGGTGCTTCTCCTTTCAGTTTCTGCCTATAAGCAGGCAGGAGCAGAATGGAAGAGTGATCCGATTTGCCGAAAGGTGTTGACCAAATTCAGTGAGGAGCTGTGATTGCAATGATGTCTGACATTGAATCAATGTTTTATGAGGTTCGCATACCTAGTGAGGATGCAGACTTTTTGAGGTTCCTCTGGTGGCCAAACGGCAACTTAGATAATGAAGAGGAGTACAGGATGCTTGTACACCTGTTCGGTGCAACCTCTTTACGGAGTTGCTCTTGTTACGCTCTTCGAAGAACAGCAAAAGATGGAATCAACAACACTACTCCAGAAGCAGTTTAGACACTATTGAGGATTTTTTACATTGATGATTGCCTTAAATCAGTGGCAACTGAAGGACTAGCAATCATTCTTGCAAGTGACATTGGAGTGCTTTGTAAGGGAGGTGGTTTCCATTTGACAAAATTGACTAGTAATAGCAGAATTGTACTTTCGTCCATACCTGGAGAAGAATGTACCACTGATGTGAAAGACTTAGATCTGGAGAGTGGGTTGCTTCCCATGAAAAGAGCATTGGAAATTCTGTGGTTTACAGAGAATGACATTTAATTTTAAGATTGAAATTCAAAATAAACCACTTACCCGAAGAGGTGTAGTGTCGGTTGTTGGGTCTGTTTACGATCCTCTTGAGTTCCTAACACCGTTTATGCTGGCAAAGCTCATTTTGAGGGACCTGAGCCCAGAGAAAATAGCATGGGATGAAGAGATTGTAGGGAAAAAAGCTGAGGTGGCTGTCCTGGCTGAAGGATTTGCAGAAGCTCACAAACTTCAGTGTGAGTAGATGTATAAAACTGGCAGGGTTCGGGCATGTCAAGACCTTTGTTGCACCACTTTGCAGTTGCTAGCGAGAACGGATACGGGACTGTCACATACCTCTTGTTGACTAATGATCATGATCAAAAGAGCTGCACATTCGTGTTTGGAAAGTCCAAAGTGGCGCCACTCAAGCAGGTTACTATTCAAAGAATGGAATTGACAGCAGCCACCATTGCAGTTAAAATGGATAAGATGCTGAGACAAAAGCTTCTAATCAATCTTGAGGAGTCTAACTTTTTTGACTGACAGCACTACAGTGCTGAGATACATTGAAAATGACTCCACAAGTTAAGACATTTGTTGAAAACTAATTTTGTTTGTCATTTGTCTCATTAATCAGAGAAGCTTCTAATCCTTCTCAGTGGAGACATGTAAGCGCGGCAGATAATCCTGCAGATCAAGGTTCAAGAGGCCTAAATGCAGACAACTTGATCAAAAGCAAAAACTGTATCAAAGGACCTAGTTTCCTGCTAAAGGCACAATGTGAGTGGTCAGTTAGACCTGAAGATTCAATGTCTTTTGCGGTTGATGACATCGAGCTCAAAAATATTCCATTGTTAACATAATAGGCACTCAAAACACTAAGGAAGGTCTAGAATGTCTTGTTGGTTATTATTCAAGCTGGCATCACCTAAAGAAGGCTGTAGTATAACTAATGCATCTCAAATAAATCCTGCTCGATTTAAGACACAAAGGAAGGCGATACAGACATGTATCAGTCAAACAGAAAGAGACTGTTCCGATAATGGAACAAACGTCACGGGTGCTGAAAGAAGTTGTGTAAAGCATTGCAGAATTTGAATCAGGCAACGATTCGAGAAGAGATGCAAAACAGAGAAATTCAGTGGATATTTAACACTCCTGGAGAATCTCACCATGGCCGGGCCTGGGAATGCCAGATTCCCAACGTCAGGCCTACATACACTATTGCGTGAGGTGGAGTCAATTATCAATGACAGGCTTATTACTAAAATGTCTGACGACCCTAACGACCTCAAAGTCTTGACCTCAAACCATCTGTTGAGGTAATGTCAGAGAATGAGAACTCAGAACCCAGTTGCAAGTGGAGTGACGTTTAATTTACAAACAGAGAGAGATGAAGCACGGTGAGTAGCTAGAAGGTCTCAAGCAGACGAGCAGATCTCCAAGGCACAGAGACTGCAAAGCACTGACCCGATCCAAAACAGCAGGAGTCCGGGGCAGGAAACAAACAGGAGACAGAGAACTTGAGAGAACAAACTGGCATGAGCAAACAACAATTATTCATTAAGTCAATTATTTATTGTCTATTTTCTATCTTAAAATCCAATTTTATACACCATTTTTTGTTTCTATAATGTGTGAATATATCTCCGATCGCATTCTGCAACGAAAACAATCAGAGTACCTTGTTATCACAAGTTTTATTTTGATTTCCCGAGTCCGCTATTAGCTTATAGCCCGTTAGCAAAGCCAGTGCGAGTGCCGCTAACACAGCTAATACCCTATTCACACTAGGGCTGTAGTACTCGAGTCCGGTCTCGGACTCGTTGGTATTTGGACTCGGACTTGGTCATCGGACTCGCCAAATGTTCAAGTTGGTCTCGACCGAGTCCAGCAATATATGCGTTTTTTTTCTCTTTCAAAACAAAGACTCGTTTGTTCCGCAAATGGGTAATGTAATGGCCATTGGTTTAACTCCATCTAGAACGGGCATTGTCATTGGTCCATCTAGAACGGGCATTGTCATTGGTCGCCTGTTAAATGCACAGCTGCGTCATATGAGTGTGCGGCCTGGAGGCATAAATAATCTTTATTTTGGCCACAGAAACGCTGTTGGCAAGTTGCATTATACAGTTTGGTTGTACAAAGTTCGTTCGAGTTTTCCCTCTCACTTTCCTTCGCGTTTAAATACCTTATTAATGCCCGTGCGCATTTTGCTTTCACTTTCATTTCAGGTCAATTGCTTATCTATAACGACACATTATCTACAACGACACATTTTCTGCAATAAACATGGGACTTTAATTAACAAAACGAATAAAAATACACCATTACCATGCTATAAGCCTAATATAAAATTACAAAATGTTTAAATGTAAAAAAAAAAAACTGACAATCATCAAACGCCATGGCACCAAATGAATAAGAAAAAGAACGAATAAGAGCAAAACGAATAAAGCCTGGAGGCACGGAATACAACTGGATGTAAAATAAAATAAATTACACAAAAACGTAAATAAAGTAAAAAAATAAGCAAACACTGTGGCAATGGCTGGGCGATTGATCAGATTTTATCGATTAATTCGAATTTAATGTTTTGCCACAATTAGATTTTTTATAAATCGAGGAATCGTGATTTTGAATAGAAATATTACCAAACGCTAGAATCAGACACTTAGATAAAGAACAATCCAACCGCATGACGACCCTAACGACCTCAAAGTCTTGACCTCAAACCATCTGTTGAGGTAATGTCAGAGAATGAGAACTCAGAACCAGTTGCAAGTGGAGTGACGTTTAATTTACAAACAGAGAGAGATGAAGCACGTGAGTAGCTAGAAGGTCTCAAGCAGACGAGCAGATCTCCAAGGCACAGAGACTGCAAAGCACTGACCGATCCAAAACAGCAGGAGTCCGAGGAAACAAACAGGAGACAGAGAACTTGAGAGAACAAACTGGCATGAGCAAACAACAATTATTCATTAAGTCAATTATTTATTGTCTATTTTCTATCTTAAAATCCAATTTTATACACCATCATTTTTGTTTCTATAATGTGTGAATATATCTCCGATCGCATTCTGCAACGAAAACAATCAGAGTACCTTGTTATCACAAGTTTTATTTTGATTTCCCGAGTCCGCTATTAGCTTATAGCCCGTTAGCAAAGCCAGTGCGAGTGCCGCTAACACAGCTAATACCCTATTCACACTAGGGCTGTAGTACTCGAGTCCGGTCTCGGACTCGTTGGTATTTGGACTCGGACTTGGTCATCGGACTCGCCAAATGTTCAAGTTGGTCTCGACCGAGTCCAGCAATATATGCGTTTTTTTTATATAAAGCCACTTAGATAAAGAACAATCCAACCGCATGTCGGTGCACATGATTAACCGCTCACGTGTGATGCTCTCTAGGTGCCATTCACACAGAGTGTGTTTTTGTGTTGACGCGGGCAGTGGAATAGAAAAAATACAAGGTGTGAGTTAAACATCTTTTAATAACTAGAGTGCCGCGTTTTTAGAAAGCCGTTTCATGCACGGAAGCTGCAAGAGACACGAGCGCAACAGTCAAACGCGTCCATGCTTACATAGATAAAACAACCGAACAGCAGCGTAATCAAATACAAAACCTGTGAAGAACTACTACTGTATATCTGCTCTTTCAGGTTTGCATCCCGGTGACAGGCTGAAAACTGCTGTTCATTGTTTTACAGAGCCTTTATAGTTAATAATAGTGTTATACCCTCAGTCATTTTGAATTGAGTTTTTTTGAGCATTTGTCTTGTATTATTTCAGAACATATAGCCTAATATGCATAATATAAGTTTGTACAAGATGTAGTTGTAGTTCATCTTTTATGCAAAGATATTTAGTGATTTGTTTAACATTTACATCATGAAGACAACGTCATGTGTGGTGCACTTAGAATATACTTTTCTTTAACTAGAGGGTTAATAAAGAGAAAGTTTCTTGAATCATGTTGTAGTTACATTTTCAAGTTGACTAGATACAATCTTACAAAATCGAGAATTGGTCAAATATAAGTGAAATTGCTAAACCTAAAATATCCTCCTGAGACGCCCCCCTAAAAAAAAAGTTCTCATGTCATTACATTGTTTAGACCATAAGAAAAAAAATATTTTACAACATAGTTGAGAATCATCCTTAAAGTTTAGAATAAAAAAAATCCTGAAACCTAAAAATGTATTTGGTGATTTAAAAAAACTCCCATTGATTTTGCCGTTTTCTATTCATGCCATTTAATTTTAGTCCTTGTGTCCTCTACAGAGGACATATAATCAAATATGAATAAAATAGAGTTTTTCAAAAAAAAATTAACAAAATTACTAGCAACATGGGAACTATCTTCTCTAATACGTTAGAAACTGTTGCCCCCATCAAATTAAAAAAAGGTTAGACAAAAATGTGCTGCGCCATGGTGCAACAGTTATACCCATTCTCTCAAGAAAGAAACTCGTATTCTTGAGCGCAAATGGAGAAAAACTAACTTGGAAGTCTTTAGAATTGGGTGGAAAAACAGTATGTCCATCTATAGACAGGCTCTAAAAGCTGCAAGGACCGAACATATCCGCAAACTCATAGATAATAACCAAAATAATCCAAGGTTTTTATTTAGCACAGTGGCTAGATTAACAAATAAACAAATGTCACCCGATCTAAATATTCCCTCACAGTTTAACTGTAATGACTCTATGAATTTATTTACTGAAAAAATAGATAACATCAGAAATACAATAAGAAATGTAGATTCTACAGCGTCTAGTACTTCAGCTTCATTCATCGTACCCAAAGAAAAACTGCATTGCTTTACAACTATAGGACAAGATGAGCTAAATAAACTTATCACTGCATCTAAACCAACAACATGTTTATTAGATCCTGTACCCACTAAATTAATGAAAGAGTTGTTACCCGTAGCAGAAGAACCGGTTCTCAATATTATTAACTCCTCGTTATCTTTAGGTCACGTTCCAAAACCATTCAAGCTGGCGGTTATTAAGCCTCTTATCAAGAAACCAAAACTAGAACCTTGTGAACTGGCAAATTACAGGCCCATTTCAAATCTTCCGTTTATGTCAAAAAATGTAGAAAACGTGGTCTGCTCAATTGTACTCCTTGCAAAAAAATGATATCTATGAAGAATTTAAATCAGGTTTTAGGCCCCACCATAGCACAGAAACTGCACTTGTTAAAATTACAAATTACTTGCTTCTTGCATCAGACCAAGGCTGCATCTCATTGCTAGTTTTACTTGATCTAAGTGCTGCGTTTAACACTATAGATCATGACATACTCATAGATCGATTACAAAACTATACAGGTATTCAAGGGCAGGCTCTAAGATGGTTTAGATCCTACCTGTCCGATCGCTACCACTTTGTTTATTTAAATGGGGAGGCATCTCAATTATCAACAGTATGGAGTACCACAAGGATCTGTCCTAGGTCCTCTGCTATTTTCATTATACATGTTGCCTCTTGGTAATATTATTAGAAAATACAGGATCAGTTTCCATTGTTATGCTGATGACACAACTATATATCATCTCAACAAGACCAGATGAAACTTCTAAATTATCTAAGCTAACGGAGTGTGTTAAAAATGTAAAAGATTGGATGACCAATAATTTTCTCCTATTAAATTCAGAAAAGACAGAGATATTACTTATTGGACCTAAAAACAGTACTCGGAATCTCTTGGATCACAATTTGCAACTAGACGTATGTACTGTTACTTCCTCTACAGTCAAAAAT
Organism: Schizopygopsis pylzovi; assembly: GCA_027422435.1. Taxonomy (NCBI): domain Eukaryota; kingdom Metazoa; phylum Chordata; class Actinopteri; order Cypriniformes; family Cyprinidae; genus Schizopygopsis; species Schizopygopsis pylzovi. Next base: position 27,694,256 of record CM049836.1, on the reverse strand, counting down.
CAGGGTGTTATATTAGACTGCAACCTATCTTTTGAAAATCATATTTCCAATGTTACAAAAACAGCATTCTTCCATCTTAGAAACATTGCCAAGCTACGGAACATGTTCACTGTTTCTGATGCAGAAAAGTTAGTTCATGCATTCATGACCTCTAGACTGGACTATTGCAATGCACTGTTAGGTGGTTGTCCTGCATCTTCAATAAACAAGCTACAGATAGTACGAAATGCTGCGGCAAGAGTCCTTACCAGGTCAAGAAAATATGATCATATTATTCCAATTTTACAGTCACTGCACTGGCAACCTATTAAGTTCTGTATCAGTTACAAAATATTATTATTTTCCTATAAGGCCCTAAATGATTTATCCCCTGCTTACCTAACTAATCTTCTATCACGCTACAATCCAACCTGCTCCCTAAGGTCGCAAAACTCTGGAATCTTGGTAGTACCTAGGATAGCAAAGCCCACTAAAGGAGGTAGAACTTTATCATATTTGGCTCCCAAACTCTGGAATTGCCTTCCTGATAACGTTCGGGGTTCAAACACACTCTCTCTATTTAAATCTAGATTAAAGACATCTCTTTAGCCAAGCATTCATATAATGCATCTCACAATCTTGTACTGCAGGTATATCTGATCAAATGCACATTATTATGCTCTAGCGTTTGTTCTTGTGTTGAACAAATTATTTCATCCAGGGTTGTTCCTGGATGGAACAACATCTATGCTAATTGTCTTTATTTGTTTCTCTGTTTCTGGGACTAGGAATTACACAAGCTTCAGTCTGGATCCAACCCTTAAATGATCTGAGATGACCGAATACCTGAGAAGAGATGATGCCAACCCCCTCAGATGACCTCAGAGGATGCCAACCATCAGCGATTATACTGAATTAACAAAATTTGCCATAAGTTAATTATATTGAGTTTAGACGAGGCTCATGCTTATAACAGTAGCTTGGTGGAGTAGATTCATTTAGACCAAAGTAATCATTTGTTTTAAGCCAGGTTTCAGTCAGACAGAGTACACCAAAACTATTATCTGTGATCATTTCATTTACAAAAACTGCTTTGGGTGTTACTGACCGAATGTTTAGGAGCCCAAGCTTTAAAATTTTTTTTTAATTTATTTGGCATTTTTCTGGTTTAATCACGATCAGATTTGTTCTAGATCCTGCATTAAATTCATATTTTGACCTCACTATTCGGGGAACAGACACAGACTGTATAGATTGGACACTGCACGTACCTCTATCATTTAAGTGGGTAGAACAAAAGATATCATAGCTGCTTTTTGAGAATTGACTTACTAGTCAGATGGAGCGTAGCGTCCTGGTGATGTTGTCCGATAGGAGTTCTGCCCTGACTCTGCTGGGGTGCAGGCCATCAGCACGGAAAAGCCTAGGAGGCTCCCAGAAAAGATTCCAATTATTAACAAAGAGCAGTTTCTGATCTTTACACCACGACAACAACCATTCGTTTAAAGCAAACAGTCTACTGAACCTTTCCTGTCCTCGTCGATACGTGGGAAGAGGTCCTGACACGATGATCGTCGCCGCGGGCGATGTGCTGCATACCGTCCCGATCAGGCTGCTGATGTCCCTCTTCAGTGTCTCCGTCTGCCGCAGCTTGGTGTCGTTAGCCCCCGCGTGAATCACAACAGCTACAACGCTCTCATCATCCTTCAGGATCGCGGGTATCTGCGCAGAAACATCAAGAACACGAGCACCTGAGAAACAGTGAGTGTGCACTTTACCTTCAGCTAACGTAGCACGGACGTGCCGGATGATTGAGTCTCCGAAGATCACAGCGCCACGTTCCGTCTTGCAGAGAGGAGCGAAGCAGTTACGGGATGAGATGTCGAAGACCGGAGAGGGAGAAGTGGTCGACCGGGGCCTGGATCGCGTCTTCCACTGCTGCACCCAGGGTCCAGGGTTTCCCAGCGCCGGAGTAAAGGCCATCTGGGAAGATCGCATCCCGGGTGCATGGGGCCTGTGCAGAAAAACACACGGATTAGAGGTGGTGGGAGTGTCAGCAGCACCCCAGACTTGTGAGCGTCAGCCCGGGATGTTTCCAGCGTTGCTTTCCGTTTCCTCAGCTGGGCTTGCTTGCCAAGCAGCTCATGCATGGATCCGTCTCTCCACGGCCTCCAGCTCCAGCTGCCCTGAATGCAGCTCGAACGTGTCCTCACCTGCACTCAGAGGTAAACACAAATCCGCCATTAAAGCAAGTAACAATGAAACAATGGTAAATGTGTGTATGTGAATAGGGTATTAGATGTGTTAACGGCACCCGCGCTGGCTTTGCTAACGGGCTATAAGCAAATAGCGGACTCGGGAAATCAAAATAAAAAAACTTGCGATAACAAGCCGCTCTGATTATTCTCGTTGTAGAATGCGATCGGGGATATATTCACACGTTATAGAAACAAAAATGATTGTGTATAAAATCGGAATTTAAGATAGAAAATAGACGATAAATAATTGACTTGACGGAGCTAAAACTCCGTCATGCCTCAAACATGCCTCAAAACTCCGTCATGACCTAGAACATGCCTCAAACTCAGAAGAAAATTTTGAATTAAAACTTCAAAGACTCTTATTCTGAAGGTTTATGGCTCTATATAACTTAATGTGGTAATTTATGTACTTTGCTTAGCCATACAATTGGGGACTGGGGATGTAAGAGCCATAATTTAAATAATTGCAATTTAACACTGAAGTTAGAAGTGCTTGAGTAGATATTATTTTAATATGTTTAGATTTATATGTACATTGGTTAAACTCCCCCATGTTTATTATGTAATGGTTTGCTCCGTTTATTATTAGACTGTCTTTAAGCACCTTGAGGGGAGAGTGCTTTTTAGGAAAGAAAGAAATATGGAGCAACAGTTTTTTTGACCAGAGTTTTTTTTGCTTATATTTATTGTATGAGAACATTCAGTAAAACGGTTGAAATTTGAACGAAGACCTGAGTCAATTATTTGCCCAAAAGATTATTGCAGCAACACACACCAAATTGAGAAGGGGAGCTTTTGGCTCTGCTAAGGAGGAAAGACAAGAGCTGGGGAAAGAACAACTAACCCCGACAACAGCCGCAGAGGGTAACATCTATTAGCTGCAGGGGGTGACAGGGAGACGTCCCTGTCACTGCTCCGCCACCAGGAGACGTTGCAGGATTAAAGGAGTGAAACGTTGGTGAATGGTGGTCCCTGGCTGATGATCCTGCAGCTGACCCATGGGCACCGGAGGAGGTGCGACCGGCAGTGATACCTAGCAGGTATTCCACCTACCTGTACATTTCACTGAATTTCTGGTAACCCAGTGACTACTGAGAACAGGGCAGTTGGCGTCCAGGGAAGACTGGAGGACAGCCAGGAAAGACTGGCTGACAGCAGGGAAAGACCGCATCGGGAGTGGGCTGCTAGTTACCCAACCCACTAGTACCTCAGAAGAGGCACACCCAAACCTTTCTACAGACAAACCTAAGAAAAAACAACCCGCAGGCTGGATGAAAAGGCGGGATGAAAGATGGACCACACGGTAACGACGGCAATGGAAACAGAAAACGAGATAAATACCAGGGCCCGTATTCATGAAAAATCTTAGTGCTAAGAGTTGCTCCTAGTAACACAATTCTAAGAAAATTCTTAGAAATGTGGGTGTTTCCTCTTAAATTTAAAGAAAAGATCCTAGTAAAGAAAAAAGTAATTCAGAAAGCATCTTAACCCTTAAAAGAGGTCTTAAGGTCCGAAATTGTTAGGAGTACGGACGAGGACTTTTAAGAGGCTTAAGAGTTTCTTTAGCAGCGGAGAACATGGACCAAACATGAAGAGGGAGAAGAAATGTGTTGCACACAATGCATGACAGTGAGTTAATAAGACGCTGCACATTAGATCGTGCAGGATCATGTTTGTGACAGATCTTATTAAAGACATGTATCCCTGTGACCGATCTGATTAGAGACACGCTAACATCCCTGACACTGCGCAGAAATGCCATAGCACCAGAAATGGACGTAATCACTACATTAACTACATTAACATATTTGGCAACTGGAAAAATGCAACTATGCAGAAGCGATGATTTGGGTCTGTTACAGCACTTTCAGAACCGTATTGTGTCGCTGTTCATGTCCTATAAAATACGTTAAGTATGACAGCATGGTAAATCAAAATAAAGAATATAATGTGTGTGTGTATGCGCGCGCGCGCGCGCGCGAGAGAGAGAGAGAGAGAGTACGGTAAAACAGGAAAAATTACGCTTGTAATTTCAAAGCGAAGGCTTATAATAAACCCTACTCTTAAACGCGCTCTTACTTCCTTCTTGGACAACCAACCAAATCTTCAAAAGACTGTCATTCCTAGCAACGGGGTCAGGTCCGCCTCCTCACTAAGATAAAAGTTTTTGTCTTTTCCTCGCTCAGAGTTGCTCTCAGATTGGTTCTGAATCACTTTTAAGCTAAGACTCCTAGCTAGAAATTTTTAAGCTAAATTAGGAGCTCTCTGAGAGGATTCTTAGAATCTTTATGAATACGGGCCCAGAAATCCAGGAAATGAAGAGCAGATCCTCCGGAAGTGTGGATTCAGATGGGAAAAAGTTACCATGTTCCGTAGGTTGCGAATCCACCAGGGGAAGCGAAAGTGTCAGCAGAAGGGCCAACAGCAACCTTGCACAGACTTAGCAGGTGAGACAAGAGGAACCGAAAGCCAGGTTGAAAACCATAGAGCCGATGGACCCAATGTTGCAGAAGGCAAAGATGTCACAAAGGAAGGCCCACTGGTGGAGGGAGAGCCCCCACGTGAGTACCAAGACCCAGTCGCCACCAAATCACACAGGATAGAGCTAAGAGCAGAGACAAAGAAACCAACTAGAAGAGGCAAGCTCAAATGGACAAAGTGAGACAGGCATGGGGAACACTGGACACCGACCAGACCAAGACACTGGAGAGATCTTTGCGAGGAGGGGCAGAATCCAAGCTCAACCATATTGGGGATATCCTATACCAGGCCTGTAAGAACAGGTTAGGGTTAGCCCTAGCCCTAACCCTAACCAACTGGTCTGAGGTTTACAAGGTGGAGAGATGTGAAAGGAAATAGAGCAACCCAGAATGACCTGAATCTCATCTCTCACTGTCCACAACAGAAGGTCTTCTGGGACACCCTGAATGCCCAAGGCCTTAACTGCAGTGAAGAGCAGAATGGTCCTCTCCGACCCATCTTCAAGAAGAGCGAAGGTGTCCAAGGTTCGATCTTCATAATGCAGATTCACTGGAACCAATTTGAGCATAACCTGCACTTTGATAGGAACCTATCAAAGGAATTAGTCAGGCAGCTCTTCTCTTTGCTAGTTAAAACTCAAGCGGAGATTCTCCAACCCCATGCAGGATGGTCACAGTCCTCTTTCCAGAATCTGACTCTCAAGGACACTAACAATCTTCCTTAAGGCTAGCTGATGTGGTTGGCCAAATTTATCATGAAGCGCTGCCATTGAATCAGTGAATGGTGTAGGTGAGTTCAGGTAAGCATCCGCTATCATTCTAGCCTCCTCAAACTTAAGGTGATCCACGAAGATCTGATATTTGAAAAGTTTAGTCCTGTCGGGAGAAAGCAGGTTCTTTAAAGGTATCCAGAGATGAGCAAACTCACCAGGATCAGGCCGGCTGAACTTAGGAATCGAAGGAAAAGGTCCCCTGTATACATATTTAGGCCCAGAATAAGGTGCTACAGAATGTATGCCAGGCTCTGCCTTAGGTGCAAATACTGTAGGATTCGAATGAGCAGTACCGAACTGAATCGCGGAGATACAGATACAGATTTCATAACCGATAGAAGTTTCTCTGGCACACGATACACTGACTGCCAGACAGGTTTAGGATCCTTGAGAATGATAGCATGGTCGACTAAATCTTTCCTTCCAGGGGTGCCTATGAACAGCTGATCGGGTATACATTCCTGGAGCTGATGTTTTTGTTCTTCACTCAAGTGCTGAAAATGTTATTCACCGTCACTGCGACAGGTCGGTAAATATTGTTCTTCCACTTCCTCTTCAGACTCTACTGCTCTTAATAGGATAGTCATGTCACTGCTCTCTTCAGTCATGCCAGAAGAATGCTGTGGATACCATTTTTTAGCATACTCACATGACATGTTTGCAGAGGAAGATTTTGTGAGGGGATTTCAATCTGATAGGTCACTGGACCTACCTTTCTCTTTCTCTTTATCTGGTACGGGCCTTGCCACATCACCAACAGCTTATTTTCAGATGTTGGAAGCAATAACATAACTTCTTTACCAGGTTCAAAGCTTCGTGATCTAGCTGTTTTATCGTACTAGTTTTGCTGGGATACTTGGGATCTTACCAGGTTTTCTCGTGCCACGGCAGTGCTCTGTTGTAGTTTCTCCATAATTTTCAGCACATGAGTAAGGATGTTCTTTGTCTTTGGGCTTTCTGTAGCCTCCCAGCTCTCTCTCGTTACATCTAGAGGACCTCTCACTTGGTGGAAATAAAACAATTCAAATGGCGAGAATCCTGTTGAAGCCTTTTTTCCGAATTTCAGCATCACAGGACCTATAGAAACCAAGTGTACCCCACCCTATAAGGGGGTGCAGTATCATATATCGGCCCCTGGTGGCACTAGAGCTACCAAACCATGTGCAAACGATTGGGGGTCCTCTAATTAGTATATATACCGAATTTCAGCATCACAGGACTTATAGAAACCAAGTGCACCCCACCATATAAGGGGGTGCAGTACCATATCTCGGCCCCTGGTGGCGCTAAACCATGCGCAAACGATTGGGGGTCCTCTAATTAGTATATATACCAAATTTCAGCCTCCTAGGAAAAAATTTAAAAGTGCACCCATGAAAGATTTCATGACAACCACTATTTAAACTGTAGGTCACAGTGCAGGTTGTTTTTAATGTCATTTTACGGGAGGTGCTTTCAATTAATGCCACATTTACAACTGTTTATATAGACAAGTATAACATCTAAAATTGAAATCTTACCTTCATCCACTTCTCTTCCTGGTCTTCCTTTTTTTTTTTTTGTCTCTGAGAGACAGAAGTTGATGCTGGACATTCACCTATAAAAGATTAAAAACAACTACAAGAGTGATTTAAACAAAATGGAAATAAACATTCAAAATGCATGCTGAAATACTCTCCTCTGAAGCAGTTTCTCTGAACGGAGCTCTTACAGTTTATCAATTGCTTTGGCTCAATTCTCAAATTAAATTTGATTTTCTCGAAACAATAATTTCAGATCTCTGAACAATTAGCTTCTTGTTCACATCACATTGGAATTTCTTATTGATTTGAGCAAATTGCAAATGCTTTGGAACATGTGCAAACAGCAAGTACAATAGTCTGCATTTTGCACAACTAATTGCATATGGCTTGTTGATCAAAACTGATGAGTCGATTCTCACTTAAACTGTCAAACTCTTCACAACTTCTCAATCGCTTTTCATCGTGTAAGCCATCACATTCAAAATTATCCATTAAATGATCAAAAATTGGTGTACACATGTATATTCCATAAATATCTGACATTGTTTGTAATGTCCTCTAATTGCTATACAATTTTAATCAACCATTTAACCAATCAAGTTTGGGAGCATATATATGTAGATCATAGACCACAAGATCAGATGCCATGAATGTGAGGACATCCCAGCTGATCATTGCAAGTGATGGGGCGGCATTCAAGGAGATTTTCCCCCGGTGCATGGTAATGGAAAACATTGTGATGTGATGTTGATGAAAATCTTTGGCCTGACCAACAAGAGCAACAGCATGTCCACCAATAAGAATTTTTTTTTCTGGATGTTATTTTGTATATTTGTGGCAACAAGAAATATGAAATGTACAGTAATTGGACAAGCAAGATTGCACTTTACATGTAATACATTCATACAAAAATAAATCTAATATATAAATACATATGTTCATATACTTTTTTTCTATGTACTATTGACTCTTCTCAACAAATATCAGATTTTTTTAATAAAACCTTAATTTCCATGGTTGTCTGTCATGGTGAAAAAACAACGAAACATTTTGACCAGTGTGGCTCACACGATGACAAAAATACTTTATATTTTGGTGGCCTTGGCCAAATTACTGACAGATAACTAGGTTTTGAAGCATTGTTTTGGGTGAGTAACTACATTTTGCAGACATACGATAAAGTTCTGAAGTTCCAGCAAACAGTTGTGACATCTGCACTCACCATTTAGAGAATGTTACGACTGTTTCGAAAAATAAACCTGAGCAATTAAGAAAAACTGTAACATCCAGGTCACACAGCACTCATTAGTAATTGGACATTCAAACTCAATATAAACGTTCTATTAGTTTGATGTTTCAGTATCCTCAAAAACACAAATATACAGGCATGGTGAATAATTACAAGACGAATGAAGTACAACTGAAAAGTAAATAAAGGTTTGTTTTAGTGAGGTTCAACACGGAGGCTTCGAAGCTTGTATCAAAAAAATGAAACATCTCACATCGAAGCGCTGTATCGGGGCTTGATTAGTTTTGCCAAAAGCACGTGATACATGACGTCTGAAGCTTCATTCACCTGAAAACCACAACTGCTTCGGTATATGCTTCAAACGAAGCGAACCTCAGCACCATTTCCTTTACATATTAATTCGTTAGCATGGTTTTATTTTTATATTAAAGTCAAATTAACTTTGTCCATGAAATAACAGTCTAAGGACTGAGGCACAGTTAACATTGACAGATCACAGATATAATTTATGAGTTTGTTTGATTTATTTGAATACTTTTTGTTGCAGTAAACCGACAGAAATTAATGACTTCAACAATGTAACAAAGTAATCAGTTGTAGAACCAGATGTGAAACCCGCAGATGTAATGAATCACAGCACTTTGGAAGGTGTTGTTCAGTTTTAAGACCACAAGGTGGCCACAGCATGAACAGATTTTAAAAAGCTTCAAATAATGAATCTTTTTCCAATACAATTGGGTTGAAAGCTTCACTGGTTCAGAACGCTTCACTTCATCATAACAATAATTTTTTTTATCTCACCCTCAACAAGTTCAATCTTCAGCAGGTTTTTCACTCTCCAACTTCACCTCAGAATGAAACACCTGTGCATGCTCAGCTGGTGGCCATTTATACTCATGGACACTACCATTGACAAAAAAAGTATTAAATATTAATATTATAAGCTTTTTGGATGTGCTCTGGTTTAAAAAATTATGAAATAAAATAAATGATATAACAACATATATCATCATTGTGAAGCAGTTCCATTAAAACACACACACAAAGAAACAAACAATTCCCCTCCTCCCCCACAACTGGTTTCTCCCACCTCCCATGATGTGGTTTTCACTTTCTGATCTACACTCAACACCTTGTTTTTAATGGGGGAAAGGAATAATGAGAACTGTGATAACTGTGGGGGTAAAGAAAATGTTGAGCATGTCATATTTGACTATATTCTATACGAGGTGGAAAGACAGGTGTTGCAAAATAGGGTTCAGGAGGTAGGGCGTGAGTGGAACCTGATGGGGATATTAGGGTCAGAAGGAGAGGGAGAGGGGATAAGGATCATCAGGAAAGCATTATTTAAATTCCTTAATGACACAGGGTTAATGAGAAGAATATGAGCACAGGTAAAATGACATGATGTTACACACTCTTGTACAGTAGGTGGTGGTATGCACCTAAAAGTTGTTTGCAATCCACCATTAATCAAAAGAAGAATAAGGTCTACACTCAATCTGTGGCAGTAACAGACCAGCCACAAATCAATCCTCAGAAGAAGCAGCAGCAGCTCTGGTTTTATAATCCTTTACAGAAACCTGTCAGCTTGGGTTCTCAAATGGACTGATTTTGACAGAATTTTCAACATACTGACAAAAAATGTATAACCTGAATGCACTGTAAATCGCTTTGGATAAAAGCGTATGATAAATGCATGAATGCAAAGCTTTACAACCATGTGGAAGCTGAAATTTGGAGAGAGCCACAACCTGTAACAAGGTATTGCATAATGCCTAAATGACATTTTGGCTCATAAATAATTGTAAATAAAAAATTTGGCTGTTTTCATATAACAGAGCAACATATGTACATTTTTAATTTGTTTCCTTTATTATGGTTCACTCTGTTATTAACTATTGTTTGTGGTTTTGTTGTTATTGTGATTGTAAAGGCAAATTGTAATGATTAAAATGCTGTAATTCTCATCAAATCTTCTTTATGTTTTAACAATAAATTAAATGTCAGCATATCTGAAGTGTTGGGATTAGGTTTAGGATCATGTGTCACTTAAGGTGCAGCTATGAGTACATCAGATACGAAGGATTGGTACGATATCTGAATTATAGATTTAGTTGGATGTTGTTATGGCAGAATTACGTTATCTTAGAAAAATAAACTGAAACTAATTAGATGAAGAAACGTTATTATGCCTCAAACAAATAAATTTATAATTTGTTATCAACTGACATCAGCTGTATACCATCTAATGTAAATTATACAATCATATACTGATAATGTACAATAATTATGGTTGGTGGAGTGACAGCCCGGTTGTGGTGACTTCATCCAGTGGTTGTGCTGATAATAGTGCAGGAATCCGTTTCTACAGCCGCAAACACAAAGCACTGTGGGATGCTGATCTCCTGGAGCACCAAAGGGTCCTAAGGTCTGGAACACAGATGTGGTCCTTGAGTAGGTGCAGAAGGTTCTTAGCCTGGAACATGCAGCTAAGAGTACCTTGAAGTGAAGGTTTGCTTGCTGTAGCTTCACATTGTTGCAAATGTCTTTATGTCTTCTGCCTCTCTGGGCTTGAGAGTCAATACTGTGTCTGTCCGCTTTGTCTCTTTAGGATAGAGACTCAGGACGTACTGCATCTATTTAATTTCATTTTTAATTTATTTTATTTATAAAGCACAATAAAACAACATTGATTGACCATTGTGCTGAACAATATATTTGAAAAGGAATTGAAATATATATAAAAAAACAAAAATAATAATCTGAAATAATAAACTCCTGTTGGCTCATACACTGAAAGCACTCTCAAAGAGGTAGGCTTCAAGCCTTGTTTTAAAAAGTGATTCTGTTGCAATTGTTCTAATAGAGACTGGAAGGCTGTTCCCCAGTTTAGGGCCGGCAATGGAAAAAGCCCGGTCACCTTTTTTCTTCAGTCTAGGGACCGATAAAAGTTTCTGATTCTATGATTTTAAACATCTACCTGGACTGTGGAAGCTCAAAAGGTCAGAAAGATACGAATGCGCCAGTCCATTCAAAACTTTAAAAACAAAAAGTTAAATTTTTCATTATTTTAAAATGGACTGGCAGGCAGTGCAAAAAGAGTAGGACAGGGGGAATATGTTCATATTTGCGAGTGCCAGTCAGAAATCTGGAAGCTGCATTTTGTACTGTTTGAAGAAGATTCCTATATGATCGGTTAATACCAATATGCATTGAATTGCAATAGTCTAGTCGAGATGAGATAAAAGCATGCATAACTCTCTCGAACTCAGCACAAGTTAAAAAGCCCTTTACCTTAGCAAGGAGTCTGAAAAAGACGCATTTTTTACAGAGGGCTTGACATATACAGCCAGATCACCCAGCACCTGCTGTATATTGCCAGATACAGCTAAAGAACCGAACACAATTGCCTCAGTCTTACTCTCATTGAGATTCAAAAAATTAAGAGACATCCAAGCCTTAATATCAGACAGACAAGCAGTTAAAGCACTCAAATTCTTCTTCTTCTTCTTCTTCTCGTGTTAATGGCGGTTGGCAAACCAACTAAAATGGTGCATTCCCGCCACCTACTGGATAGGAGTGTGGAGCGCATTATGTTTAGGAAGTTGGATAACAATAATACAATTAACTCTGGAGGAGGGGACATGGAGAAAAAATAAAAAAATAATTAATAATTAATCCATTTTAAATAAATATAAAATATAACAAAAATATAACTAAATACTACTACAATCTCTTAAATTCTATTTATCAATCTTTAATCTCTATTTATCAATCAAAAAAATTATTCATGGAATATTCTTCATTGCTAATATAACCTGAGGCGTCAAATTATTTATTCCCAAGGATCTTAACGCTTGATGTAATAGAAATCATTCTCTTTCATATGCATCACACACTATAAGAACGTGTTCTACTGATTCAGCATGACCACATTTATCACACTTTCCAGTTTCATGTTTCCCCATTCTATGTAGGCACTGATTTAGCAAACAATGTCCAACACGCATTCTTGACATTAAAACGTCATCTTTTCTATTGCCATACTTTTTTCTTTCTCTACCTACTTTCTCTTGAATGTGATATAAATGTCTACCTTTTCTTCCACTATACCACTCCTTCTGCCATTTCTTTCTTATTTCATTTGCAATTAACCCTTTTACTTCTGTTTTACTCATTGACCATTTAATGTCAATTTGTGCATGTTTCAAAGCCAGTTTAGCCAGATGGTCGGCCACCTCATTTCCATCCACACCCATGTGTGATGGTACCCACATGAAGTTTACTATTAGTCCTGATTGACTTATTCTAAATAAACTCTGCATCACTTCAAATATCATATCTTGTCTTGCTGTTGCATTTCTACTTAACAAGCTATTTAAAACTGAAAGGGAGTCTGTGCAAATTACTGATCTTATTGGTTGTGCTTCTTCTATCCACTGAAGAGCTAGGAATATTGCTATAATCTCTGTAGTAAAAACAGATATCTGATCTGAAAGTCTTTTTTACATTTTTACTTTGAATTGGGGTATATAAACTGCTGCTGCTGTGAATCGCACTCAAATTCTGGTTGTCATGCTTAAAAGGCACATCAATTTGTGTGTCATCAGCATAGCTAACCCTAATCAAGCACACCTGAGCATGCTAATCAGAGTCTTCAAGATCATTAGAAAATCCCAGGTAGGTGAGTTTGATCAGGGTTGGAGTTAAACTCTGCAGCAGATTGGAAAAATTTGAAGAACCCTGGTGTAAGATGTTGCACTACACATCACTGTCTCTGGGAACACAAATTTCTCTGAATAATATGAAATGAGTGTGTTGTAGTTTGTATCATTTGAAGGCTTGAATAAAAAATAGTTATGAAAGGATTTGGATGGATCTCCTTTTTTCACCCATTGCTGCAGTGTTTCTGGAGATTTTTATGGCGGACACAGGCCAAAACCTTATGAATTAGACTCTAGGTGTGTGAAGGACAGAAACTCAATTTTTACCAAAGAGAAGTCCTTGTCTTTCCTGGGTTTGGTACCAAAGGTCTGTCTTCTCGCCTTCTCGATGTCTGACTGTTTTCCTAGCATCTTTATCTGATGGCATTGGACAGTTTGCTCACATTAGTCTACCAAGATCCAATCAAACCTTTGTACACTCCGAGTGTGCTGTTCATTACAATGACTTGAATCTTTCAGTTTTAACACCTTTAGGTTTTTATTTTAACACCTGATTTATGTCAGTGCAAAAATAAAGTATTAAATGTTGTTTTTGTGCACTGGTAACACAAAGTAATCAAGCAATAATCATCATTAGAATGTTATCTGTTCATGAGAGTATTTTCTGATTGCTGTTAATAAAGAAAGATGTAGATCTGCGATGAGTGTCCAGCGCTGTTATAAAGGCCTGGGGTCTCATTTATAAAACATGCGTACACTCAGATTTGATCTTAGAGTGTGCGTTAACTTAAATCTATGCCAGCGCTCATATTTGTATAAACGGTTTGACGTGGAAAAGTTCGTAGCGGCACGTTAGGCTCTGAAAAGACGTACACAGTTTATCTTAGAGTACTGCAGGTTTTTGGAAATGTAAACTGTTCTTGAAGCTCGCTGTTCTGGATGAAATAATTTGGATGATGACTGCGATCTTTTACATGTGAATGACATTAATTAGGAGTCGTTTGCAAGGCAGAGAGCTGAAACCATTAATTTATGAACAAGGTCAAGATTATTTGCGATTCATAGATTTCACATCTGAAAGAGACATTTTCTGTATCACACATACACATATTTGAGAAATGATCGTAAGATAAATAGCCCCTGATCTGTAGATTAAACGTTCAGCTGTGATTTCATTGACGTCCAAGTTTTTTGTTGTCATAGTTTGGTCTGAGGGTATAGTATAAGAAGCTAAAGTAAATTTATTTAGAGTGATGAACTGTTCAACTGTGTGTTTGTGAAATCTAGTTGTGACCAATCACACACATTTCTGAATGCAATTACCAAGAGATGTTTAATCTATTTGAATCAGCGCTGCAAACACCAGACTTTTGTTCACAGACTTAGCTCAGCACTCACAGACTCTCATTATAAAACGTGAGTAAGAGATTCGGATTGCAGTGTATTTCATTTCAGTTATTATAAAGAGTTTCTGTGAGAGCACTGAACCGTACTGAATGATCTTTCACTCACATTATAGGACAGATGACTGCAGAATTTCTCTCTTGAATAAATCATGTACAGGTCTTCTGGAGACATAAGTACTTCCATTTTTTACATTGCTATGAAATATTTTATACAGTTATGCCACACTTGTGTTTGTTTCATGACTCACTTAACAATGAGCCCCTGAATCAGATTCTTTTTGATAAATATGGAGCTCAAAAAAAGCGGTGCAAAACTACAGCATCCATTACAATAAAATAAAGATTCAAGCTGAACACAGGTTTCATTTTATTTTTAAACCGTTGCAAGTTGTTTATTCATAATGCTGCATGCACCTGTACAGTAAATGCATAAACGCTCTGGATTTGACTCCAGATGATTCAATAGACAACACACAACACAGGCACTCAGGAATAAAGGCAGTAAAGCACACAGATCTGAACCCTGGCCCTCATCTAAACGGCTCAAACCTGTCAGAATCCTGCGCGGGAGCTCAAGGAGAGCAGACGCGGCCACAGAACAGAATGCTCTTGGAGGGATTGTGGCGTATGAAGAAGAGGAACGGGTGATCGGCATGAAAGCGCTCTGGACGCATCAGGCAGCGCATCATCATGATGGCACCGGTGGCTGCAGCGGCCTCCGTCCCCTCCTCGTTCACTTCAACAAAGGACTTATGCACCACCTTCGACAGCACCAGATCGTTGTTCGGGGACAGGCCGGAGAAATCAGCTCTCTGCGAGTCAAACGCATCTACCATTCCCAGGCTGACCAGGAGAGCCTTCATGTCATAGGTTTCCTCCATTCTGAATCTGGGCAGAGACACTTCCACTTCCACAAGATCCATCATGTCAGGTCGGGTCCACTCCACAAAGTTCTCGTAGGTCAGCGCGCTCTCCAGCTGGACAAGAGAGATGTGTTCAAGTCATTTAAGCAGAAGACTTGTCGTAATAGAAACGAACCGCAGGTGTCTCACCTTCTGCAGGCCGGTGGTGTCGTCCTCCATGGCGTTGGGAAGCATGATCAGCATACTGAGGTCTTTCCCAGCATACGGCATCTCCAGAACCTGACAGTTCATATCAGGAACGAAGGCCAGAGGAAACTTGGCCTTCTGGAACATCATCTGCACCGGCTTCGATTCATTCTGTCAACCATCAATGGAAATGCATCACGGTCACATGACACTGCTGCACAAATCATCAAGACAACATCAGGAATATTAAACATTCCTTGAAGAAAAGAGAAGAAAACACAGCTGAAAGAATCTGTGGCGGCAGTCTGTCCTTCATCTGAGAAACGCATGAAAAAAGAGAGGTCACAACCAACACTCTCTCAGGTCACTCTCGTCATCAGAAATCAGATTCAAGACAAAAGGAACAGATTCTGCCCCTTATACTCTGGAAACACAGAACCCATTTCAATACTACTGAACTCATGCTACACACTGTCAGTTCATTATTCTGAACTTTTTTATATTCATTGAAGTATTTTATAAGAATTTGAGGAGTGCTGACCACTTATTTCAAATATTTCTAAGTTCACTATCACCCATTACCAATGTTTCCCAAGGCAAGTTTATTTATATCACACACAAAGTTTATTCAGAAATAAAAATGATAATAGATAAAATATAATTATATTACATAATTTCCATGTTAATCTGAGTTTTTGTCCTAACTAGCAACAACGGCGACACGCAAAATGTCTAATTTAGAAACGGTTTCTATGTGTCGATACTTTTCAAACATCTCCAGCACATTTTAACCATACCGTGATAATACTGATAAACGTGATGACTTCGGTCACTATAATCGTGAAAATACCATTACATCCCTAATACAAACTAACAACAGTGATAAACTCAGGTACTGATTTTCTGCTTAATTCAAAGTTAAACGTGTCTAATGTGAGTTTGAATATCATTCTGCGTGACCATTATAGCATACTGAAACCAACAACAGATAGTTTGCCTCAGATCTTGAAAATAAATTAAAGCAAATATGTCCGTTAAACCTGAACTCACTGTGAACCAACAAGTGTATTCCATAACAGATGGTATCAGTCACACCGGTATGTACACTTGATCATGTTAAAAAGCTTGAATATGTATGAATTAGATTAGAACAGGAGTGCAGAGAGGCTCCGCCCACACACACTTCTGATTGGCTGTGATATTTAGTGGTGCAACCGATCACAAAACTAATTTTTCAGATCAGCAAAAAGAAGTTGTGTAAAATACTAAAGTCAGTAATAAAACAAGAACAATTTCAAGCATAGATGAACAGCCTACAACATACAATTATAAATAAAGACAGTAAAAGTAGTATTCAGGTGCAGAAATTAAAAAATTAAGAGTAAAACAACACAATAATGCTTACTGCATACGTTAAATACAGATGATTAGCGGACAGAAGCAGGTATTATAGGCTGCTGTCTCTTTAAGACTAAATGCACGGACCAAATACTGACACACATCTGGGTTCTTTCTCAGCTGTATACGTTAACTTAAGACATAACCGACTGAGTTTACAGAATACTTGCCAAAACGGGTATTTTAACATAACTTTGTGTGTGTATGTATCCATCCGTTGAGGTGTTGTCTGAATCGCACCTCTCTCTCTATCTCGCTCGCTCTCTCTCTCTCAAAACGCGTGCAAATGATACACTTTCACTCTATGGTGGTTAATCCGCGAATCACATGCATACCGAACTGTGGGGACTGGTCCGTACGGATCACAGTGATATCTGATTGATTGTAATTAGGACACGGTGTAGAGTACAAGCCCTTGTGAAAGCTCACCGTGTTGATCTTGAACTGCTGCTCCCTGGTGTGTTCCTCGGTGAACTTGCGCTCCCAGCTGCCCTTGAAGTAGATGGCGTTCACCAGAACCAGTCTGGTCAGCGAATCCACGTCGCCCTCGGCCAGCAGATCCTTGATCTTCTCTGTGATTACAAACCACACTCAAACTGAGTCAGATACAGCAACGTCACAGTAATGACAGTAAAGCAAGGTTATTATTAGGGGTGGGCATAGATTAATTTTTTTTATCTAGATTAATCTAGATTAATTTTGGAATTAATCTAGATTAAAATGGCTCATTTGAATTCTGCCGAAGGCATTCAGAATATGTGTGCTACCCAAATAATGGCTAAAAGTAAGTCTTTGAGAACGGGTTTCTCAAGCCAGGTGGCGCATTAGACCAGGGGCGCATCTCCTGTTTCCAAAATGCATCACAAACTGCTTGAGAAAGCTGTTCTACTATGATAATTGGTGATGAAAATAAACTATGTTCAATAAGATGAACTTGTGTTTACTAACTGTTTATTCAGTTAAACATGAATTTTGAACTGTAGGCCTACATAAGAGGTCGTGATGAACTGTTTACAGTTTCCATTGGGAAGCTTCTTAAAAATAAATTTTCCCTGAAGCAAACCCGGCGGCTTCATAGCTGCATCCATGTTAGCACGTCACGTCTGATGTGGTAATTTCACAGTAACGTTAGGCATACACACAGGTTCGAAGTAGAGGGTGACACGGGAGTGAATTATCAAGTTCACATGAGACCTAAAGCGCATCCTGTTTGCTTAAAAGCGCAACGTTTCGTTGTTATTCTGAGTGCACACAAATAAACGTAGAGTCTTTACAGATTCGAAAGATGTATTAGGCTACTTTTATCTGTATGACCAAAAATGACGGAGATTTTAAGAGCAAGTGAGCGCACCGGAGCCTGTCCTGCGCAAACGCGCTTCCACACAAACACTTCAATAGCGCACATTTCTCTAGGTTAACATCATATTGAGCGGCCATGTAAAGTTGCTACTACATACATCTTTCAGATGAAAAGCCATATTTGAGGTTGATGAATGATAGGTGAGCGTTTGGATGTCCTGCCCGATTGTATTCCCACATAGACCAGCCGTTAACAATCTGTCCATCACGGACTGCCAGCCTCTAGTTCGAAGACTCGTTCTCGCCCTCTACAGTGCAATTCGGCTAGGTATACATCCGCGCTAAAATATCAGGGTGAAAGTCATCATAGCTTGCGTAGTATAGTCCCAGCTCCCAACCCAACTTTGAGAATAGATTAACGGCGATATTTTTTTTATCGCCGATAAGAGTCTCACGTTAACGCAGCACGTTAACGCCGATAACGGCCCACCACTAGTTATTATACTTTTGAATATTTAAATTCCTTTTATTTTAAAATAGTTTTCAAATTTGCTATAAAATTCAGTTTAATTTGTATTAGTTTCATTAATATTTTTGTTAGTTTTAGTTTAGTTTTTATTTTGTGAACACATTTTTATTTAGTTTAGCCTAAGTTTTCGTTTCAGTTTTAATTTAAGTTTAGCAGAATCATCAGATCACTCCCAGAGCAACAGCCAAAGAAAGAAGTAGCCATAATTTAACCTTATAACGAGGCAAACGTCTAGCGACACAGAATTAACTCATGCTGAGATTGATTAGATGGTCAAAGTATACAAACATACACCAAACGAAGCAATCAAGCCTTTTTACTAAACAAATCTACACAAGTTGCTCTTAAATGTCATATCTAATGGTGTTGAAATATTTAATATGAAAATAAATGTAGGCTAATTTGGATATATAAGATGGTTTTTTATTTATTTAACCTAATCGTGATATTGTAACTCACTTTTCCTTGAACAGCCACGCATGTAATCATAACTGGGACTAATGAAATTCAATAATACCCACAATCGTATTTAACAGTAAAGGCTCATATTTTAATGTTATTTTACTTATGAAGATTTATTATGTGTATGATGTAATATAGCCTATGCATATTTGTCCGAAAGCCTGGCAGAGTGATCACACGATGCTAGGACAAGGTTCGTATTGTTTTGAGAAAGGCACGTTCTCATCTTTCTTTCTGTTAATTATCACGTCGCTCTGTGTCTGTTTTTCGTCAAAGCACAGCTCAGAATGCCTAATGCTGGTTTGATTGCATGTGTTACATGATAAAATATATAAGTTTGCCTAACTGATGTTGTAGATTAATGCAGTTCGGGTCTTTATGTCAAACGGTTCTGGTCCGGTACAGAAATAAATCAAACGCTGCTGTTATATAACGGGTCGGGTGTTCTGTGAAGTACTGCTGGAGCACGTTTACCAAACCGGACCGGTGCTGCGTCTCAGATAACCCCATGATGTGTCATTTACAGCTATTACCCTAACGTCACACAGCTCGTATATTTTTAATTACGAAAACGAATATTTATTTTTGTTAATTCTATTATTTTGTTACATTTTATTTCAGTCAGTTTTTCAATAACTTGTTAGTTTCGTTTCGTTTTAGTTTTTCAAATATGTTGACATTTTTATTTGATTTGAGTTTATGAAAACAAGCTTGCAGTAGAAATGGTTTTGCTCCATCTTCCCATGTGTAAAAGAGGTGTTGGCACCTTGTGTCTGTTTCTCCACCCAGGTGTTGATGTTGAGACGAGCCGCATCGGCATTACTGGTGAAGTCCACAGTCTCCAGTTCAGCCTCGTACAGTGTTTTTGTGTCACTGAGAAACTTCTGTAACAACCGAGAGAAGAAATACGGACACTTCTGTAGCACAGATATTATTTATTCATTAAAGTTTGCTCAAGGAGAGATTTATCAGACATAAACGAAGCTGACCTCGATGAAGGAGTACGACCGCTCTCCATAGAGCCGACTGGCC
>CM049836.1:27646649-27664149 GCA_027422435.1 Schizopygopsis pylzovi | reverse complement strand
CGTGAACACACACACACACACCCTCGTGAACACACTCACACACACACACCTCGTGAACACACACACATCACCCCGTGACACACACACACACACTCCTCTGAACACACACAGTCCACACACACACACACACACACACTCTCTCTCACACACACACACACACCCCCACACACACACACACACACACACACACACACCTATCCCAGAGGAGATCATGACACAGACCGTGTACCTGATTTTTAGCATTGTTGCTGGTTTCTTCATCTGCGGACACACAGACTCACAAACACCTTTCAAAGCACAAGAGCACATTATGATCAGTTATTAATTCACTGGACTCGGACATGTCTCTCCAGATGCTTCCCTGCACAGCAAGACCATTATAAATATCATATTTTAATCGTTTAAGATGCAGCAAAAGGATTTCAGCGTGATTGTCCCAGACTAAACAATTATTTTGGAGAGGTATAAATCAAAATGTGTTAAAGAAAGCTTCAAGATAAGAAACTAGTTTTATTTAACTAAATTATCTACTGAACCACAAATGTATTCGTCAATTTATTGCTTAAAATACAATGTGTACATAATTATTGAACTGAAACATTTCGAAGGATGTAAAATGACACAGTGAACACTTAAATTCATCTTATGTCACATTCACACACATGTATTACTACACTGAAATCTGAGGAGCCTGGGAGTGAAGTAACAAAGTGACACTATCAGCGGCCTCTGGTTGCCATGGTTACAAACAACAACAGATTGACGCGTGTCTCTTGAACGACGTCACTTATTTCATTCAGCAGCGTCACGTGGGACGGGTGCGTGAGTCTCGAGAGAGCGCCGCCTGCTGGAGAGAACAGCCCACGAGGAAACACACATTAGCCGAAGCACCCGGCTGCAGCCTGCAGATCGGGGCGGGGCTGCACCTGGGGCGGGGCTGCACGTGTCGCCCCGCCCACGATGCTTCTCATTGGTTAGTGGCAAAGTAATGACGTAGATCAGGGCGGGGCTGCACCTGAGGCGGGGCTGCACGTCTCGTCCCGCCTACAACTGTTCTCATTGGTTAGTGGCGTCAAGTCATTACGTCGATTCTAGCGGTTTTTCATTTACGCTGTTCTTCGCTGCATGGTGAGTACAGGCAAGCTACGTCTCTTGTCTAATTTGTTTAATTACTATTTTTAATTCTAAAGTGCCGTTTAGTGTGTTGTTTACACTCCTCTTATGATCAGTGGGACCCCTGTGGAGAGGGTGAGCAGCTTCAAGTACCTCGGTGTAAACATCTCCGAGGACCTGACATGGACTACACACATTCAAACTCAGGTTAAGAAAGCCAGGCAAAGACTGTACCATCTGCGACAGCTGAGGAAATTCAGGGTCTCTCCAGCTATCCTGAAAACTTTCTATTCAGGGGCCATAGAAAGTGTTCTGTCTCAGTGCATCTCAGTGTGGTATAATAATGCCACAAACCAGGACTGCAAAGCTCTGCAGAGAGTCGTGCGCTTAGCTGAGCGCATCTCAGGATCTACACTCCCTCTCTGCAGGGCATCTACCTCAAACGCTGCAGAAGCAGAGCTGCTAAAATCACCAAAGACTCAAACCACCCCGGTAACCATCTTTTCTGTTTACTGCCATCTGGCAGGCGCTACAGGAGCTTGATGGCAAAGACAGAAGAGACTGAGGAAGAGCTTCTTCCCTCAGGCCATCAGGCTCCTTAACACAAACTCAGTTCCATAAACTTTCACAAGACTCATTATTATCTGTAAAAAATAACAAAAACATTCATATTCTCATCATCCATATTGCCGCTATGTGTGCATACCCAGTACAACCCGTTGCACATCCCTCTCATCCCTCCTGTTTATACTAATATTTATTAAGTCCCATATAATGTTTTTGCACATCCATTTGTTTTGCACATCTTACTGTTTTACTGTTTTGCTGTTTTGCACTTTTCTTTATTCTATTGCACATTTTACTTCTTATTTCTTTTTTTACCTATATATATATATATATATACTCTTGTGTGGTGTTACTTTTATATAATTTAATTTTGATTTTATTTTTTATTTTATTTTTATTCTTTGCACTGTCCACTGAGCGGACCTGATTTGACCTACATTTCACTTTTGATTATACCCTGTATAATTTATCATGTGACAAATAAAGAAACCTTGAACCTTGAACCTTGTTGTTAAAAGGAAATGTGAAGTAGTTTCAAAATAAAATCGCATAACTTTACTCACTCAACCATGTCACGCAAGGTGTGAAGGTCTGCTTTTAAATAACCAGGGCTGCGTTTCCCAAAAGCATCGTAGGCTTAATGCCTTCACGTTCTATCGGAAATTAAATAATTCCCACTATTGAAGTTGTGATTACGAGCTCGTCGCACTAAAATTCCGAAATGGGAAGGCGTTCATGTGCAATGTTTACCTAGGAAACTGGTATTTACGATAATTCCGAGAGCACTTGAAGGCAGCATTACAAAGTTAGTGTGGATGGTTTTAGTGGGATTATGATTAGGATATAGTGTTCCCAAAATATGCCCCTTAAAAATAAATACAGTGGCAAAACTGAACCAGCAGAAGTAATATAGGACAAGTTCATATTAACAATGGCTATACAAATTTATATTGTTTTTCTGTGAATAAAATGATTAAATGTTAATTATTTAGATATTATTATTATTATTATTAATTATACATCTATTAAAATAAACAGTAAACTACATTTAATAATAATAATTCAACAAAAAGTATGATTAAATGTGAAAAAAAGACTGCTCTTTGTCACTTTAAATAGAATAGTCTTGATAAGCTCTTTGCACTACACCACTTATATTCTGCTTTGTTTGTTTGTTTATTTGTCTCACTGGTTTGCACATCCACCATGTGCCTTATGCCACTTTATCCATTTTTATATTATTATTTTTTATTTATATTTTTTTATTTAATGTTTTTTTTTTTTTTACATGTCCTTATTTGTATATTTGTAATAGTTGCATTTTTGTGTACATATATGTTTGTATATATATTTTATTTGTACTTATCTGTATTTTTGCGTTCTACTGTTAGTGTTTAGTGTTATCTGTATGCACCAGGGAGTAAGAGAGTAACGCAATTTAAATTCTCTGTATGTATGTACGGTACATGTGGCAGAATTGACAATAAAGCTGACTTTGACTATTTTGACTTTGACTTTGATTAAGTTTAACAGTCCTTGAAAGTAGAGCTTGTTTTATTATATTACATACTGTTATGCTGCTATACAGTATATGCATCAGAGCAGGTGCCCAATCCTGCTCCTGGAGGGCCACTGTCCTGCAGAGTTCAGCTCCATCCCCAATTAAACACACCTGAACCGGCCAATCAAGATCTTATTAGGTATACTAGAAACTACTAGGCAGGTGTGTTGAGGCAAGTTAGAGCTAAATTCTGCAGGACAGTGGCCCTCCAGGACTGACTTTGGATAACCCTGCAGGAGTAAAAAAAAAAAAAACATTTTATGCTAATACTGATTCTCTGTATTTCCTTCTTTTTGCAGATCCTTGTCATTGCCATCACCACCCCTCTATATCTCTCCTCTTTTTTGTTGTTCCTCAGTTTATAACCCAAAGGCTCTTTTAAGAGCCATTACCCCTTGCAAAAATGCACAAAACTGTGTTAAGCAAGGGGGAATGTGAGCAGTATTTAAAAAGCTGCACTAGTGTGTGCCCATTCTGCTGTTACTCCATATGCCACAACTGATGTATTATCACATCAAAAATCACTTTCAGTGGGCAGTGCGACATCGTGGTGAGTTTAACTGTCTTTTGCTTACCTCACTTTAGTTAAA
This sequence comes from Schizopygopsis pylzovi, assembly GCA_027422435.1. Taxonomy (NCBI): domain Eukaryota; kingdom Metazoa; phylum Chordata; class Actinopteri; order Cypriniformes; family Cyprinidae; genus Schizopygopsis; species Schizopygopsis pylzovi. The sequence continues at coordinate 27,660,318 of CM049836.1, read as the reverse complement.
GTTTAATATGGTGCCGATCCAGCCAGCAATGCACTGTGCATGCTTCGGATTTAATTGCTTGTGATTTTGTAGTAGAATGTTTAATTTTAAGACTCGGGTAAACTTCATTTACTGCATTCCACACATTGACCATGGGTCTTTGTTGCTGAAATCACAAAAAAATGTGCTTGCACATGGATGGTGCTGATGAAAATTCTGTCTTGCGACTGTCCACTGACCAGAGCAAAATACAAACAAGTGAAGGTTAAATTTAAATTCCTTGATCCTCTGCACAGCCAAACATTCAGTCAGGAAGAATACATGCTCATCTACAGGTTTTCATAGTGCACTGTTCGGAGTTCAGAGATTGTGGTCGTTCCTAACCACATTTTGATAAGATTGTGGCTGTTATTAACCACATGTAAGTTTATCAGCTAGTGACTTGTTCATCTGACTTTATTTTTAGGAGGCTTATTTAAATGGTTTTGGAGTTAGGATCAAATTATTTTTACAGATCACTTTTTTTGTAAACTGTCAATGAAAATGTTTATATAATACTCATGGGAAGTTCAGGTTCTGCCCCACATTTCAGTTCTCTTGTATTGTTTTGTTTGCTGCAGTACAGTAACTGTTTTTCAAGTTATATTCTTTGTCATCACAGAAACATTGCACAAACCTTGTCTCCTGGGCCTTGGCATGAATACTGTGGCAACGATATTACGGTACCAATATTAATTTAAATTAACTGTAAAAGCATTGGAAATTGTTTTAATTTTTCAAAATAGTTTGACAGTGTGCATGGCAACATCAACAGGGCCTTCCACTACAACATCTCAGCAACAGCTGTGGTGTCTTTATCCTGATGGTAAGTTTATAAAGCTGATGTGTTGCTTACTAGATGTTTATCCAGTAAATGTATCTTAGCAAATGTATTTGTAATGTTTACCATTTCAGTATTCACTGAACTTTGTGACTGCAGGGGCCTTTGATTTTACAGAGGTAAGTGAAATATGCAATGGCAAACCCCCATAATATTAAAAGGTAACTGAGTATTTATTTTTATTTTAGCTTGACGTGCCTTGCATCAGAAGGTGGTGGTGTCTGCTGCTTTTGGAGAATTTCCCCTTGAGGTTTGCTTTCCTTTTTTTTATTTTACATTTTTGAACTTACACTAATTTTTGCTGTGCTGTCACGATCACATTATACAAACCATTGAAGCTTCAATGATCAAAGACTTAGCTTTTCCTCTTAGTTTGAGAGAATGTTTTATTTACATAATATAAAAGAATTGCATTACACACCTGTCCTGTACTACTTTTCATTGCAAGTCTGATGGAGAAAGACGGGCAACAAAAAGACAAATGAGGCATACTGCAAAGAATGTATGAGACATTTAATAAGACTTTTTTTCTTCTCTTACCATATATAGACTGACTTGTATTCTCTGCTATACTTTTAGGCACAAAAGGCAAGCATGACTGCTGAGTTGCAACTTTTGGATGTAAGATGTCTTTTTTCTTTTGTGCTGGCGTACTGTAATATTCCATTCAAGCAAATGGATTAATCCTTTTATAAATACTTTCCAGTTACCAATGGAGGCCTTGGAGATGATACTCCTTGAAGTAGTGCTACAGGATGGAGATGCTGCCTACATGAAACTGTCTCTTACATGCAGTTGCTTTAGGGCAATTGTAAACAAGGCCCGGTTCAGACAGAAGGCACACTATGCATGGCTTGACAGTAAGTGTGTTAAAGTTTAAATGTGTGTGCAATGAAGTATGCATAAGGCCTCATGAGTATAAGGTTGGGTTTAAGTAATCTTGCTTTTTCTAAAGCACTGGCATGGCTAACATAATCTTAGATGTGCATATGAAAGAGTTCTGTTTTGTGTGTGTTTTTGGATACAGGTGTTGTGAACTTGGGGAAATTGGAGTGAAACATCAAAGGCTGAATTGCGGGTGGCTTTTGAAATTAAAGAGCGTAACTTATGTAAAACCTTGTTCAAATCCTGCTCTGGTTTTTACGGTAATGGGAAGCGTGGTTACCTGAGAGGATTCTACGACAGCATAGAGGACCCCGACTGCTGTTTCATGTGCCAGTAAAGTGTGTAAAGAAGGAAGGTTTAATGATTAAAGGAGATTAAGTATTAAAGGAAGAAAGTGTGTAAAGGATGTTAATGTTTAACCAGAGATTTATATGTACAAAAATATGTGTTATATACAGATGTACAAATTTCACCTTTCTTTATCAGAATTAAACTGTTTCATACCTAAATAAATAACAAGGAAATACTTGTCTTGGCATGTTATTCATATACAAACAATGCTGGTATTTTTACCATAAGCCTTTCCTTAACAAGTAAATCCATAAATTATTAATTTGTAACAATATGGTTCATTAGTTAACATGAACTAATAATGAACTGCACTTATACAGCATTTATTAATCTTTGTTAATGTTAATCTCAACATTTATTAATACATTATTAATCTTGCTAACATTAGTTAATGCTCTTGTTAACTAACATGAACAAACAATAAACAACTGTGTTTTCAATAACTAACGTAAACGAAGATTAGTAAATACAAGCTCATGGTTATAGTTCATGTTAGTTAATACATTAATGTTTAATGAACCTTATTGTAAAGTGTTACCATTAATTTTAATAACATCTTAAGACATGACACTTGCTGAGAATATTTAACTTTTGCTTAAATGTTAATAATACATGTAACAGTAAAGCATATGCTGAAATTAAAATAAAAAACGACCATAAATAACTTGTAAGTGGTAAATGACCAATACACATGAATAGAAATAACTTAAACTTTAGTTGTAAATAAACTATTTATCCGTTGACATTGCGATTGCAATGTGACAAGTCAAAAGCAGAAATTGGATTCTTGCTTGGAAATGTACATAAAATGTTTTCCAAAAATTAACAAATTTGCAATGTATTGTTTAATACTATATAAATTTACCAGGTATATTAACGGCATCACAGGTTTGTTTCATATAATTATGTATTGTTTCAACCGCATTTCCTGTTTACCGCGGCGTCAACGTCATTACGTTGCCACTAACCAATGAGAACAGTTGTAGGCGAGACGAGACGTGCAGCCCCGCCCCAGGTGCAGCCCCGCCCTGATCTACGTCATTACTTTGCCACTAACCAATGAGAAGCATCGTGGGCGGGGCGGCACGTGCAGCCCCGCCCCAGGTGCAGCCCCGCCTCGATCTGCAGGCTGCAGCCGGGTGTACTTGTTATTAGCAGCGCAGAACATAACCGGAACTCTCAAGCTCTTCATGCTCAGAATCCGACTGATCTGATGGCGTCCGCGGGTTTGCTCGGAGCTTTAAAGCGGTTTGTGAGCAGAAATGTGAAGATCAGGAGGATGAATGAGCGCATTTGGACCGATCGAATCAGAACTGCAGTAAGATCCAACTCTGGCAGAATTATTATGAGAATGATCATATGCAGAACATGACCAGATTAAAGAGCGTGTGTGTCACTGCAATATAATAGAGAATTACGTAGATCAGTGGTGTGTGTGTGTGTGTGAGAGAGAGAGAGAGAGAGAGAGAACGAGAATATGGGTGAAGGAGCAAACACATGTCAGTCACTTATATTATTGTGATTTCTGTATTTGTGAGCAGTGTTTTGTGATTGTCAGAACAGAAAAGCTAAGTTTCTCGTGGCTGTGACTCCTCTGTCATTCCTGATCTATGACACAGTCACTCATTTATCTTCGGTTCGAGCGCTGGACTCAGGTACGGTTTCTTGTTTTTTCAACATTGAGCTTTAAATGAAGTCTTACTGTGCGTTCACACCGGACGCGGCGAGAGCGTCAAAAGTCGCCCTGGTCGCCCTGCCAGCAACGCTGTAGAAAGATTTGTGGAAGCTCTGCCGCTGTGACGTAGATCGTATGCTTGTCTTGTATTTAAAGGGGCCGCAAAGCAAACAAGCTTGTTGATCTTCTGCAGACTGACCACAAGTAGGGTATAAGTTAGCCTCATTAAATATTTTAAATTTGTGTTCATGGTTAAGTGCTAGTCTATTTTCAACATTATAGGAGACATTTACCAGCCTCTGTATTGTTTTGAGCAAATTAATTGAATTCCCGCTGAAAAACAAACATTCTAGCGGGAAAATGTCCCCTATAAATAGTGTTGCGCGCCTTTTTTATTTATGTCCCTGTACGCAAATAGGGACATGTCATATATGAAACCCGCCACAGCAATTATTAACTTCTCCATTTTGGTTGGGAACTAATGTGGTCAGAACCAAAGTTTACGGGCTGCGTTCTCTGGATTCCTTTCAAGCAGAGGACTAATACATTCTGATTGGTTGCCGCCCAACCGCGCCGTAGCTCATTACCATAAAGTTGACCTGATTTAAACTCTCCTCGACGCTCTCATCATCCAAAACACGCCGTGCCGCTTCTCGCCGGAGCTCGCCGCCAGCTCTCATTGAAAATGAATGACTTCCGGCCACTTTAACGCTCTCGCCGCCTCCGGTGTGAACACACAGTTAGTTGCTGGTTTATTGAACTGCATCTTTTGTCCAGCTGCAGAAATTTTAGAACAAGCAGATTATCTGTACAGCTGCGGAGAGACACATAAACTCCACCAGCTACTCGAGCGCCACAAAGACAGGTAAAACTAACCCGAGAATGTGTGTAGACGGGTAAAACCAACCCGAGAAAGCGTGTAGACGGGTAAAACTAACCCGAGAAAGCGTTTAGACGGGTAAAACCAACCCGAGAAAGTGTGTAGACGGGTAAAACTAACCCGAGACTAACCCGAGAAAGCGTTTAGACGGGTAAAACTAACCCGAGAAAGTGTGTAGACGGGTAAAACTAACCCGAGAAAGCATGTTAGACGGGTAAAACTAACCCGAGAAAGCGTTTAGACGGGTAAAACTAACCCGAGAAAGTGTTTAGACGGGTAAAACTAACCCGAGAAAGCATTTAGACGGGTAAAACTAACCCGAGAAAGCGTTTAGACGGGTAAAATCAGTGGTGTAGTCTACGTGATACGCAGGTATACGCCGTATACCCACTAGGGAAGGACAAGGATTTGCGTATACCCACTTAAAAAAGCATGCGGATACGTAACAACATCGTTTTGTGACAGACCTTTCACAAGTTCATTCATAAATTCACCCAGTCTGTGTTGCGAAGCACCGTCTTTCTGATAATCACGCCGTATTTCTGTTGACGATTATTGCTAAGCTTTAATTAACTAATAAATGAGATATGAAACGAACTACCCCCTTTCAGTGTTTTCATAAGCAGCCTGTCCCTGAAGCTGCTGGGGGGGGGGGTGCTTGAGCACCTGCCCCTTTGCCCAAAGTGCCCTTTTGTCAAGGCAATTTTTTTTTTTTAACACCCTTCTGTGAAGGCCTGCCCACTCTAACTATTAGTAAAATGAATGATTAATAATTTAGCCGTAAATAAAATCACCCACATGATAACCTTTCACCTGACGACCTCATCCAAACGATCCCTCGCGCTCAGGCACCACTTCAATATCGTCCGCGCTACGGTTGTAGCTTAAGTAAGTGGGGTTCTCAGCGGAGTGGTATGCTTGTTTACTTATCATTATTATTATTTTACAAGAACAACGTGAAGAGAACATGCATTGCACAGCTTTTGTTTAAATCGCTGTGTTTAGCCTGCAGCAAACGCCACTTCTAACGTTATAAACAGCAGCAGCACCATAAACAATGGTGCATGTGTTCACTTCGTTCATGCTATTTGAGGGAGAAAAGTTTCATGGGGGTGGAAGGGTCTGGTATTTTAATGTCATTTGACTAAAATCTATTCATACTTTTACTTTTATTGTTACAGTATTTACAGCACCCGCATCAATACGCGTATCAGCAAGGAATGCATCACTATACATTGCTGTTATGATATTTTTGGCACAGCCCTATTTAAAGCCTTGTTTCATGTGCCCCTTTTATATTTTGAGCACCTGCCCCTCCAAAGGTCTCTGCACGGCCCTGGCTGATACTATCCTACGCGGTACAGAAAACGAGGCCGATGCTATCGTAATGTTAACTGGTAAACATGCGCCATTCCCCCTTTGCGTGGTAGAGTATACGTTGTCATTAACTTAACGGCATATAAGAACAATGAGTTATTTCAATAAACAAAAAGTTAATATTTAGTGATATACATCGTCTGACTATAACAGTATTGCATGACTTTGCTCTATTTCGTCAACTAAAATAGTTTCAAATAAACTCACAACTGAACCGCTGCACATCTCCATTCAAACACAGCATTGTTTCGTTTATAAATGAATCTGCACTTAAATGAATCTAGTGAGTCAATGCAATTACTCATTCATAAAGACAGTCACTGCCTGAGTTCCAATGTGCATACTATCCATCCTAAATGTGATATTAGTCATGTTCAATACCATTTGGAGCAGATAGGGTCGATAGTATGCACACTGGGATGCAGGGACCCGCTTTGTTCCTGAATGAATCGAACGAGTCAATTGAATTAATGATTCAGTGATAAAATCAGTAATTGCCGCCAGGGCAGTCTTAGTTTCATTTTTAAAGTATAATTTCAGTTATTTAAATAATTGAATATTTCTATATTAAAAATGTTATATTTAAAACATTAATCTCAACATGAATGTATGAAGATAAACGCACACATGCCACCTCTGAGCCTCATTAAATCTCTGTAAATACCTACAAGCCACTTTCGTGTTCTTCTGTGCCTCTTCTGTAGTGCAAATGTATTTAATTAATAATGCTTTTATTTGATCTGTAACCTATTCCTCTTATTGCATTGTTTTAATTAGAAATGTTGAACAAAATCTTATTAAAATCCACTTTTGAAATTTGACATGAAAGGTAACACTTCAAATAAAGTTAGATAAAAATTTCCTTGTAAATCAGTTTGAGGAGTGGGTAATGGGAAGGCACATTTTTGTTATTGAGGAGAAGGTGCTCCTGATTTTTTTTTACTGTGACCCAAATTATTATTTTTTTAATTAGCAGCACAAGTGCTCCTAAAAATAGTAGTAAGCGTAGAGCCTTGTTTAGCGAGTGTGGTGGTATGAGAGGCTGCTCTGGTACGGATGAGGCTGGGAAGAAAAAAAATCACAGTATACTCACTACAAAAAACTAGACTACACCACTGGGTAAAACTAACCCGAGAAAGCATTTAAACGGGTAAAACTAACCCGAGAAAGCGTTTAGACGGGTAAAACTAACCCAAGAAAGCATTTTGACGGGTAAAACTAACCCAAGAACGTGTTTAGACGGGTAAAACTAACCCAAGAAAGTGTTTAGATGGGTAAAACTAACTGAAAAACACAATTATCTGGTATAAAGACAGGTCAAACTCACCTGAAGCAGTAGGTAAATGTGAAGTCTCTGTAAGTGTCAGTTCTCATCAGTTTTGAGTGAAATCTCTCCGTTTGGATGACCGAGGACCGCTTCTGCTTATTCTCAGCTAGAACACATCAGCAGTGTGTTAGATGTCTTTATTTTCGTAGAGGATGAACAGTGAAGGTACTTCTCCGTTTGCACTTGTTCCCAGTGATGATGCAGAGTTTCTGTGGCGTTTGGCCCGAGCGTCCCGGGATCTAGCGTTACTGTCCAGCATCAGCGCCGACCAGAAGAAGAGACTCACATACGAGGCCTTTGACTACGCTGAGAGATCTCTGGAGAAAAACCAGGCTTCCTTCGCAGCACACAAAGTAGGTGATCGTATCTGTCTGTAAATGAGTATTGCTGCATTGGAGCGAGTATTAGGTGTTTTATCATCCTGTCATCTGCAGTGGTTCGCTATCTGCCTCAGTGACGTTGGTGATTATGAAGGGATCAAAGTGAAAATAGGAAATTCCTACATAATTAGAAACCACTTAGAGGTAAGATGTTAATTGGGGTGAATTAAATGACCACTCTAGTTAGGTCACATTCACCACTGAATTAATAAAACATCTTATCGCTCATATCTACAGCGAGCAATTGAACTCAATCCAAAAGATGCAACATCCATCCATATTCTTGGTTATTGGTGAGTTTGTATTCTGCTATAAACACAGATAAATTTGCACATAACTGGCCATATTGGACGAGGTTCCTCTGAAACGTTCGGTAACGTGATGATTGTTCTGTTTGCAGGTGTTTTGCGTTCGCTGAATTACCCTGGTACCAGCGGAAAGTTGCTGCAGTTGTTTTTGCGTCGCCTCCAACAGCCACTTATGAAGAGGTCAATGATATTAATAATTATATTATGTAGACCAGTGGTTCCCAACCTCATTCCTGGAGCCCCAACACTGTTAATTGAAAGTAACTAAATATCACTAGATGACATCATAATGTCAAATTAACTGATCTATATAAAGATGAATATAGATCAGTGGGCAAGATGAGAACTCGGATAAGACCTTGCTATATTTGTCCCTAAACCTTTAAAAAAAAAGTCACTAAATCTAGCTAGAAAATTGCTAAATTGGCAACACTGAACACTTTGCATGTCTTCTTAATCAAACACACCTGAGATCCTGGGCTCATTAGTAGTTGTCAGATGAGATGCAGAAAGTGCTCCAGGAACACGGCTGGGAAGGAACCGCTGATGTAGACGCTTACATTAGCACTGAAGTGGTGCCAGTAATATAACTATTGTCTCCCTCAGGCTTTGGCATTTTTCCTGAAAGCTGAAGAAGGTCCCGTATGAACACAAGCACCTTAATTTATTTTTATTCATTTGACACATGACTAACATTTGACTATCTGGATTTAGTTGATCCAAATTTCTACAGTAAGAACCTGCTGATGCTGGGAAAGACGTACGTGATGCTGAGAGACGCAAAGCGGGCGGCGCTGTGGCTCACTAAAGCTCGAGATTACCCTGCAGTCACAGAAGAAGACAAACAGGTTCACAAACACAGTTTGGTCTCAGATTCATCTGTTATATCGTCTGCAGAGGCGTAATGTTCACGTTTGGCTCAATGCAGGTTCATAAGGAATCGCTGGAGCTGCTGAAGAAGCTCAACGGATGACGAGTGGCAGATAAATCAGACCCGATCTAACCCGAGATGCCTTCATTGATTTTTGTAATGACATACCATTGATTTGTGTGTGATTTGCTATTCTCTATTTTAGACTCTCCTAGTGTCTGCCATTATCTGAGGCTGAACGAAAGGATGAAATCCATACGTAATGATTGACTAGTGCTGGTGAAGCACTCTTAAATGTTTGCTAGAGTCTCAGACCTTGACGGGACGAGTCCACAGATACGACTCGCTGACCAGCAAACAGAGACCCTGGACTGACCGCAGGTCAAAGGTCATTGGGTGAAGCTTCAACACGGCTGACCTGTTTATCGTATAAAAATGAGGATTTTAAATCAAGCTATTTTAAACTAATCAACGCATTGTGTGCCCCTGGAATACTTCAGTTTACCTGTTTTCGTCCATCCATCTAGAAGACACTGAAACCAATGTGCTAGAATGAAATTATGAATCTGATTTAAAATGTTTTGAAAGCAATTAAACTAACAAAACTTAATTTAACAATGTCTATATTTTGTGCAAATGAAATCAATTCAAACAAACTGGAATATATTAATGCCGGGCTCAGATTTCTGTGTTGAGATGCAATTAAAGAATCTACAAAAGCACACGAGACAGAGTTTGTTTGAACTCATACATTTTAATATGAAAGATATTCATGGACCCCTGACGGTCAAAGGCCACAGAAATGAAGTATTTCAGCTGCTGCCGCCGGACGAATACTGATCGAGTCTAAAGTGTCGAGAGCCAGTCGTGATGAATGATATGTCTGTCGGTCTACATCTCTCACTCTGCAGGCAGCCATGCAAGCAACTTAATGTCCAACAACACAACGAATAAAGAAAACCCAGGCACCTGATCAAACTCTACAATCATTCTGTAAAAGCTCTATAAAACTAGAGCCGTACGTTTTAAGTTCTACTATAAAATCCTCTCTAATGTTGTGGTTGTTGCTCATTTTAAAAACCCGCCAAATGAATAAAACAAAGCGTGGTATATAGATATCAGCATCGAAAATATCAGAAAAGCTCAAACGCTTGCATATATATTCATGGGAATCATGTTATGAATATCTCTAAATGAGGCTTTAAGATAAAGATTTGGTTTAACATGACAAAATAGCTTATTTACATTGGTAATCATCTGTGCAAGTTTGACTATAAAGGGGAACGCCGTTTCGTCACTCTTGACCGAAGCCTTGCGTCTCCTCGATAGCAAAGAGCAGCTTTTCCTTCAGCTGCTCGAAGCTTTTGTAGGGGGGCAGATCCAGCCGGTTAAAGCTGCGGACAGATAAAACCGAGTGAGACGTGACCGGCGTCAGCCTGCGTCGACTAGCTTGATCCTGAAACTCACCAGGTGTGACTCCGGGGCAGCCAGGTCTCTTTGCCCACCTTCTCGATGCAGAACTTCTGCGGCCCGTTGCTCCCTGGAGGAGGAAGAGACAGAAGAAAAGGGTTCAAGCGCGTCTGTGTCACATGGTGACGGATCTGAGAGGGTTTCTGGGATCACTGGATGTCACAGAAACGGCCGATAATGCTTTAAAATGTCAATATCGGCCGATATACCGATCGGCTTTTCTCGTTTGGCAGTCAACAGAGGTAGTCGCTTAGATTTCACTCCCCGCCCTACCCTTTTTTTTTCCTCCCTGCTGGCTTCTGCTGTCTCGTCTCATCTATTGAAGAGACTCCTTCTGCACGGCTCTCCAAACTAGAAAATTATGGATTTGATCAACTGGTCTCTCAGCGCGATTGACACCATCTTCTCAACGAGAAGTCTGGGTTCTGGGGAACCTGTTTGTCCTGACGGGACGTTCGCGGCCGGATATACGAGGGATGCGTGGGAGAAGTGGCAAATCGTGTGTCTGGCGGCTCTTTCCGTTGAGGACGCTGAGGATATCTACCTTTTCGGCACCATGATAACAGGTATTCTGCTAATTGGATTAGGCTTTACCCTGGGTTATCGAAAAATTCAGAAGACGGGAACAGCCGTTCAAAGTCTCACAAGGCTGCCCGTTTTGATTGAAGCTGTGGGAAGAGCGGTCAGCAATGAGACAGACTATAAACCGGAATATGGATACCATCATGATGAAACTCGCAGCTTTGGAAGTGAAACTTGGTGATTTCAGAGATCAGAATGGACAAAGAGAATGAGCTGTGGAAGTTTTACAGCTGTTCGCCCCAAAAGTCACAACAATTTAATCTTATCTTTTCTGGCTCCCCGTACCGGCGCCTTGGCCAAGGCCGTCTGGATAACCACCCTGAGAGAGCGATGCAGTGTAGACTCTCTTGCTCCCTTCCCCGACTACAGACATTACTCCCCTCCCCCATCCAACTGCCTCTGTAACGCTTTTTACCGCCACCTGTCGAGCAGGTCTGCGACCGGCGCCGAAATAAATGGCACTGGACCGGATGGCTGCTTGCCAGAGCTGGATATGTTCCCCCTGTTGCAAGTCATGTGTTTATGGTATATGTGCTTTTGTGCTGAGGTGTTTTTTTTTCTGTTCTCAGACTGTACTCCAAATGGAGCATAGTCTGGGGGTTAATTTTTTTTTTCCTCCTCTCTCTCCTCATGTAAAAGCTGTATTTTTCTAAATACCCTGTCTCCTGTTCTGTCTAGCCCGTTGTCATATGTATGTTGTGTATGTATGGACAGGATGATGGCTAATTTCGCTGGTACTTGTACTAGTGACAATAAAGGGCTACTACTACATGAAAAGTTATGCCGATATGTGTCAGCGATAAGAGGAAAATTCTCACATGTGCTCAGGTGTGACTCGATCAGCAGTGTGGCTCGTTCTTGAAGCACAGTTTGGTCTGAATGATGATTATATTGAGTTATGGATCGCTGTGTTTAATCTGAATGTGTTCGGTGTGTGAGAGTAATCAGTAATAGCCTAATAGTCATAACGACTGCTTGGTAACGAGTTTTAATCTATAGGGGCGCTGTTGGTCTACTTCTAATAAAATGAAAGCAAAGTACACAAATAATATTTAGACTGTTTCTGATTAAATAAAGCCGTAATTGATGTCATAAAAATCATGAGTATGTTTTGATTTAAAGGTCAGAAGCTGTAGCTTACATGAACAAACAAATTATAAACATGACACTTTAATAATTTTATATATACCGATTTATTCATTAATGTGTAATATGTTATAATTTTTAAGCAAATTATTAGCTCTATATATTTTTCAGAATTATTTAGCTTAGACCATTTATGTTAAGGTTACCACTGCATCGTTCTGGGGGGGGGGTGCAGGGATTTATACATAGTTATTTTCTAATCTTCAATGTAGTCATTATAAAATAACTTATTTTTTATTTAATTTGTTAGAATTAAATAAAAAATAAGTTCTTGTTAAAAACTAATAAAAATTAAAAAATATTTGCTTATAATTTCTGCACAGAAGAGACAGTGTTGTTTCCAAACAAAAGGAAATATATCGGTTATCGGTCAAAATGATTCTAAATATATCGTATATCGGGCAGAATCCCGTATGGTGCGTCCCTGGTGTGTTTGAAGCCTCACCCATGAGCTCAGCAAAGCCCCCCAGCGGAAGCCTGCAGGTGCCCGTCACAAACTGCATCAGACGCAGACGCACCTCGTTATCCACCTCCTTCACCAGCTGCACACAGACACATCAGAACAGATTCAGACTCATACGCTTCAACACCACATATAATCATTTTAATTAGTATTTCTTTTAGTTAATTTGTGTTGCCAAACACAGGCACATTTATTGTAAACATGTCTGCTTTTGGCTAACAATCTTCAAGTACAAAACGGAGCAATATCAATCCGATAACAACTGGTCAATGTTACACGTTTTGAAAGCCAAGAAAGCAATGAGAAGAGCCGTGGTGCTTTCATACGAGACAATAGTGACGTCCGTTTCACACCTGCCAGAACCAGATGATCTGTTTGCTGTTGCGTGTGTAGTGACGATAAACGGTGTTCCTCTGCCAGTCCTGCAGATCCACCTCCTGCATGCCACACAACATCACCTGAAACACAGAAGCGTCCGTCACCGAGAGCTTCAGACGGGTCAGACGGCTCAAACTAACCGCTGACGCACCTCCAGCTCCTTCTCATCAAAGTACTGCAGCCACTGCAGCGGCACCACCTCGTTAAAGCCATCCAGGAACGCTTTGGTCTGACTCTCCACGCCACGAGAAAACCTCCACTCGGCCATCAGCCTGCGGGACAGGAGACAGCGTCAGTCACAGAAACACTCCACGAACAGCGGCTCACGCAGCTCTTACCCAATATACTCCTCTTTATTCTCCTCCGTCACCAGGAGATCTGCTCCGTCATCTTTCAGGTCGTGGGACGTGATCTTGCCCAGGATCTCCATGTCCACGGTGAAGTACATCTCCAAGCCGCACTCCTCGATGTCGTTGTCTCTGTGGAAGAATCACACGAGCGGCGATCGGTCTTTACTGTGACCTCTGACCTCATCATCGAGGTCATGGAGTTGTGAAGACTGAGGAGGGGAACTCTAGCGCTACGATGCGCTTGTTAGCCGTCTTTCACCTCTCAAAAGTTCAGGACGGTTTATACGCACCTGATCCAGATGAGAGAGTTGTAGAACTCGGGATCTATTGACTCCAGATCCTTCAAGATCAGCTTCTTATTGAGCAT
>CM049836.1:27639149-27644149 GCA_027422435.1 Schizopygopsis pylzovi | reverse complement strand
GCTCGTACGCGATCTGTGGACCTTTAGTGCTGTGCAACACACACACAGAGCGGTTAAACATACACACATTCACTAGAGGAACACAATGCCTATAATGCCAATACATTTCCATCCGTGTATTTGAAATGCTCAAATGCACATAAAAGGAGGCGGATCGTTCAGTGAATAAATTCCTGGATGCTCAACAAAAAACATGTGATTTTGAGCAGAGGGCCAATCTCAGCACACAGAAATCTACCATTATACCACAAATGTTGATTTAGTCATTCTGAAATGCTTGTTTAATCAACTCCCAAAACTGTCTCGTGAGACTGATGGACTCACACGGCAGATTTGCCCGTCCGCGGGTCACTGAAGGTCGTGGTGCGTGTGTTATGATCCACAAAGTAGCGCACCCCCTCACGAGTGTAACGAATCTCCCAGCCCTCGGGGAGCGGGTCTTCATTCTGCAGCCTGATAAACACACACAGTGAGTGAGTGAGTGAGTGAGTGTGTGAGTGAGACGCGCAAGCACACAGAGACACACACACACACAGGGACAGACAGACCACCACCCACACACACACACAGAGACACGCACACACACAGAGAGAGACACGCGCAAGCGCACACACACAGACAGAGAGAGAGACACACACACAGTGACACAAGACACACAGCACCACCCTCACACACACACAGAGAGAGAGGAGAGAGAGAGACACACAACACACACACAAGAGAGACACGCACACACACACACAGAGAGAGAGAGAGAGACACACACAAGAGAGACACGCACACACACAGAGAAAGAAAGAGAGAGAGACATGCACAAGCGCACACACAGTGACACAAGACACACAGCACCACCCCCACAGAGAGAGAGAGAGACAAACACACACAAGAGAGACACACACACACAGAGAAAGAGAGAGAGACACACACGCACAGACACGCACACACAGACACGCACACACACAAACGTGAGGAGAGTGAGATCTGAAGGTCACAGCGGTCACTGGAGGGGCTTCACTCACCCTTGCGTTCGTGGATCTTCCCACTGCGTTGTCTTTGTGCTGTGATTGACGAAGTAGACGCGATCGTTGGTGTCGACGCGGCGTTCTGAGAACACAACACATTCAGTCACACACACACACACACACACACACACACGTGCGTGTAACCCTAACTTACCCCAACCCGGCGGCAGCGGCCCCAGAGGATCGTTCTCAGCAGACATCATGGAGGCCTGGAGACAGAGACAGAGCGTGAGCAGAGCGCCGGCTGAAGCCTGACAGCATCTCTGAGTAAATGAGTTAGTCCTGTACCGAGTAGAGGTATCTCTGGTTGAACTGCTGCATGGCCCCCTGCAGCTGATTGCGCTGCGACTGCCATTGCTCAAAGTTCCTCACAGACTCCATCGTGGGCCGCTGCCACGTGGTGGTGCGCGTGTTATGATCCACGTAATAAATCCTGCCACGGTTATCCACCCTGCGCTCCCAGCTACAGTCAGAGAGAGAGTCGGTCACATCTACAGCACCGCTAACATTACATTGGGTGTGCGTGCGTGTGAGTGAGTGAGTCTCTGTGTGTGTATCTTACCCCGTCGGTAAGGGCTGAGGTCGCTCCCAGGTTGTTGTTTTTGAGTTGTGATCGACGTAGTACGTTCTGCCATGAGGATCCTTCCTCAGCTCCCACCTGAGAAAACACACGCACTCAGATTACAGCGTAACAGACATGTGTGTGAGTGTGTGTGTGATTGTGTATATGAGTGTGTGTATTATGGATGGGAAGATTGTTAATCGTTACATCCCTAGAGTCAGACTAACTGAAATGAGCCTGGATTATTTGGTAAACTAGTTTCATGAAACAAGTCTTGAGGCGTTAGAAGTTAGAGGACATTTAAGTTAATTTGCTCTCTGTCTGAACAGAGAAATAAAAGCGATCATATTTTAACTAATTTGAACTTTTAATGAACCCATATTGCATCAAATCGCATTGTGTTGAATCGTATGGCATCGTATTGGTAGCTGCTTCGTGTGTGTGTAAGCATGAGTACACAAGAGAGAGAGAGAGAGTATATATATATATATATATATATATGTGTGTGTGCGCGCGTGAGCGAGAGAGAGAGAGAGAGAATATATGTGTGTGCACGCGTGAGTGAGAGAGAGAGAGAGAGAGAGAGAGAGAGTATATATGTGTGTGCACGCGTGAGTGAGAGAGAGAGAGAGAGAGAGAGAGAGAGTATATATGTGTGTGCACGCGTGAGTGAGAGAGAGAGAGAGAGAGAATATATGTGTGTGCACGCGTGAGTGAGAGAGAGAGAGAGAGAGAATATATGTGTGTGCACGCGTGAGTGAGAGAGAGAGAGAGAGAGAGAGAGAGAGGAGTATATATGTGTGCACGCGTGAGCGAGAGAGAGAGAGAGAGTATATATGTGTGTGCACGCGTGAGTGAGAGAGAGAGAGAGTATATATGTGTGTGCACGCGTGAGTAGAGAGAGAGAGAGAGAGAGAGAGAATATATGTGTGTGCACGCGTGAGTGAGAGAGAGAGAGAGAGAGAGAGAGAGAATATATGTGTGTGCACGCGTGAGCGAGAGAGAGAGAGAGTATATATGTGTGTGCACGCGTGAGTGAGAGAGAGAGAGAGAGAGAATATGTGTGTGTGTGCGAGAGCGAGAGTATATATGTGTGTGTGCGCGTGAGCGAGAGAGAGAGAGAGTATATGTGTGTGCGTGTGTGTGTGTGTGCGAACGAGAGAGAGAGAATATATGTGTGTGCGTGTGCGCGCGTGAGCGAGAGAGAGAGAGAGTATATGTGTGTGTGTGTGTGTGTGTGTGTGCGGGTGCGAACGAGAGAGAGAGACTGACCCAGGTGGCAGTGGTTCTGGCCCGGCTGGAGGCGGCTGCTGCTGCTGTGGTGGTTTTCCTCCATCAGACGGGCTGGAGCTGGTTAGGGTTGGGTTAGGGTTGGAGCTGGAGGCAGCAGGGGTCTGTGCGGTGGCCGCTGCAGATGAGGAAGAGGAGGGTGGTGGTGGTGGTGGTGATGATGATGATGATGAGGCAGCAGCAGGAGAGGAAGTACTGCAGGAAACATCAGCAGCAGCGGCGTCCTCGTTATCACCCACTGACGACATCTCACAAGCCTCGCCGTTCACTGACAGAGACAGACAGACTCATCCTGCATGTGTGCTGTACATCAGATCAGAACAAACACTCCCAGACAAGCGGAGGAACATTTACCAGCCACAGCATACAATTACAATCATCCATCTGGTTTATTCTGAAATATTATATCTCTCACCGGCGGTGCTGATCGCGTCACTGTCGGCGGGCTGCAGAGTGGGCGTGGCCTTTGGACTGGGCGTTTGGTGTGAAGGGGAGGAGTCTATGTCTCCGTTGAGGAGGAGGGAGGGGCCTAGCTCACAGTTGACAGATGAGGTGGGCGGAGCTTCATTCTCCAGTCCATCTGAGCCGTTCACAGATCTGAAGAATCATGTTAGTAACTGTGCATAATTAAGTCAACCATATATGTAATGCCCTAATGATAGAAACACTGCAGATTCCCACCTGTTCTGTGTCCTTGCAGAACTCTCGTCTGGGTTCTCATGAAAAGCATCTCCATTCTGATGGACTTCTGCAGACAGACAGACAGACAGACAGCTGGCAGACAGCTAGAGGTCAGAGGTCAGATTAGGGTCGTGCAGGTGCTCTTACTGCTCGCAGTGGTTGGGTTTCCGTTGTGCACGTGCTGCAGGTCGAACGAGAGTCCGTCTAGGAAGACTGTGAGTTCTCCGGTGGACACGTTCTTACCGTCCACGGTCAGCGTCAACACCTCGCACACATTATCCACTGAAAACAACAACAACACACAACCCTCACCATCTCTACTGTCCCCACAAACCCTCACCATCTGTTTAACAATGTGTGAACCAGCGGACAGACGCACGCTTGCCGTCGTGCTTCCGGAGCGTCCCGCTCAGATCCAGCGAGGCTTTTCCCAGCAGCGCGTCGGCCTTCAGCGTGTGATGACTCCAGACTCTGAAATCCAGCTGCGAGTGTGGCGTTATACTCCTGCGGCGACACACAGATTCAGTCCCAAACTATTCATGTTCTTATTTTCTCTTCTCTGTTGTTCTCATGTTTAATTATTTGAATGCATACAAAAAAAGAAAAATGTATTCTTACAGTAGCCTTATGAAATGTCTCCGCCCCCCAGAAATTCTGTTTTGTGTATATACATTTTACTGGTTATCAGATGAAGGCATAACACATTGATTTAATTTAATTTTAATTATTTAAAATTAAACAAAACATTTTGGCAAATAAAGGGGATTCAAATTTAAATATTTTGTGATTATAAAAAAAATAATATATATATTATTTTTCAACAGTAGTAGTATTACGTACATTATACTAAATAATAGTGATATTGTCTATTTCTGGCACAATGTCTTTAATAAGTTAAACCGAACTCTTATTTTGACGTGTTGCAGTGAATAGTTCTGTGTATATGATATGAGGCTAGATTAGACTTTTATTTTGAAGGGTTGCCGTGAATAGTTCTGTGTGTATATGATACGAGACTAGTTTAGACTTTTATTTTGACGTGTTGCAGTGAATAGTTCTGTGTATATGATACGAGGCTAGATTAGACTTTTATTTTGACGTGTTGCAGTGAATAGTTCTGTGTGTATATGATACGAGACTAGTTTAGACTTATTTTGACGTGTTGCAGTGAATAGTTCTGTGTGTATATGATATGAGGCTAGTTTTACTCAAATTAAATGGTAAGATGCTGGAGAAGTGACTCTCAGAACAGTTCTGGAGCTATTGTTCATATATTGTATCGCGCTGTTTATGTAACGTTAGTAAACAAAACCGTGCGTCTACTTCATTCACACAGAGACGCAGAACATGCAGGATTCATATTTAAAGTTATCCCTCAATTCTGATTGGAACACGGTCAGCACGTAATGACCCAACTAGCGCTCTCATAGTGAAACGGATTTAAA
>CM049836.1:27621649-27631649 GCA_027422435.1 Schizopygopsis pylzovi | reverse complement strand
TCACTGTGAACTTGGCCCTCTCCTCCATCACCTCGTAGCCCAGCACTGTGGGCGTGATGGGCCGCTCCTCGCAGCTCTGCAGCGGGCTCTCTGGAGTCTCTGGCCGCGGGGAGCTGCAGTACTCCACCGATCGATCGCTGCCGTTGAGCCTGGCGCGGGTGACGGGACTCGGGCACGGAGGAGTGAAGCAGTCGCTGCCCGCAGACGAGGCTCTCTGCTGCCGCCGGCACTTACTGTCCGCCCGCGGAGCGCGCGCTATGGGCAGCGGAACCGGAACAAACGGTGCGGCCATCGCTCACACACGGTCAGTCCGGGCCGGAGGAGACACAGTCAGCTTATCCAAAACCCCAGGAGGCGGGTTTGAGAGATTAATTCATCTCTGGGGACAGATCTATTACAGATAACAGCATAAACACAGTCTGAGGAGAAAAATCAGCGTGACGTCACAGCGAACAAGATCATTATTAAAGTAAATAATAAGTAAACAACATCAAATGTGCACCATATTTAATTGTCTTGCACAAATTCAGTTGCATTTCATGTGCTCTTCAATAATAATAAGTGAATATGTTCGTCCTTACTGTATGTGTTGCTCGCTGTTATTCCTCCATTAATCACCTGACGCTCGGCCGGAAAAACGTAATCACGCCACAGCGGAGATGACGCGTAACGTACACTTGAAACAAGAATTAAATAATATTATTTAATAAAATAAAAAAATAAAATAAAAAAAATAATAAATAAAAAAATAATAATAATATTATTTAATATACAATACCACTTGTTCTTGTGACATTGAATTAATAAAGCATTTAAAATACATTATGTTGTATTAAAATCATTTTGATGAAGCCGATTCTTTTCGATGGACCGTTTAAATCAGTTCACAGATGCGATATCTTCGGTTCTTGTTTTGTTTTCAATAGCAAAATTACTAAACCAGCTGCTTATATTAATTAACGAAAAAGTGACGGCGCAGACATAAGTCTCTAGAAAGGAAACTGACGTCGCCCAAAAGAGGCGGAGTTTCGTGGCTCCAAGGGCTTCTCGGATTGGTCAGTTTGTTGTGATCATTAGTCACGTGGGCCCGGGACACGGAAGTACGGGTTTCAGGAAGCGCTGCGTGGTTCAGTGTGTGTTGTGTGTGCGATGGATGCTCAGCTGTGTGTGCTGCTCAGCGCCGCGCTTCTCCTCCGTCTAGCGCTGCTGTGCTTCGGTGTTTATCAGGATCAGAATCTGCAGCTCAAGTACACGGATGTGGATTATCACGTGTTCACCGATGCGTCCAGATTCATGCTACAGGTGACACACACACACACAAACACACACACACACTCTCTCTCTCTCTCACACACGCACACACTCTCTCTCTCTCTCTCTCCACACACACACACACACGCACACTCTCTCTCTCTCTCTCTCTCTCTCTCTCTCTCTCTCTCTCTCTCACACACACACACACGCACACACTCAAATCAAATCAAATCACTTTTATTGTCACATCACCACAGCACAAGTGCCTTGGTGAGTGAAATTCTTATGAGCGTGCTCCAGACAGTGCAGAAAAACAACAGACAATTTACCTATGGACAGACAGTGAAAAAAAAAAAAAAAAGCCTATTTACATATGGACAGACAGTGCAAAAAACTGCACTGGAGCATTTACAGTGCTCCAGACAGTGCAAAAAAAAAAACAACAACAGCAATTTACATATGGACAGTACATATTTACAGACTGTACAGAAGACAATGTGCTAAATATACATACATATACTCAGTTCACATAGTGTACTATAAAGACATTTAAAGTGTCTATAAAGACACTCTCTCTCTTTCTCTCACACACGCACACACTCTCTCGCACACACTCTCTCTCTCTCTCTCACACACACACACACGCGCACACACACTCTCACACATATACACACACACACACACACACACCTGTCTGATGAGCTGGAGATGATCCATGGAGCCCAACACTGCACGTGCTCCATTAATCATCATCAGCTCATTAGTCGAGACTGCAAGACCTGCCATGCTTGTGCTCTGCTCTGCTATCCTCTATAATAACACATGACCAATCAAAACATGCCTCAGAACATCATAATTAAGAGGTTAAACACGTTTAATTATGGGAGTACACAATTATAACAACAATTATGGCATAAAATTAACAAAGTTTTGAGCAAAAAGGTTATATTTTTTGGTAAATTTTTAAACAAGTTGATTTTGTTTCTTATAATTTTAGCATTTTCAGCTCATATATATATATTTGATGTAACGAAGCACAGTATTTTTCACACTTAACTTCTGGATCGTTATGAAAATAATATTATCCACAATAAATGATTAGATTTAGTCGTCTGTTCAGAATTATGACCTCTATTTGAAAAATCGTGATTCTTAATAATTTCAGAAGTATATCAAATATAATAACTTTGGTCTAATTGACAGGTTTTATTACGATTATTATTATTTATTAATTATTACCTTGGTTTTAATTGGCTGAGAAATCAAATACACTGCTGGACAATAACCAATAATTGATCATATTTTCCGTTTGTTTATTACAGGAGATATATCTCAGTCTAGTATGTATTCTAGTGTAGTAAACGCTGTGTCAGCACTGCATTATTCAGAGTCAGAGGTCATATATCAAGGTTCAAGGTTTGTTTATTCATCACATACTAAATTATACAGGGTATAATCAGAAGTGAAATGTAAATCAAGTCAGGTCCGCTCAGTGGACAGTGCAACAAAAAAAACAATTTCTTTTTTAATAAAAGTAACACACCACAAGAGCATATAAATATAGGTAATAAAAAAAGAAGAGAAATAAAGAGTAAAATGTGCAATAGAATAAAAAGTGCAAAACAAATAAGATGTGCAAAACAGTATACTGGGACTTAATAAATAGTAATATGAACAGGGATGTGCAAACGGGTTGTACCGGGTATGTACACATAGCAACAATACGGATGATGAGAATATGAATGTTTTACAGTTAATAAATTGAGTCTTGTAAATGTTTATGAAACTGAGTTTGTGTTAAGGAGCCTGATATATCATCACAATCATGAAATAACGGTCTTTGTATTCAGCTGCGCTACAGTAGAGAGAGAGATTCAGTACTTCTATAGGGCTACGATATGATACGATACGATACCTTGAGTCCCATACCGGCTCCTGAACGATATCAGTTTTAACAAGACTGCATGAGATCCTCCTGCGCCTCTGCACACAGAACTGAGTATATCCAACACAATTATCAGTGCAAATAGTGGAGTGTACACTAGTGCGTGTTCGTTTGAAACACAGACGCATCATTTCTATTCCTCTATTCTAGGCTGTTAAAGACTTATCTTATGCACTTTCATAAGTGGGTATTCACCATATGTTTGTTATGTCTAGTTATTTGAAAGCATAAAAACAGCTTTATTCAAATGTATTCTTAAAACAGGGTTATGAAATGTTTTGTTTTTCCTCAGAAATAATGGTTTTCAAATGAAGACATAAAACATTAATTTTATTTATCTTTAAATTGTTGAAAATCAAACTTTATTAATTTTGTTAGTGTGTTAGTGGCACCTCCCTCTCTCTCTCTCACACACTCTCTCACACACACACACACACACACTGATTGACAGACAGACACACACACACACACACTCGTACACACTGTTGGATGTCGTTGTGTGTTGTGTGTGTGTTGTGTGTGTGTCTGTGTGTGTGTGTGTCTGTGTGTGTGTCTGTGTGTGTGTGTGTGTGTGTGCTGTGTGTGTGTGTGTGTGTGTGTGTGTGTGTGTGTGTGTGTGTGTGTGTGTGTGTGTGTGGTGCTCTGCAGGGTCGCAGTCCCTATGACAGATCCACGTTCCGCTACACTCCTCTGCTGGCGCTGGTTCTGGCTCCGGGGGTTCTGCTGAGCTCTGTCTGCGGGAAGCTGCTGTTCGTGGGCTGTGATCTTCTGTCGGCTCTACTGCTGTTCTGGCTGCTGATTCTGCGCGGCTCGGCTCGTAGCTCGGCGAGGCTTCTCTGCGGTCTGTGGCTGTTTAACCCGCTGACCGTAGCGGTGTCCACCCGCGGGAACGCCGAGTCTCTGCTGGCCGTGCTGGTTCTGTCCACGCTGCTGTGTCTGGAGTCCCGGAGACGCACGTCTGCAGCGCTGCTGTTCGGTCTGGCCGTCCACATGAAGATCTACCCGGTCACTTACGCTCTGCCCGTGGCACTGTCTCTGTGCGGAGCGCCGTCCCGCGGCCGAGGACCGGTCCAGAACCTGCTCCGGTGCGTCAGCGGGGATCTGCTTCGGTTCACAGCCGTTTCTGGAGCGCTGTTCTTGGGTCTGAACCTCACCTTCTACAGCATGTAAGTCATTCAAACGCGAGCTTAAGAGCAGCTGAGTTCCTGTTTAAAAGCATGCTATGATCTGCTGCCTCGCATCACTGCACTGTTATTCTGACACCTGGAGAACAATGTTCTGATAATAGTCCAGAATGAGCAGTGTAAGCTGTCTGTTGAAGGTACGGCTGGGCTTTCCTCCAGGAGGCGTATCTGTATCACCTGACGCGCAGAGACATCCGGCACAACTTCTCTCCGTACTTCTACCTGCTGTACGTGACGGCGGAGCACCGCTGGAGTGGCGTTCTGGCGCTCGTCTGCTTTCTGCCGCAGCTGCTGCTGCTGTCGCTGTCCTCGCTCGCCTTCCGCTCCGATCTGCCCTTCTGCTGCTTCATCCACACCGCCGTCTTCGTCAGCTTCAACAAAGTCTGCACTTCACAGGTGCGTTTCTCTGCTGGTACTCTCTCTTCAGATCATTGCAGTGCCTAGATCTGGACCCGTGTTCTGAAAGGTTCTAAACAGAGAGCACCTGCTTAAAAGTTTCAGAGCCAATCTGAGAGCAGCTCTGAGCGAGGAGGCGGGGCTTGGCCCTGTTGCTAGGTAAGATAGAGTCTATTGAAGACTGTGATTGGTTGGTTGTACAAGAAGGAAATAAAAGTTTTACAGTACTCTCCCTCACACACACACACACACACAGATTATATATATCTTTAGTGTTATCTGTCATATTTATCATGTTTAATAGGAAATGAACAGCGACACTAAGGTTCTGGAAGTGCTGTAATTGTGATCTCTTTGCTTACAGAAGGTTGTGACCGATCCGAAGCATCATGCGGCATTTCTCCAGATGCTAAATATATGAATGTAGTGATTCACTTCTTGGTGTTATGGTGTCTCTGCGCGGTGTCGGAGATGTTAGCGTGTCTCTAACGAGATCGTTATCGCTGCACGGTCTAATGTGTAGCGTCTAATTAACTCCCGTCATGTTTGGTCCATGTTCTCCATCCGTACTCTTTTAAGAGTTAAGATGCTTTCTGAATGACGTTAGTCTTTATTAGGATCTCTTTTCTTTAGTTTTAAGAGAAAACACCCTCATTTCTACGAATCGAGATACTAGCACTGAGATGTTTCATGGCCGGTTCAGGTCCTATCTCTAACCCATGTCTTGTCTTGGCTCTCGTGCGGGTCTGAGCTCTAACTGGAGCGGCTGTGCTTCTCTCGGCAGTATTTTCTGTGGTATCTGTGTTTGCTGCCGCTGGTTGTGTCTCGACTGACGCTTAGCTGGAGACGAGGTCTCGGGCTGCTGCTGCTGTGGTTTGTGGGACAGGTGAGCGCTGTGTTCTTCTTCTTGTGTCTCTAACAGCGTGAATCTGTGCTTTGAGCTGCAGTCTGTCGTGTTTGCAGGCACTGTGGCTGGCGCCGGCGTATTATCTGGAGTTTCAGGGCTGGAACACTTTCACGCTCGTCTGGATCGCCGGGCTGCTGTTTCTCCTCATAAACTCTCTCATACTGGGACAAATAATCTCCCATTACAGCCCCGTGGAAGCCCAGCGGAAGAAGACCGCCTGAGGACACATCATGAACACATGTAAAGAGAGGATTCAGATGTGCTGAACACTAGATGGCGCCCAACAGGCTGGATTTATCAACACTTTACATGTCACAGATGAGCGTGTAACTGCTTTGTGATCATGATAGTGAGTGTGTGTGTGTCTATGCAGAGTGTAAACAAACTTTTATTAATGTCTGAGGCAGATGTGTGAGTGAAGAGATGAGCTCCGCCCACCCGGCGACGTCTGCACCAATAGAAGCGAGTATTGATTGGCGGTGGGTGGGGCATCTGATGTCTGAGGCAGATGTGTGAGTGAAGAGACGAGCTCCGCCCACCCGGCGACGTCTTTACCAATAGGAGTGAGTGTTGACTGGCGGTGGGTGGGGCATCTGATGTCTGAGGCAGATGTGTGAGCTCCGCCCACCCAGTGACGTCTGCACCAATAGGAGCGAGTGTTGACTGGCGGTGGGCGGGGCATCTGATGACATGAGCTGGTCTCCATCAGCTGAAGCTGTTCTCAGATCAGCGTTAAACTGGATTAAATCATCTCTGCTGTGACTAGTTCAGTCTCTGTTTCTTTCACTACATCTCAAGCTTGAAAAATCACTAAATGTATTCTTACACTTATTGAATGAAGAGAAGCAGTCTTATTAAAGAGTTCAAAAGGAGAATATGAATCACGCGTGGAGACATTATTCAGAGCAAAACACGACAACACCACATAATCATGGTCTTTTTTATTTCTATAAAAGTCATAAATATAACAGGAAGACCAACATTTGATTGTGTAAAGCATTACTGTTAATATGTATTGCCCATATTTAATGCCAGAGGCAAAGCGTCGTTAAAACCCTTCCTGAAAAAGTGCAAAAGGCCATTAAACAATAAATACAAATTATTGATAGAAATGAACAGAAACAGCCGATCAACACCAGAACATAGCTCCACTATTATCATTATTAAATACTGAATATGTTTATTACTCTTGTTTGTATTATTAAGGCAGGTTTTTCACTATTTGATGAGATATATGAACATCTCTGACATTGATCCGGCTGATATCTGAACACAGATCTAATCCTTCAGTTTTTATAATAATTAATAAACATGCAGATTAAATTGATTGTAATGATGTGCATAGACTTCAAATGAATCCGTCTTATAATCGGAATAATTTCATTTTATTGTCATTTTTGCTTTGTTGAACAAACTGTTAAAGAAATATTATCCTCGCTATATAATAAGTGCATAGAAGAAAATATACTGCATAGAAACGTTCTCTTGCTTTCCAGAACAATCATCTCAAGATACAAGCAAAGATGGATTACGATCGAAGTCTTGCTTTAGCTTGAAAACATGTTAATTAATAATATATCAGAGGGAAAACTAGTGTTTCATTCCTATTTGTTCTTGTTTCAACCATAAACTCTTTTTCACAAAACAAGACTTCAGATATGAACTCATGTTGCTTCTCAAATAAATGTATCTGGATTTAAGACGTAGATATTTGTACTGAAAACAAGACCGAGATACTGAGGAAGAATATATTTAGCTGTGTTTGCGTGTGTGTGTGTGTGTGTGTGTGTGTGTGTGGTGTGTGTTGTGTGTGTGTGTGTGTGTGTGTGTGTGCGTGTGTGTGTGTGTTGCGTGTGTGTGTGTGTGTGTGTGTGTGTGTGAGTGCTTGTGTGTTATGTGTGTGTGTGTGTTTGAGTGTGAGTGCTTGGTGTGTGTTTGAGTGTGTGTGTGTGTGTGTGTGTGTGTGTGCGTGCATGTGTGTGTGTGTGAGTGCTTGTGTGTTATGTGTGTGAGTGCTTGTGTGTTATGTGTGTGTGTGTGTGTGTGTGTTGAGTGTGAGTGCTTGGTGTGTGTTTGAGTGTGTGTGTGTTGGTGTGTGTGTGTGTGTGTGTGCGTTGGGTGTGTGTGGTGTTGAGTGTTGTGTGTATGTGTGAGTGCTTGGTGTGTGTTGCGTGTAGTGTGTGTTGGTGTGTGTGTGTGTGTGTGAGTGCTTGTGTGTTATGTGTGTATGTGTGAGTGCTTGGTGTGTGTTTGAGTGCTGTGTGTGTGCGTGTGTGTGTGCTTGGTGTGTGTGTGTGCTTGCGTGTGTGTGTGTGTGCTTGTGTGTTATGTGTGTATGAGTGATGGCTTGGTGTGTGTTTGAATGCTTAGTGTGTGTGTGAGTGCTTGTGTGTGTGTGTGTGTTGGTTGTGTGTGTGTGTTGTGTGTGTGTGTGAGTGTGTTGGTGTGTGTTTGTGTGTGTGTGTGTGAGTGCTTGTGCGTGTGCGTGTGCGTGCGTGTAACAGGATGATTGTGGGTTTGAAACGCACCACATGAATTTCCAGTTTCACTATGAATAAAGACAGAATGAGAGTGAAGCTACTGCATGAAGACGTAGGGGTTGATCTTGTGTGAGCCGCTCACGGAGCAGTTCGTGCCGTTCCTCGGGCCGCTGTCGTGCCACAGCGGAGCGTCCACGGGTTCCTGCTTGATGCACTGAAGCAGCCCATGACCTTTGAACTCGTAACCCACTTTATAGTCGTGCTGCACGTACCCTTTGTAGTCAGCAGCGTAGGCGTCGATGCAGTGTGTGTTGTGTGCGCCGGCGGCCACTACGTCTCGGTTCTGGACACACTTGAGCGCTCGGGTCGTGCCGTAATAATGTCCGGCGTACGGCGCTCCCTTCATCCGCTGGCAGGAGGAGTACTGCTCTCCGTATCCAGCCTCCGCCTTCATCTGCGTCCACGAGCAGCCGTTCTCCGAGTCCGAGTCCTGCTCCACCTTCACGGCCGGCTCCAGCACCGCATGAGCCTCGTAACCGTCGAAGCAGAAGCCCTCGCTCTTGACGCCGTCTGCGCAGTCGCTCTCGTAGGCCTCGGCTCTGGAGCTGTAATATCCCGGGGCCGATCGATACAGGTTTAGCATAGTGCACGTGTTTGCCGAGGGCCGAGGAGCTTCTCGAGGGCCACGCGCCGCAGTCTTGCAGAACGCTGAAGTTCAGAGGCTCGTCGGGGCCATAGGGCCCTTCGCTCTTGTACTTGATGCGGTCTTTGATCAGGAGCGCGTCGTCTCGGTCACTGTAAGACACACAGAGAGAAATCTGTCTCATTCCTGCAGTCAGGGACACATGAGGACACCAGAGAGAATCGGCTCTTACTTGTGATCGAGCGAGGTGAGGACGCCGGGGGTCCTGTGTTTGGCCTTCATCACGCCGCTCTTCATCTTCATCTCGGCGATGGAGGGCAGGATCAGTGGCACAGCGACGCAGAACAGAGCCAGCTGAGGAGGCAGGAGCGCTCCGGACGTCGTTCTCTTTCTCTGACCATGAAGGAACTTCAGTCTTCCCTGAAACTGCATCGTCTGCAAGCACAGAGAACATCTGAGAGAGAGTGTGTGTGTGTGTGTGTGGTGTGTGTGTGTGTGTGTGTGCGCGTCTGAGAGTGTGTGTGTGTGTGTAGCGTGTGTGTGTGTGTGTGAGGAGAGAGGGAGGGTCTAGTGTGTGTGGGAGAGAGAGAGGAGGAGGAGAGTGTGTGTGTGTGTCTGGTGGTAGTTTGAGAGAGCAGTCATGAGAAGAGAGAGCAGAGAGAGTGTGTGTGTGTGTGTTGTGTGTGTGTGTCTGAGTGTGTGTGTGTGTGTGTGTGTGTGTGTGTGTGTGTCTGAGAGTGTGTGTGTGTGTGTGAGTGTGTAGTAGAGCGTCTGAGAGTGTGTGTGTGTGCGTCTGAGAGTGTGTGTGTGTGTGTGTGTGTTGTAGTGTCTGAGTGTGTGTGTGCGTCTGAGAATGTGTGTGTGTGTGTGTGTGTGTGTGTGTGGGGGGGCGTCTGAGAGTGTGTGTGTAGTGTGTGTGTGCGTCTGAGAGAGAGTGTGTGTGTGTGTGTGTTGCTGAGTGTGTGTGTGCGTCTGAGAGTGTGTGTGCGTCTGAGAGTGTGTGTGTGTGTTGTGTGTGTGTGGCTGGGGGTGCGTCTGAGAGTGTGTGTTTGTGTGTGCGTGCGTCTGAGAGTGTGTGTGTGTGTGGAGTCGTGATGATGTGTGTGTGTGTGTGTGTGTGTGTGTGTGTGTGTGTGTATCTTCAGTGCTGGGTTAGTTTAATTAGTAATTAGTTAATTACTGTTACTGAGT
>CM049836.1:27601649-27611649 GCA_027422435.1 Schizopygopsis pylzovi | reverse complement strand
TAAAGTCAGGATTGTTCTTCATACGTGGTTGTTTTAGAAATGAAAAGCTGCATCAAAGAGGCTTACAATACTCATTTTCAAACATATGACAAGCCACAAACACAGGAATCCCTGCAATCCTAGTCTAATCCCAGACTCTGCATGGTTAGTGGCCAGCACACGGTGTGTTGCAGGTGAATCTGTGGCTCGGCACACAACACTCGAACCCGTCGCTCTCGGCGCTTTGACTCCTGCGCATGAATGTCTCTCAAATATCTCCGGGATGTTCTGACTCTGATCTTAGTTTTGTCTTTCTACGAGAGAGAAGGCAGATATGTATGAAAGCCGTTTCCGTTTATGTTTATGAATAAAACATAAAAAGGTTCATTATTGCGACTTTATATCTCGCAATTCTGACTTTTCTTCTCGCAATTCTGAATTTATATCTCTTTTTTTCTGCAATTCTGGCTTTATTTCTCACAAATCTGACTTTTTCTAGAATTACTCAGAATTGAGAGTTTTTATTTTATAAAAGAATTGTGCGATTAATAATAGCAGTTATCTTTGTTATTTTTTATTGAGTGGCGGAGACGGATTTTCATAGACAGAAAATGGACTGGGAGCGTCATAAGAAAGTGTGACGATGCATTCAAAACAACATTACACTGCAAAAAATGCTTTTCTGACTTAAAATATCAAAAAATTCTTTAATCAAGAAGGATTTTCTAGACAAGTAAAAATTATTGTCTTGTTTTCAGAAACAAGTCAAAATAATCTGCCAATGGGGTTAGCAAAATAAACTTGTCTTCTGTTTGAAATAAGATTATTTTGCTTGTTCGAAGCAAAAACTCACTTAATTTTGACTATTTTTTCTGAAAATGACAATAATTCTTGTCTATAAAATCCTTCTTGATTTAATTTTTTTTTTTATATTTTAAGTCATAAAAGCATTTTTTGCATCGTTTCAAAGTCGAATGAATATTCTCACATAAACAACAGCGTATCTGTCGTCTGGTCTCACTTCAGACCGAACGCAACACACTTGAGCTCCGTTTGAAAGTGTTTCTCATCTGAAGAAGAAGTAACACTAATTGAAGTGAGATGAAGGCATTGAGGGCGAGGCGCAGCGGGTAAACCCCAGTTCTGGACCGGTTCCCAGGCGTAGCGTGCAGAAGGGCGGATCCGTAAACCCCTTCTACAGCGCAGCTGAGGATCAGACGTTTACACTGAAGCTGAGCTCAGACACATGAACAGACCGTCCTTCACACTGGACTCTGGGCTGAGGATCAGACGTTTACACTGAGCTCAGACACATGAACAGACCGTCCTTCACACTGGACTCTGAGCTGAGGATCAGACGTTTACACTGAGCTCAGACACATGAACAGACCGTCCTTCACACTGGACTCTGAGCTGAGGATCAGATGCGTTTACACTGAGCTCAGACACATGAACAGACCGTCCTTCACACTGGACTCTGGGCTGAGGATCAGACGTTTACACTGAGCTCAGACACATGAACAGACCGTCCTTCACACTGGACTCTGAGCTGAGGATCAGATGCGTTTACACTGAGCTCAGACACATGAACAGACCGTCCTTCACACTGGACTCTGGGCTGAGGATCAGATGCGTTTACACTGAGCTCAGACACATGAACAGACCGTCCTTCACACTGGACTCTGAGCTGAGGATCAGATGCGTTTACACTGAGCTCAGACACATGAACAGACCGTCCTTCACACTGGACTCTGAGCTGAGGATCAGATGCGTTTACACTGAGCTCAGACACATGAACAGACCGTCCTTCACACTGGACTCTGGGCTGAGGATCAGACGTTTACACTGAGCTCAGACACATGAACAGACCGTCCTTCACACTGGACTCTGAGCTGAGGATCAGATGCGTTTACACTGAGCTCAGACACATGAACAGACCGTCCTTCACACTGGACTCTGGGCTGAGGATCAGATGCGTTTACACTGAGCTCAGACACATGAACAGACCGTCCTTCACACTGGACTCTGGGCTGAGGATCAGATGCGTTTACACTGAGCTCAGACACATGAACAGACCGTCCTTCACACTGGACTCTGGGCTGAGGATCAGATGCGTTTACACTGAGCTCAGACACATGAACAGACCGTCCTTCACACTGGACTCTGAGCTGAGGATCAGATGCGTTTACACTGAGCTCAGACACATGAACAGACCGTCCTTCACACTGGACTCTGGGCTGAGGATCAGATGCGTTTACACTGAGCTCAGACACATGAACAGACCGTCCTTCACACTGGACTCTGAGCTGAGGATCAGACGTTTACACTGAGCTCAGACACATGAACAGACCGTCCTTCACACTGGACTCTGAGCTGAGGATCAGATGCGTTTACACTGAGCTCAGACACATGAACAGACCGTCCTTCACACTGGACTCTGGGCTGAGGATCAGATGCGTTTACACTGAG
This sequence comes from Schizopygopsis pylzovi, assembly GCA_027422435.1. Lineage (NCBI taxonomy): Eukaryota > Metazoa > Chordata > Actinopteri > Cypriniformes > Cyprinidae > Schizopygopsis > Schizopygopsis pylzovi. Next base: position 27,609,201 of record CM049836.1, on the reverse strand, counting down.
CTCAGACACATGAACAGACCGTCCTTCACACTGGACTCTGAGCTGAGGATCAGATGCGTTTACACTGAGCTCAGACACATGAACAGACCGTCCTTCACACTGGACTCTGAGCTGAGGATCAGATGCGTTCATCATCTCAACATATTTACGTATTCGTCAATTCCATCAATTTTAATAAACACTGTACGCGGTCAAAAAGATTCCCTTTGTCTTGTTTTCTAGTAAAAATATCTAAACATTCTTGAATATTACTTGACACGTAAAATTACTTAAAATATTAAGTCTTGTTTTTTGAAAATATTTTACTTGTTTTAAGCAAAAATGAACAAAATGTGGATATATGTTTTTTTTCCTATGCATATTCCATTTAATTTATATATATATATATTAGTGCTGTTAAATGATTAATCGCATCCAAAATAAAAGTTTTTGTTAACATAATATATATATATATATTAGTGGTGGGCCGTTATCGGCGTTAACGTGCTGCGTTAACGTGAGACTCTTATCGGCGATAAAAAAAATATCGCCGTTAATCTATTCTCAAAGTTGGGTTGGGAGCTGGGTCTATACTACGCAAGCTATGATGACTTTCACCCTGATATTTTAGCGCGGATGTATACCTAGCCGAATTGCACTGTAGGGGGCGAGAACGAGTCTTCGAACTAGAGGCTCGCAGTCCGTGATGGACAGATTGTTAACGGCTGGTCTGTGTGGTAATACAATCGTGCAGGACATCCAAACGCTCACCTATCATTCATCAACCTCAAATATGGCTTTTCATCTGAAAGATGTATGTAGTAGCAACTTTACATGGCCGCTCAATATGATGTTAATCTAGAGAAATGTGCGCTATTGAAGTGTTTGTGTGGAAGCGCGTTTGCTGCAGGACAGGCTCCGGTGCGTTCACTTGCTCTTACATCTCCGTCATTCTTGGTCATACAGATAAAAGTAGCCTAATACATCTTTCGAATCTGTAAAGACTTTACGTTTATTTGTGTGCACTCAGAATAATAACGAAACGTTGTGCTTTTAAGCAAACAGGATGCGCTTTAGGTCTCATGTGAACTTGAGCGAGTGAACATGAAATTTAATCTGTGCAACACTGTGCATAATAAGATGGCTTTCAGTTCAATATAATAACAAAAAACGACATTTTGGGTTTTTATTCAACTAATAAGGTGGGCACGCTGTGATCTGTACTATATTTTTACTGTAATTGACAGTTATCAAAAAAAAAAAAAACAACAACACGGGAGTGGGAGGGAATGGGAGTCATTCTTCCGGGAGTGGAACGGGATTTTCCTCCAGTTTTTTCGTGGGATTGGGACGGGAAGAGATTAAAGTTTGTGATGCATTTTGGAAACAGGAGATGAGCCCCTGGTCTAATGCGCCACCTGGCTTGAGAAACCCGTTCTCAAAGACTTACTTTTAGTCATTATTTGGGTAGCACACATATTCTGAATGCCTTCGGCAGAATTCAAATGAGCCATTTTAATCTAGATTAATCTAGATTCATTCCAAGATTACAGTGAGATTAATCTAGATTAAAAAAATTAATCTGACTTCCGGTATAGCAATGAAGGAGTGAACAGCTAGAGAACTGGGGCTCCCGATCCATCCTTTAAGTTTCAAAATTTATAAGCCATATAAGATCAACAATCACAGTAATAGTTACTTAAGACATTACAGAACTATGAGCAACTCTAAACAAAAGCAAGCTCACTCTTCAGCTCCGCCGACCACGAGATCAACCGCTAGCATTGCGGGTAAATTAGCAGCCATGGCTACCTCATCTAATGCAGAGGAACAATCCGCGACTGAGACTATTGAACCTGTCTCCATGGACCGATTAGTTTCTGAACTAACAAAACAAAGAAATAGTATCAGAGAAGACATTTGTGGTTTGATTCAAGAATTTATTGGTCCTTTGCAAAGTTCGATAGATGCATTACGAGAAACGGTGGATGACTTTCAAGGCCGTTTGGTGTCGATGGAAACCAGAGTCGGGGAAAACTTTGAAAATCTGATAGCGGCAGAAAAAGTTATCAAAAATCTGCAAACCCAAAACTCGTCCTTGCTTGACCGCATCGAAGACCTGGAAAACAGATCCCGCAGATCCAACTTGAGGATTGTTAATATTCCAGAAGGCAGTGAAAAAAATCAAGATCCCGTTAAGTTCGTTTCCGAAATGCTGAAGGAGGTGACGGGAACAGAAGTCTTCGACGAACCACCAATACTGGAGAGAGCTCATCGATCCCCCGGTCAAAAACCGACAGATGGCCGAAAACCACGTCCATTTGTGGTTTGCTTCCACTGGTTCCAAGACAAAGAGAGGCTACTCAGATGGTCACGGAGTCAGGAGATCCAGTACAAGGGGAACGCAGTCAGAATATATCCGGATCTCAGCGTTGCCCTGTCAAAAAAACGCGCCTTGTACAACGGCATAAAACAATCACTTTACCAAAAAGGAATACGATTCCAGCTGCTTTACCCAGCTCGTTTGAGAGTGACGTTTGAAGAACAAACTTTCATATTCAATTCACCTGAGGAGGCGAAACAGTTCTACGACCAACGGGTTAAGGCCTAACGTTACAACCGGAATATCTAAATTCATCTTTGAGTGGAGAACATTACCCGCTATCTACGAGGCTGACTTGTAAAAGATATAGGTATCTTTAAGGCATTCGTTTTATTTCGTTTGATTTAATTCCTGCCTCAAATATTAATGCTCTCCCTTGTCTTATAAATACTAGTTGTTTTGGGAAAGGAAAAAAACTAACTGCAAATGTAATGACTGTTGATTGATACTCCAAGGAGTAAAAAGTATATAGACTTTTGTAAAATGTTATGGATGTAGAAAATGTTCTAGTGGATTGGGATACCCCCGTTGATAGAAACGGTTCTGAGTAATTTGAGGGATTACTGGGGGTACGTGTATGGGGTCCTGCCATTTGTCTCCGTTCTTGAGACAAATATAGGAAGAGGTCAGTTTTACTTGTGCTTGATTGGAAGGGATGGGAGAGAGGGTGGGACGTTGTGGGGGCCTTATTACTATGTTTTTTCTGACAATTTTTTTTTTTTTATTTTTTTTTTTTTTTCATCACTCACTTGTATCTGTGGAAAAATGGTCTTTTATCAATCTATTCTTATAAAAGTATTGACTGATGTGTGACCGTTTAAGAAAGAAGGAGGGTCTTCCATTCGTTTTATTAGCTGGAACGTTAAGGGCATGAATGGACCAAATAAACGAGCACGCATTTTCGCTCATCTCAAAAAAATGAAAACGGATATAGCGTTTCTGCAAGAAACACATTTACAAATAGCAGATCAGGTAAGACTTAGAAAACCATGGGTTGGACAGATTTTCCATTCCCATTTCAACAGTAAAACAAGAGGAGCAACAATTATAATTCACAAGAAAGTTCAGTTTAATGCATCTAAATGTGTTTCTGATCCCCAAGGACGCTTTGTTATCGTGACTGGATATCTGTTTCAAATCCCTGTTGTTCTGGTATGTGTTTATGCCCCAAATTGGGACGATGTTAACTTCATTCATAAAATCATCTCACATCTACCAGATTTAAATACATACAAATTAATTTTTGGGGAGATTTAAATTGTGTTGCTAACCCGAAATTAGATCGTTCAAATCCAAAACCAATGCCACAATCTAAATTATCTTTAGCTCTCTCAACTTTTATGGCACAAACAGGTTGTTTGGACCCATGGAGATTTTTATTTCCACAAAAAAGAGAATTTTCCTTTTTCTCTCATGTTCATTCTTCTTACTCTAGAATAGATTATTTCTATATTGATAAAACACTTCTTCCTTCATTAGAAAAAACTCAATACTCTGCCATTGTAATATCGGATCATGCCCCACTGCTTTTAGATTTACGATTTACTCTCTGCAGTAGCCAACGCCCAACTTGGAGATTAAATCCAACTCTGTTGGCAGACAAAAAATTTCTTACATATATATCAACAGCAATTGATATTTTTTTGGCTACAAACACATTGGACGAGGTATCACCATCGACTTTATGGGAAACATTTAAAGTAGTCATCAGAGGTGAAATCATATCTTATTCTTCATATACCAACAAACTAAAGAATGCAAAATTGCAACAACTCATTGATTCCATTGCAAAAGTAGATAGAGACGTCTCATTAACGCCTTCAGAAGAGCTGTTCAAGAAGAGAGTGGAACTTAAGGCGCAATATGATCAACTTTCAATTGAAAGGACTCAACAGTACTTGTTATGGTCTAAAGGGAATTTTTATGAGCATGGGGAAAAAGCAGGCCGATTACTAGCACATCAGATAAAATGTCAATCAACTTCTAGACTAATCCCACAGATTCGAAACCGATCACAACAACTAACAATGGACCCTAAGGAAATTAATGACGCCTTCAAAGAATATTACACTAATTTGTACTCTTCTGAGTTTCCAGAAGATACCTCAAATATGTTAGTGTTTCTAGATGGTTTAAACATTCCGAAAATTAATTTGGAGCAAAAGGAAAATTTAGAACAGCCTATTAATCTACAAGAGGTCATAGACTCAATAAATTCAATGCAAAGTAGCAAAACCCCTGGTCCGGACGGATATCCTGTAGAATTTTATAAAGCCTTTGCGCACAAAAATAGCCCCACTCCTACTGAAAATGTTTACAAATTCTTTAGAAAATGTAAAATTACCACAAACCCTCACAGAGGCTTTTATAACACTTATTTTAAAACCAGGAAAAGACCCATCCATGTGTAGTTCTTATAGACCAATTTCATTGTTAAATGTCGATGTTAAAATACTTGCCAAAATTTTAGCTTTCCGAATAGATTCTCTCATACCAGAAATTATTTCTCCAGATCAGACAGGTTTTGTCAAAGGTCGTTACTCATATACCAATCTGCGAAGGCTCCTGGGGATCCTGTACTCTCCTGCATCCAGGGAGACTCCAGAGGTTGTGGTCTCCCTGGATGCAGAAAAAGCATTTGATAGAGTTGAGTGGGGCTATTTATTTTCAATATTGAAAAGGTTTGGCTTTGGCCCAAAATATGTCAATTGGATTCAATTGCTTTATTCTACCCCGAAAGTCTCTGTTATAACAAACAAAGTACGCTCACAATTTTTCCCAATACTGAGAGGCACAAGACAAGGATGCCCTTTAAGTCCCCTTCTTTTCGCATTAGCGATAGAACCACTTTCTATAATGCTTAAATCTCTACAGTCCATAAAGGGCATTGATAGGATGGGTATAGAACATAGAGTTTCTTTATATGCAGACGACATGTTGCTATATATTTCAAACCCAGTTGAAAATGTCCCAAAAATAGTGCAAAACCTTTCTGCCTTCGGCAATTTCTCGGATATAAATTAAATTTTTCAAAAAGTTTATGCTTTCCCATTAATCCTCTGGCTCTACAAATTAAAAATTCATCCCTCCCATTTCATATCTCGCAATCCAGCTTCAAATACTTAGGAGTACATATTACTCAAACTTTTTCAGGTCTATATAAAAAAAACTTTTTACCCCTCATAAATAAAACTAAAACTGATCTACAAAGATGGGACACATTATACCTGTCTTTAGCAGGTAGAGTAAACTGTATTAAAATGAATGTCCTACCTAAATATCTATACTTATTCCAGTCCCTCCCAGTTTTTATCCCAAAAGCCTTTTTTCGTACATTAAATAAGCTTATAACATCATTCTTATGGAAAGGGAAGAACCCAAGAATTAATAAAGACCTTTTGGAAAGACAGCGATTTCAAGGAGGTTTAGCTTTACCTAATTTTATGGGATATTACTGGGCAGCAAATCTTCAAAAAGTCAACTGTTGGTACAATTTCCCAGAGACAGACTGGTGTAAGGCAGAAGCAGATACTTGTATTTCTACATCGCTTCCCGCATTAATAACAATGAAACTACCCTTCTCTCCTTATCAGTATACCTCAAACCCAGTCGTAAGTTCAACACTTAAAATATGGTCTCAATTTAGACAAACTTACAGACTTAAGGACTTCTCCTTGTTAAGCCCTCTCAGTAACAACCCTCTATTCCCCGCTGGTAAAATAGACTACACCTATGTACAATGGCAGAGTATTGGATTGAATAAATGCAGTGATTTTTACATTGATAACACTTTTGCTAGTTTTAACGACCTTCTACAGAAATTTCAGCTAGCACAATCTAACCTGTTCCGTTATTTTCAAGTCCGACATTTTATTCAATCTCAAAGTTCCACCTTTCCTAACCTACCGCTTACCTCACTAATGGATACAATCCTACAGATTCCTGTAACCCCCAAAGGTCAAATTTCTGCATTATACAATATAATTGTGTCTGCAAGCAATACCTCAATTGAAAAAATTAAAGAAAAGTGGACCAAAGATATAGACTCTGTAATAATTGATGAAATATGGGATGATGCCCTAAAAAGAGTAAATGGATCAACCACCTGTGCACGCCTTAGTCTTATACAATTTAAGATACTTCACCGAACATATTATACTAAATCTAGACTTTCGAAAATCTATCCAAACGTTGATGACAGATGTGATCGATGCAAAAGTGATAAAGCTGACCTTATTCATATGTTTTGGTCCTGCCAAAAGCTGAAACACTACTGGACACTTGTATTTAAAACACTAAATGAAGCTTTTAACTTGAATATAACACCCTGTGTTGAAATAGCTATCTTTGGAGTGCCAGAACATGGAATATCTTTGACTAACAATATGGAAAATGTCTTTGCTTTTGCTTCACTATTAGCAAGAAGGAGAATATTGTTGGAATGGAAATCAAAAAATCCACCAAAAACTTCTATGTGGATTTGTGATTTGATATTATATTTAAAACTAGAAAAAATTAAATATTTCAAAAAAGGATCTATCCAAAAGTTTTATAAAATTTGGGAACCTATGATTACATATTTTGAAAAGATGAAGACCCTACCTTCTAATTAATAGAACTAAAGGTTTAGAAAGACCATCTGACTTTAATATACTTGGTTATGTAATGCTCACTTGTATATCTACACAGAAAGACTCTTGGAGTGTATTTTTTTTTTTTTTTTTTTTTATTATTTTTTATTTTTTTTGTGAACATTTATATACTGTAACAAAATTGACTTTGCTATATCTGTTTGATAACAAAATATTGAAATGTATCCTGCTATTTTGCATAGTGAGCACTGTTAATATTATTAACAATTTATTTGCTTTTTTTGTTATTTATTCATTTATTATTCTTCCACTTTCTGTTAATTTAAGGTTGTGGAACAGGGTGGGGAAAGAAAATACATAATTATGTAATTGTTTGAACTTTTGTTGTCTAAACATGTTTGAAAAATTAATAAATAAAGTATAAAAAAAAAACAAAAAAAAAATTAATCTATGCCCACCACTAATATATATATATATATATATATATTATATATGTGCGTGTGTACCGTGTATATTTATTATGTATATAAATACACACACATGCATGTATATATTTAAGAAAATATGTTATGTTTATATATTTTATATTTATAGGAAT
>CM049836.1:27591649-27594149 GCA_027422435.1 Schizopygopsis pylzovi | reverse complement strand
ACGCAGCTAAAGTAAAGAACAGTGATGTGTGGCCAAGTATGGTGACCCATACTCCGAATTTGTGCTCTGCATTTAACCCATCCAAGTGCACACTCACAGTAGTGCACACACACAGTAGTGCACACTCACAGTACTGCACACTCACAGTAGTGCACACACACAGTACTGCACACTCACAGTTGTGCACACACACAGTAGTGCACACTCAGAGTAGTACACACTCAGAGTAGTACACACTCACATTAGTACACACTCACAGTAGTGCACACACACAGTAGTGCACACTCACAATAGTGCACACACACAGTAGTGCACACTCACAATAGTGCACACACACAGTAGTGCACACTCACATTAGTACACACTCACAGTAGTACATACTCACATTAGTGCACACTCACATTAATGCACACTCACATTAGTGCACACACAGTACTGCACACTCACAGTTGTGCACACACACAGTAGTGCACACTCACAGTAGTGCACACTTACATTAGTACACACTCACAGTAGTGCACACACACAGTAGTGCACACTCACATTAGTACACACTCACAGTAGTACATACTCACATTAGTGCACACACACACAGTAGTGCACACTCACATTAATGCACGCTCACATTAGTGCACACACTCACATTAGTGCACACACACAGTAGCGCACACTCACAGTAGTGCACACACACAGTAGTGCACACACACACACACACACACAGTAGTGCACACACACACACACACACACACAGTAGTGCACACTCCCAGTAGAGCATACTCCCAGTAGTGCACACACAGTAGTACACACACAAAGTAGTGCACACTTACAGTAGTGCACACACACAGTAGTAAACACTCAGAGTAGTGCACACACACAGTAGTGCACACACACACAGTAGTGCACACTCACATTAATGCACGCTCACATTAGTGCACACACTCACATTAGTGCACACACACAGTAGTGCACACACACACACACACACACACACACCACAGTAGTGCACACACACACACACACACACAGTAGTGCACACTCCCAGTAGAGCATACTCCCAGTAGTGCACACACAGTAGTACACACACAAAGTAGTGCACACTTACAGTAGTGCACACACACACAGTAGTAAACACTCACAATAGTGCACACACACAGTAGTGCACACTCACATTAGTACACACTCACAGTAGTACATACTCACATTAGTGCACACTCACATTAATGCACACTCACATTAGTGCACACACAGTACTGCACACTCACAGTTGTGCACACACACAGTAGTGCACACTCACAGTAGTGCACACTTACATTAGTACACACTCACAGTAGTGCACACACACAGTAGTGCACACTCACATTAGTACACACTCACAGTAGTACATACTCACATTAGTGCACACACACACAGTAGTGCACACTCACATTAATGCACGCTCACATTAGTGCACACACTCACATTAGTGCACACACACAGTAGCGCACACTCACAGTAGTGCACACACACAGTAGTGCACACACACACACACACGTAGTGCACACACACACACACACACAGTAGAGCATACTCCCAGTAGTGCACACACAGTAGTACACACACAAAGTAGTGCACACTTACAGTAGTGCACACACACAGTAGTAAACACTCAGAGTAGTGCACACACACAGTAGTGCACACTCACAGTAGTGCACACACACACAGTAGTGCACACTCACATTAATGCACGCTCACATTAGTGCACACACTCACATTAGTGCACACACACAGTAGTGCACACACACACACACACACACACACACACACACACACAGTAGTGCACACACACACACACACACACACACACACAGTAGTGCACACTCCCAGTAGAGCATACTCCCAGTAGTGCACACACAGTAGTAAACACTCAGAGTAGTGCACACACACAGTAGTGACACACACACACAGTAGTGCACACTCACATTAAATCACGTATAATAAAATACTCACATTAGTGCACACACTCACATTAGTGCACACACACAGTAGTGCACACAACCAACACACAAACACACACAGTAGTGCACACACACAACACACACACACAGTAGTGCACACTCCCAGTAGAGCATACTCCCAGTAGTGCACACACAGTAGTACACACACAAAGTAGTGCACACTTACAGTAGTGCACCACACACAGTAGTAAACACTCAGTTCAATAGTGCACACACACATGTAAGCGCACAGGCCTCACATTAGTCACACTCACAGTAGTACACTACTTCACTATTAGTGCACACTCACATTAGATGCACACTCACATTAGGCACACACAGTACTGCACACCACAGTTAGTAAAGCACACACACAAGTAGTGACCACACTCACAAGTAGTGCACACTTAGCATTAGTACACACATCACAGTAGTGCACACTCACAGTAGTGCACACACACAGTAGTACACACTCACAGTAGTGCACACTCACAGTAGTGCACACACACACAGTAGTGCACACTCAC
>CM049836.1:27569149-27584149 GCA_027422435.1 Schizopygopsis pylzovi | reverse complement strand
AGTGTACAAATGTCAGTATCTCTCTATCATCACTGAACTAAATCTGTGATCTCATGAGGTTTCTCTCAGAAACACACTCATCACAACAAAATAACACAGATGATCTTTAATTAATGAAATGTGGTTGGATTAATTAATGTACAGTACACATCTGATAAAACTGCTTCACCAAAGAGAAAAGACTCTGCACCTAAAACCAATTAATGATGTGCTGACAAATAAAACCGAGTAATAATGCATAACAGTCCTATAGAAGTACAGTATTTACACATCTTCTTCATCAGTCTGGAACAGTTCATATGTTCAGAGACGCTTCTCTTCCGTCCCAGCAGATGGATTAGAAGCTGAGACGCAGACGTTCAGTCGTTCATGACCCAAATCCCTGCCCTCGCTCGCTCACAGACACCCTGATGCACGCCGAGGCCGTTACAGCATCAGCACCGTCCTGAAGCTCCTCAGAATAAACACACTTCAGCCTCGTTAGCGTCTGCTGGACGACTGCAGCTGGTGGCGACTCCAGCCTGACGGAGCTGGACACAGTTCATCAAGAAGTAGTGCTGTCAGACTTTAGAATTTATAACACATATGTGAGTGTACTGTGTATGTTTATTATGTATAAATACACAAACATGCATGTTTGTATTTGTATATATTAAATATATAATATAAATGTGAATATTTTCTAAATATGTTCTGAGTATTTAATAAATATACACAGCACACACATATATTATGTGAACGAAAACTGTTATTTTGGATGTGATTAATCATTTGGCAGCACTACTCTGGTGTGTTGCTGTGTGGTTGCTAGGGTGTTCTGGCTGGTTGCTAGGTCATCCAGCCTCAGTTTAATGCTGAAGTTTAATGCTCAGGTTTGTCTACATCACTATCCGCATGTTTCACAGACGAGGCTTAATCTAATCCCAGACTAAAATGCATGTTTGAGCTGTCTCAACTGAAAATATCTTGCTCTGATATATCTTAAAATATGCCAGTGTTATTGTCTGTGTCAATAATGGTGATATGAATATAATGCTGTTGTGATTGTAACAGTGATGTGATTGTAACGGTGTTGTGATTGTAACTGTGATGTGATTGTAACTGTGATGTGATTGTAACGGTGTTGTTATTGTAACAGTGATGTGATTGTAACTGTGATGTGATTGTAACTGTGTTGTGATTGTAACGGTGTTGTGATTGTAACTGTGATGTGATTGTAACTGTGATGTGATTGTAACGGTGTTGTGATTGTAACTGTGATGTGATTGTAACTGTGATGTGATTGTAACAGTGTTGTGATTGTAACTGTGATGTGATTGTAACTGTGATGTGATTGTAACAGTGTTGTGATTGTAACAGTGATGTGATTGTAACAGTGATGTGATTGTAACTGTGATGTGATTGTAACAGTGATGTGATTGTAACTGTGATGTGATTGTAACAGTGATGTGATTGTAACTGTGATGTGATTGTAACAGTGATGTGATTGTAACTGTGATGTGATTGTAACAGTGATGTGATTGTAACGGTGTTGTGATTGTAACTGTGATGTGATTGTAACAGTGATGTGATTGTAACTGTGATGTGATTGTAACAGTGATGTGATTGTAACAGTGATGTGATTGTAACTGTGATGTGATTGTAACAGTGATGTGATTGTAACTGTGATGTGATTGTAACTGTGATGTGATTGTAACAGTGATGTGATTGTAACGGTGTTGTGATTGTAACAGTGATGTGATTGTAACGGTGTTGTGATTGTAACTGTGATGTGATTGTAACTGTGATGTGATTGTAACGGTGTTGTGATTGTAACAGTGATGTGATTGTAACGGTGTTGTGATTGTAACTGTGATGTGATTGTAACAGTGTTGTGATTGTAACGGTGTTGTGATTGTAACTGTGATGTGATTGTAACAGTGTTGTGATTGTAACTGTGATGTGATTGTAACAGTGTTGTGATTGTAACAGTGATGTGATTGTAACGGTGTTGTGATTGTAACTGTGATGTCATTGTAACAGTGATGTGATTGTAACGGTGTTGTGATTGTAACTGTGTTGTGATTGTAACGGTGTTGTGATTGTAACTGTGATGTGATTGTAACAGTGTTGTGATTGTAACGGTGTTGTGATTGTAACAGTGATGTGATTGTAACTGTGATGTGATTGTAACAGTGTTGTGATTGTAACAGTGATGTGATTGTAACTGTGATGTGATTGTAACTGTGATGTGATTGTAACTGTGTTGTGATTGTAACGGTGTTGTGATTGTAACTGTGATGTGATTGTAACTGTGTTGTGATTGTAACTGTGATGTGATTGTAACAGTGATGTGATTGTAACTGTGATGTGATTGTAACAGTGTTGTGATTGTAACAGTGATGTGATTGTAACTGTGATGTGATTGTAACTGTGATGTGATTGTAACTGTGATGTGATTGTAACAGTGATGTGATTGTAACTGTGATGTGATTGTAACTGATGTGATTGTAACGGTGTTGTGATTGTAACGGTGTTGTGATTGTAACTGTGATGTGATTGTCACTGTGATGTGATTGTAACGGTGTTGTGATTGTAACTGTGATGTGATTGTAATGGTGTTGTGATTGTAACTGTGATGTGATTGTAACAGTGATGTGATTGTAACGGTGTTGTGATTGTAACTGTGATGTGATTGTAACGGTGATGTGATTGTAACAGTGATGTGATTGTAACTGTGATGTGATTGTCACTGTGATGTGATTGTAACTGTGATGTGATTGTAACGGTGTTGTGATTGTAACGGTGTTGTGATTGTAACTGTGATGTGATTGTAACTGTGATGTGATTGTAACAGTGATGTGATTGTAACAGTGATGTGATTGTAACGGTGTTGTGATTGTAACAGTGATGTGATTGTAACGGTGTTGTGATTGTAACTGTGATGTGATTGTAACGGTGTTGTGATTGTAACAGTGATGTGATTGTAACGGTGTTGTTATTGTAACAGTGATGTGATTGTAACGGTGTTGTGATTGTAACGGTGTTGTGATTGTAACAGTGATGTGATTGTAACTGTGATGTGATTGTAACAGTGATGTGATTGTAACGGTGTTGTGATTGTAACAGTGATGTGATTGTAACGGTGTTGTGATTGTAACAGTGATGTGATTGTAACTGTGATGTGATTGTAACAGTGATGTGATTGTAACTGTGATGTGATTGTAACGGTGTTGTGATTGTAACTGTGATGTGATTGTAACTGTGATGTGATTGTAACTGTGATGTGATTGTAACTGTGATGTGATTGTAACTGTGATGTGATTGTAACAGTGATGTGATTGTAACTGTGATGTGATTGTAACAGTGATGTGATTGTAACAGTGATGTGATTGTAACGGTGTTGTGATTGTAACAGTGATGTGATTGTAACGGTGTTGTGATTGTAACTGTGATGTGATTGTAACTGTGATGTGATTGTAACGGTGTTGTGATTGTAACAGTGATGTGATTGTAACGGTGTTGTGATTGTAACTGTGATGTGATTGTAACAGTGTTGTGATTGTAACGGTGTTGTGATTGTAACTGTGATGTGATTGTAACAGTGTTGTGATTGTAACGGTGTTGTGATTGTAACTGTGATGTGATTGTAACAGTGATGTGATTGTAACGGTGTTGTGATTGTAACTGTGATGTGATTGTAATTGTGATGTGATTGTAACAGTGTTGTGATTGTAACTGTGATGTGATTGTAACTGTGATGTGATTGTAACGGTGTTGTGATTGTAACTGTGATGTGATTGTAACTGTGATGTGATTGTAACTGTGATGTGATTGTAACTGTGATGTGATTGTAACGGTGTTGTGATTGTAACGGTGTTGTGATTGTAACTGTGTTGTGATTGTAACTGTGTTGTGATTGTAACTGTGATGTGATTGTAACTGTGATGTGATTGTAACAGTGTTGTGACACTCACAGCGTGGATATCCTGCCGGTCGAGGGTTACTGGCACTGCTGCCAAACGACGACTGGAAGTTATGGATGGTCTCCTGTAAAATCTGTCTTTCTCTCCCCTGTCATGAGAAGATGTTCATCACGTTATTTACAGTTCAGATGTGTCTCTATTTCAGCCTGATCACATACACACTCACTTTCCCAGCGTTCAGCTCAGATATGGCTGCGAGTATCTGCTGCCGCGGCCCGTCTGTTTTAATTCCCAGTTCTTTCAGGTCTCCGTCAGTCAGAGTCAGAAACGCCTCCATGTCCACCTGCATCAAAACATCCATCACTGTTCATCAGACAAACCAGAGACGGGTTTGAATTACATAGAGACAAGAGAGAGGCATGCGATGGAGGAAACTAGAGAAATAAACCGGCCTATCTCAATGTGTTTGACAAGCTCACCATTACGCCACAGCTCTGACAGAATCACATCGTTAAAGACTGAAACCATGCTGCATTAAGAACAGAGAAAGCAGACAGACAGAAGACCGACAGATGACCGACACACCTCCTGTTCTTCAAAGATGGGCTGATATTTCTCCAGAGAAAGTTTTCTCAGAATCCCCGATAACTCATCTGTGTATAAAAACAACAATCAGCAGCAGAAATACAGAGACGTGTGTGCAGTGTTGGTAGTAACGCATTACAAGTAACACAAGCCATGTATTCAGATTACATTTATAGTAGTAAAGTAACGCATTACTTTTACATTTACAAGAAAATATCAGTTACTTTTCAATCTAAGGATTCAAGGTTTTATTCGTCACATACTCAATTATACAGAATATAATCTGTAGTGAAATGTAAGTCAGGTCAGGTCCGCTCAATGGACAGTGCATGCATGTGTGTGTGTGTGTGTATATATACATGAGTTTGTATGCATATGTGTGTGTGTATATATATATATATTATATACATGAGTGTGTATGCATGTGTGTGTTTGTGTGTGTGTGTGTATATATACACATGAGTGTGTATGCACGTGTGTGTATATAGATACATGAGTGTTAATGCATGTGTGTGTGTGTGTGTGTGTGTATATACACATGAGTGTGTATGCACGTGTGTGTGTGTGTGTGTTATACATGAGTGTGTATGCATGTGTGTGTGTGTGTGTGTGTGTGTGTGTGTGTGTGTGTGTATATATACACATGAGTGTGTATGCACGTGTGTGTGTATATATACACATGAGTGTGTATGCACGTGTGTGTGTGTGGGTGTATACATGAGTGTGTATGCATGGTGTGTGTGTGTGTGTGTGTGTGTATACATGAGTGTGTATGCACGTGTGTGTGTGAGTCTGACCCTCGTCCGTGATGGTGCCGCTGCTGGAGCCGCCGCTGCTCTTGGATCTGGGCTGTGTGGATGCGGATGAGAGCGAGTCAGCGCCGGGTGGTTTGGGTGTGGGTGATGGAGAGGGCGTGAGGGTGGGCGACGTGCTCTTGGACGTCGACGAGTTTCCAGACTGAGGACGCTTCTTTGACTCCAGCTTCTGAAACACACACACACACACACACACACACACACACACACGTGAGGTTCAGAATGTCTCACACACACACACACACGACTCCTGATACACACCCGTCTGGAGTGGCTGTCACTGTGGTCGGTCAGGCTGATGTCCGGCGCGGAGGGTAGCGGCGTCGGTACAGGACTGGGCACCTCGGCGGCGGCGGCCGTCCTGCTGTCCAACAGACCGGCTGCTCTCTTCCTCTGAGCCACGATCTGAGACAGAACACTGTCCGCACCGCTGCCGCCTACACACAACAGCACACGTGCTTTTATAGTGCTTTATACAGCACAGATAGTATCAAACAGCTTCACAGAAATAAACATTGTTGCAAAATTTATCAGTTATGAAAGAAATTCAACTTCAGCTTCATCATTATTCTGACGATCATGTGATTTAATCAGGTTTCTGCAGATGTATGATGTCAGCGAGTGGGCGGGGTCACCTGAGCGGTTGTGGGAGTCAGAGGCATGGCGGTTGACTCCTCCCACACCATTGGATCCTCCTGAGGAGTGGGCGGAGTTATAACTGCCTGAGTTGGAGGGGGAGGGGCCTTTAGTGATGCTGGGAAACTTGATGGACCTGCTGACCACTCGACTAATGGAGGTCTACAACCAACACACACAGAGCAGTGATCATCTACATAAAACATTACTCCAATTAAAGAGAACACTGTAAGTGTATAAATAGAAGTCTCACTATATCGGAGTTGGCGCAGCTGCTCCTGCCGGGTCTCTGCGGCATGTTTCCGCTCCGGCCCTCCTTCGCCGCTCCACAGCGCTCCAAGTTCCACGGCTCAAAGTTCGACGGCGGCAGGAACGGCGGGATGACGGCCTTCAGCTTCTCAATGGGCAAACGAGCCAGCGGCGCGCCGTTCCTCAGCTGACACACCAATA
The DNA here is from genome assembly GCA_027422435.1 of Schizopygopsis pylzovi. Taxonomy (NCBI): domain Eukaryota; kingdom Metazoa; phylum Chordata; class Actinopteri; order Cypriniformes; family Cyprinidae; genus Schizopygopsis; species Schizopygopsis pylzovi. Next base: position 27,577,758 of record CM049836.1, on the reverse strand, counting down.
ACATTCAGTAACTCACTCATTTCAAGACTTTGACAAAAGCAGAAGTTACACAAACGTAGTACCATTGTCGTGATGAGGAAGTCATCTTTGCCACTTCCTGTTCCGTTCAAACCTACAATAAAACAGCATCATTACTCCCGACATCTGCGCCACTGAAGACGCAGTGGATTACAATTGTTTCTCTAAATGAGTGTAAGGTTGTTTTTAATTAATCTTTGCAAATCGCCTTTTCTACTAATGTGCTAGTTAGCAAGCTCCATCGCGGCTAAACGTTACCGTTTCTCAGAGAATGGCTCGTCACCCCACAGAAGAGAGGGGCGGGGTCAGCAGAGCTCATTAGCATTTAAAGAGACATGCACTGAAATGGCTCGCTGTATACAGAGCTGAGGTAAAAAGGGTGTTGTTTTACACGAAATGTTAACCGATTTCATTAAGACCCTAAAGAATTATATCAACTTGGGCATCTGATGCTTGACCGTCTCTGGATGAATTGGAGCAGATCCACGCACCGCAGTCTTTACTCTTGCTGCTCCACGCGGTGCAGACGTCTGTGTTCGGAACTCCAGCAGGAGGCGCTGCAGCTGCGCTCGACTCCTCCGCTTTCATGGTGGCGTCCAGAGGAACCTCGTCGGGGAACGGAGCGAGCCGATTGGTGGAGAGCCCGTGTCTCAGCGTGTGCGTCAGCTTGAGTTTGCGGAAGCGGTTGGACATGCGATTCCACCAGGACTGTCGACGCAAGAAGACGTGAACAACGGCAGCAAAATACAATCATCACAACTCCAACGGCATTCAGCGGTCGAAATAGTTTTGGGAAGTTCTGATATTTTGATTGGTACGACATGTTTTTTTAAGTAGCAACATTCTTTTGAAACAAAACCAAAGGCTACAATGACATCCTAAATCTGTACAATTACTGTACAGTACCAATCATTTCAGTTTTGACAAAAACATATATTATAAACCTCACATTTCAGCCTAAAAAATGATTATATAATTGTTCTGGATTCCCTCTGATACATCAGTTTGTAAACAAAGCAGTGCTCTACAACAATGTAAAAATCAATTATTTAAATGTCAGAAGAGGAAATTTTGCCGAAAGGTGTCGAGTTTGCAGATATAATAATACAAACTATAATACTTTTTTACACTTATAAGTATAAATTGGTAATAAAATCTAATCTTGTGTGTATGACGGTCTTCTCACTAGGTAATGTTCAGCTGTAAATGAACGGTCAGCATCTCAACGTCCCGCTGGCCCTCGAGGTTCATATCATGCTCTTATAAACTAATGAAATGTTGACCTGGTCAGATACTCACCGTTAGGGGTCAGAGGTCAATTACAGTGGTCGTTACCTTCAGGCCGCCTTTATCATCGGGAGGAGGAGGAACATTTAGAGACGGGCGTCTCATTACGGTTGATTTTCCTCTGTGTTTGCTCTTGTCCTTCTCCACCTGCATGCAGACGGATGCCAGCAGCCGCACCAGCTCCGTGTCTGCCGGACAGAACCAACACCAGCGTCACACGCCGCTAACGCAGCGAACACAAGGCTAATCACACGCTGTGCGCTCACCCGGGTCACTCAGGAGCATGACGAGGTCAAAGGCCGTGTATCCGTTCTTGGCTCTCAGATTGACGTCAGCGCCCTGATTCAGAAGAAACTTCACCACGTCTTTATTCCTAATGAAGGACAGAAGAGGAGCTGAAGAATCACACAAATATTAACAGTTTAAATCTAGATTAAAGATCCATCTCTTTAACCTGGCGTACACATAACACACTTCTAATATTGAAATCTCTTAAAGGATTGTTAGGCTGCATTGATTAGGTCTCGGAACCGGGAACACTTCCCATAACACACTGTGTACTTTTTACATCTACGCTAATTTTAGTCTGTTTCTGTCTTATTCCGATGTCACTACAGTCAACAGATCCAGTCCGTATCCAGATCAGATGATCACTGCAGTCACCGGATCCAGTCCGTATCCAGATCAGATGATCACTGCAGTCACCAGATCCAGTCCGTATCCAGATCAGATGATCACTGCAGTCACCAGATCCAGTCCGTATCCAGATCAGATGATCACTGCAGTCACCAGATCCAGTCCGTATCCAGATCAGATGATCACTGCAGTCACCGGATCCAGTCCGTATCCAGATCAGATGATCACTGCAGTCACCAGATCCAGTCCGTATCCAGATCAGATGATCACTGCAGTCACCAGATCCAGTCCGTATCCAGATCAGATGGTCACTGCAGTCACCAGATCCAGTCCCTATCCAGATCAGATGATCACTGCAGTCACCAGATCCAGTCCGTATCCAGATCAGATGATCACTGCAGTCACCAGATCCAGTCCGTATCCAGATCAGATGATCACTGCAGTCACCAGATCCAGTCCGTATCCAGATCAGATGATCACTGCAGTCACCAGATCCAGTCCGTATCCAGATCAGATGATCACTGCAGTCACCAGATCCAGTCCGTATCCAGATCAGATGATCACTGCAGTCAACAGATCCAGTCCGTATCCAGATCAGATGGTCACTGCAGTCACCAGATCCAGTCCGTATCCAGATCAGATGATCACTGCAGTCACCAGATCCGGTCCGTATCCAGATCAGATGATCACTGCAGTCACCGGATCCAGTCCGTATCCAGATCAGATGATCACTGCAGTCACCAGATCCAGTCCGTATCCAGATCAGATGGTCACTGCAGTCACGAGATCCGGTCCGTATCCAGATCAGATGGTCACTGCAGTCACCGGATCCAGTCCGTGTCCAGATCAGATGATCACTGTAGTCAACAGATCCAGTCCGTATCCAGATCAGATGGTGGATCAGCACCTGGAAAAGACCTCTACAGCCCTGAACATCAGCGGAGACCAGGACACCTAGATGAGCCCCAGAGACAGATCCCCAGTGAGGACCTCGTCACCTAGACAGCCATCGGGACAAGACCACCAGAACCAGATGAGTCCTCTGCTCAATCTGACTCAGCTGCAGCTTACGATTAAACTGGTGATTTTGTCTGGCCAGAGGAGAACTGACCCCCGACTGAGCCTGGTTTCTCCCAAGATGGTCACCGATGGGGTTTTGGTTCCTCTGGCTCGCTCAGTTGGGGACACTTAATTTCCAGCTATATCGCCGACTTGATCGCACAGATCCTATTAGAACGGAACTGAGCCGGACCATGCCATCACAGAATTCAATGAACTGCCTTTAACTGAAAATTACGTTTTTTCTAATGTCTTTCTGTATTATTGACTCACTATGTGTCTGTTTAATACTGTAAAGCTCCTTTGACTCAATCTGTCCTGGCACGTTCTATTGGCACACGCACCCGTGATACGTGGCCTGCATGAGCGCCGTCCAGCCGTGCACCGAGTCCTGTCTGTCCATGTCTGCGTGTTTGTCCACCAGCAGCTGCACCACCTCCAGCTGCCCGCTGACCGCCGCCATCATCAGAGGAGACGCGCCGTCTGCATTCGAGACGCTCACCTGAGACGCGTCCTCCTCCACGATCTCCTTCACCAGCTGAGCGTTTCCTACAGCAGAACACAGATCACTGAGACATCGGTAACGATCACTGTGATCGAGCAATACGATACAAAGCTAATGCAATGACATGAAACAGCCGGAGATGAAAGAGCGTCTGTCCAGCGAAACGAGGAGCGTGCTGATGAAACTATACTAATAAAGGCTTGCGGCTTTAAACAGACCGCCTCAAAATTCTGTGTGAAAGTGATGAAATGAGGATAGAAATATCAGCTGTAACACTTCATATCAAAATTTCTTCATTTTCAATATTTCAAAACATCGCAATTGTACCCTGTTCAATTTTACTATTTTTATTTTAATATCGTTTTTAGATTTGCTATAAACCTCAAATAATTTGTATTAGTTTGTATTTCGATTTCATTTTTATATAGTTTAGTTTCAGTTTCAGCAATTAATGTTTAGCCGAATGAACAGATCACTTCCAGAGCGCAGACTAAAGAAAGACTTCAAGCTGATATAATCCGTCCGGGGGGGGGATGCAGCCTAAGGCACACCTGTGCAATAATCATGCTGTCTAATCAGCATCTTGATATACCACACCTGTGAGGTGAATGGATTATCTTGGGAAAAGGAGAAGTGCTCACTAACACAGATTTAGACAGATTTGTGAACAATATTTGAGAGAAATAGGCCTTTTGTGTTCATAGAAAAAGTCTTAGATCTTTGAGTTCAACTCATGAAAAATGGGGGCAAAAACAAAAGTGTTGCATTTATTATTTTGGTCAGTGTACTATATGAAAATAACATTGATTTCACGTTCCAGGTTCACACGAATAAAAGACTACACTATACAGCAATTCATGAGAAAATATACATCTCATGTTATATAAGAACTCACCCAACTTCAGCGCATGGAAGACATCAGGCCGTTTCTTCTCGTCATCTGTTGAGTATTAAAGAAATCAGATGAAAACAGCAACATTTCTGATATTATTGATCTCATTCGTCTCTCAAGCTGCTGGACCTGCAGTGACCAGTCAAATCTGCCAACAGCTAAACCAGCATGGACCAGTCCAGCACTGAACAGTCCAGCACTAACCAGTTCAACATGGACCAGTCCAGCACTAACCAGTATGTCCAGCACTGACCAGTCCAACACTGAACAGTCCAGCACTAACCAGTTCAACATGGACCAGTCCAGCACTAACCAGTATGTCCAGCACAGACCAGTCCAACACTGAACAGTCCAGCACAGACCAGTATGTCCAGCACAGACCAGTCCAACACTGAACAGTCCAGCACAGACCAGTCCAGCACAGACCAGTATGTCCAGCACAGACCAGTCCAGCACAGACCAGTATGTCCAGCACAGACCAGTCCAGCACAGACCAGTCCAGCACAGACCAGTATGTCCAGCACAGACCAGTCCAGCACAGACCAGTCCAGCACAGACCAGTCCAGCACAGACCAATCCAACACTGAACAGACCAGCACTAACCCAGTATGTCCAGCATAGACCAGTCCAACACTGAACAGTCCAGCACAGACCAGTATGTCCAGCACAGACCAGTCCAACACTGAACAGTCCAGCACAGACCAGTCCAGCACAGACCAGTATGTCCAGCACAGACCAGTCCAGCACAGACCAGTATGTCCAGCACAGACCAGTCCAGCACAGACCAGTCCAGCACAGACCAATCCAACACTGAACAGACCAGCACTAACCCAGTATGTCCAGCATAGACCAGTCCAACACTGAACAGTCCAGCATAGACCAGTATGTCCAGCACAGACCAGTCCAACACTGAACAGTCCAGCACAGACCAGTCCAGCACAGACCAGTCCAGCACAGACCAGTATGTCCAGCACAGACCAGTATGTCCAGCACAGACCAGTCCAGCACAGACCAGTCCAACACTGAACAGACCAGCACTAACCCAGTATGTCCAGCATAGACACAGCAATGCCGTCTGATTATTGTATTTTCATAATCGTTGGAGGACGAAATCAAAACTAATTTCGATTAATTGCACAGCCCTAATTCTTACTGTACATTTCTGCCATAGTCATCACTAATAACCTACTCCTAAATATAATTTTCTGTAAAAAGCTGCTTCGCAACTATTTGTATCATGAAAAGCGCTATACAAATAAACTTGAATACATTTTTTTACTAAAATTGGTCAGAATTAGGAAATTTCACTATATTGAAAAAACAGGATATTACGGATATTACTAATTTTGATAATTATAAAAAATTTGCCTCTGCATCCTAACTCAAGCTACTGTCAAATATGTATTTAATAGACAAAAATGTTAATAATATTATTATCAGGTAACACAAACCTGTTTCTTGATTTGACACAATATCACTCATGCAGAAACTAATAAATTAATAGTTCTATTTATCTTATTTAGGATAATTAAGAAACGTCTTTCACTTTGGAGCAAAAATTTAGCTTTAAACTTAGGGTTAGATTTGAAATGTATCGTGATAATTATGGATATCGACTGATACGACGGTGATCATCGTGATGTGTTGACCTCACCTGGCTGCGGCCGCACGGTGGTGATGGAGTCCAGGACGTTCTTCACCTCTCTGTGCTGCAGCTGAAGCGCCAGCTCGAAGGCCGTCTTGCCCAAGACATTGAGATGATCTGCGTCCGCTCCTCGCTCCACCAGCTGCTGCGTCACGCTGACCGCCCCGCCGGCCGCCGCCAGCATCAGCGCGCTCCAGCCCGAGCTCTTCTGGTAGAAGTTGACCTCCGCGCCCCAGTCCAGCAGCAGCCTGACCACTGCCTCGTGTCCGTGCTGAGCGGCCGCCAGAAGAGCCCTGACCTCCGGGAACGTGCCGGAGTCTCCGCTGCCCTCCACCAGCTCATCGAAGCCGTCCACGAAGGCGCCGTTCTCCAGCAGGAGTTTGGCCACGTGAGCGTGCCCTCCGCGCGCAGCCATGCTCAGGACGCTGGCACCCATCCGGTTCCTGCCGTTGATCTCTGCGCCGTTCTCCAGCAGAATATGAGCCACGCTCAGATGACCGAACCTGCAGCCCAAACCAGAGATCTTACCGCTCACCAAAACTCACATTAAAACCACTCAAAGCTACTTGTTTTGTCTTTGTGCTTTTATAAAATAAATTCATCTGAAATTAAACTTCAAGTGGAAAATTCTCTTTTCTTTTTTGTTTAACCAAAACTAAATACAAATTAATAAACACTACATATAAAGTGATGAAAGCACACAATAAAATTTAAACTTTAGAATTAAAACCGTTAAAAATGCTATTTGAAATCAATGTTAAAATATGTACGAGGACTAACTATAGTAAGAGTTTCGTTCCTACAGCTTTACATGCAAATACATTTAAAATATACATTTAAAATTTAATTTGAATTTGAAATTCCAAAGGATTCATTTTTCTTTTTTTTTTTGCTTTTAATTTAAAAAAATATATTTTATTTTGCTTTTAATTAAAATTATTTTTTATTTTATTTTGCTTTTAATTAAATATTATATTTATTTTATTTTGCATTTAATTACATTTTTGTTTTGTTGCTTTTAATTAAATATTTTTAATTTTATTTTGCTTTTAATTAAATATTTTGTATTTTATTTTGCTTTTAATTAAATTTTTGTAATAGTTTTTGCTTTTAATTAAATATTTATAATTTTATTTTGCTTTAATTTAATTTTTATTTTATTTAACTTGGCATACTAAAATAAAACTAAAATAAAATAGAGAAAATTATATATAAAACTACTAAAATTATGAAACCACAATAACATTATTAAAAACTTTAAGTAAAATTTAAATCATTCAAAAAATAATTGAAATGAAAGAAAATAAATGTTGACAAACAAAATCTGAAAAACTTTATTTCAAAAGGAAACATAATTTCATTTCGGTTGAACTTAACCTACTAAAAAATTCAATTTTCAATAAAATATTAATAAAAATGATATAAAACTACTAAAATTACAAACGCACACAACAAAGTAACGTTTAAAACAGAAAAATAAAAACTAATACCAAATATTAATAAACACTATAATATTTAAATAGTACGAATGCACTTTATTGAGTTAGAATAAAACATTAAAACATATAATTACATTATATTAGACATAATGATATTATATTATCAGTGCTGATTCTGTCCAAATACATGTATTATAATGTGCTGCTAATATTAAATGCTCCACTATAAATAAATATTCCTAATTAATTCTTCCAAAAACATTCTCATTATCCATGGCCGTATATTAATATCATATTCATATTTGTACAGTGAGTCACAGTAGTTTATCACAGCTGAGAGCAGCAGCCAATGTAATTATAAATATAATGCTAATCAGTCATAATTATCTTCAGATTCATAAAACTCCAGATGATTGAGTGTAAAAATGAAGAATTGATGAATTGATGCACGTTCGTATCAAGACAACAGATCATCTTATAATCTTGAGTGTGTGTGAGTGTGCGTGAGTGTGTGAGTGTGTGTGTGTGTGTGTGTGTGTGTGTGTGTGTGTGTGTGTTACAGTAACCTCGCAGCCTGCATCAGCGGTGTCCAGCCGTAATGGTTCCGTCGGTCCACTGCCGCTCCTTTCCTCAGCAGGAACCGGACGAGCTGCTCGTGACCCCCGGCGGAGGCGAACATGAGCGCCGTGTTTCCCTCCTCATCGGTGCCGTCCACATGACCGAACCCGACCGGATCCTCCAGCACGCCCTCATCACACACGCGGAACCACAGCAACGGGTCCCCCTGCGCCAGACTCATCACGAACCGCTCACAGACTCTCGATCACTCGACTCCAGAACTTCTTCAGGGGTCTCTGCGCATGCGCACAATCCACGTCGCGCTCGCCTCAGACGCTTCCTCCGGGAATCAGCGGCGCGAGAACCCGCGGACACTTGCGACACCTGCTGGACACACCGAGCATCACAACAACACTGCAAACATCATGCAAAGTGTAGTCCATTAAAATGAAATACCATTAAATAATATTGAATTACACACACACACACACACACCCGCGTCCCGCGTAGCGCGTGCGCGCACAGCGTTTGAAGCCCAATTCATGCGTCCCGCAAATTGAGACCGTGTCA
>CM049836.1:27561649-27564149 GCA_027422435.1 Schizopygopsis pylzovi | reverse complement strand
GGTCCTGGTTGTTTGCTATAAGTACCCGTGTCATTACCTTTGTCCCTTGTTGTGCATTAGTCGGTGTCGGTGAGTCTAGTCTGTTTGAATTTCACCTTTGTAAATAAACTGTACTTGGGTTAATCACTACGCTCGCCTTCAGTGGACTCTTTACACCTTGTTATTGATAAATGTGACCTAGAGATTGTAAAAGACTGTACAGTAAGCGAGGCTTCGTGAAACACTGAAGCAGTCGAAGCAAATGTGTTGAAACATTTCGACACCCGTCTCTACGGTGACACCTAGTGGTCATTCTCAAGTATTGCTCTGAAACAGCGTTGACAAAGAAGGCGACACCTAGTGGTCATTCGAAGTGAAGATGCGTTAACTCCACTTTTATACTTTGTGGGAGCTCGGTTGAGACAGATGTGCAGGTGTGTGATTTGTTCCTGAGCCTGTCAATCAAACGCAGAATGGGCAGGTATGCCACGCCTCGAAACACTTGTGACACGCCCCCATGCTTTGAATCGCCTTAGTCACGTGACATGGGTGTTTCGAAACATCTGCGCTTCGGGATCTCGACACCGTGTCGAAACGTCAGTTTCGCGTCAGCCATCCTTAACATAAAATGGGAGTAATTCTACATTAAGTTAATTGCCATAATTCATTTATTCTGGGAGAAAAAAAAACTATATTTTTTATGTTATTATTTTCAATTTTTTTGTCTATGTTTTCATTGTACAAGTTTTTAATTCAGAGTTTGATTAACTTGATGAATTAATAATAGTTTCTTAATGTAAATAGTTTTTTGTCTTCTTGAGGCCTGCTGTTGAGATTTAGAGTTCATTTAAAACCTGATAATCTGCTCTAAGAAGTGCATCAAGTGTCCTCGTCTCTTTGGTCTGTATAAAGCGAGGTCTGAATCAGTTCTCATGTGAATCCACGCTGACGCGCTCTCTTGATGTGTCAGTCTTTCCATGACTGGGGGGGGATAAAGTCTGTGTCTCTGTCCCAGGACGACCGTTTATACTGATCCTCAGAAACCTCAAACTGTGCGACACGACTCCTATGAGAAGCGTCTGATAGATGTATTGATCTGATCCTCGCTGAGTGTCAGTGTTTCTGAGGCTGTTTTATTGAGTGAATGAACTCTTAAGAGACACATGAAGGACTCAGACATCGATTCCAGCATTTGTCCGCGAGTGAAATAAACACAGCAGCCATAAATGTGACATTCACACGGCTGAGGCTCTGAGAGGCTTCAGAAACACAGAGAGCCACCAGGCAGGCCTTGCAAATACAGCCAATCAAACTGCCTCTGTTGCCATAAATAAACATCCACTGTTGTTTCTAATCTTCTGTGTGAGTCTCCTTCCACAACAGAAGACCGGACCCCTCAGTAGGCAACATGAGTGCACCTGATCACTTCCAGGAGCTTGTTGATTCTCTCCGACGGGTTCTCCTCACCAACGCAACCACAACAACTCCAGTCACTACCGTCACCAACACCAGTACTTCTTCATCGACAGTAGTCGCCAGTCCTATGGCCAGGCCAGCGCCCTTCTCTGGCACGGCAGAGGAGTACAACGGATTCCTGTTACAGTGTTCCTTGGCTCTGGAAATGCAACCGCATCTCTATACATCTGATAGAGCGAAGATCTGCCTTTATCATCTCCCAGCTTACAGGACAAGCGCTTCAATGGGCTGACACCATTTGGGCCCAGGCCGGTTCTGTAAATCAGTCTCTTCCTAACTTCATGGAACATTTCACTTCCCGCTCTTCTCAGGAGTGAGCCGTGGAGGAGCGGGTTCTGTCACGGATCGGCCAGGGTCGCTCACCACCCAATCACAGCGCACACCTTCACCTGGGTTCTGATTGCACGCACCTGTTCAGAATCTGCACCCTCATCACCTCACCTAACTCCAGTGTCCGGTCTCGTTTGTACGAATTGGACTCTCCATGCTACTTAAGCGAAAGATTGATGTGTGAGATTCACTCCTGTGATCCGCTCCAACGTCTGTCCCCTCCTTCGTCTCCGAGTGACCAACTCCATAGCAGACCCCGGTGAGGTGTGCGCTACCATCCATCCAGCTGCCAGTTATTCCACGAACACCTGTAAGAGCAAGAAACCATGTCTCAAACCCAAAATAACCCGTGTACGTTTACTCACCTGCCATTCTCCATACTGCCTCTGTTGCCATAAATAAACATCCACTGTTGTTTCTAATCATCTGTGTGAGCCTCCTTCCATAATAATTACACATTTAATTAAATATGAAATTTCAAAGTAGAATGACTGAAATAATATTCTCTTGTAAAACATACTCCTATAATCAGTCATATATGACAGGATATAATATGTTCCTTTCCAAATGCATTTATTAATCTGCAGCCATTGGGATGCAGTTTGTCATGGAATGAGAGAAGGGATTTATTCCTCCATCTGTCCATCCATCCGTTACCAAGCGGCTCTTCCTCCATAACCAAGGGCTGTCTGCTGTTCCTGTGCATTCAGGAGGA
>CM049836.1:27541649-27556649 GCA_027422435.1 Schizopygopsis pylzovi | reverse complement strand
GACGTGTGGAAGCGCGTTAAATAAAGTGATGGAGTCAGCACTGTGAGGATTTATGAGCGTTCAGATGCCTATAATGTGTGTGTGTGTGTGTGTGTGTGTGTGTGAGAGAGAGAGTGCGTGTGTGTGTGTGTGTGTGTGTGTGTGTGTGAGAGAGAGAGAGAGAGAGAGAGAGAGTGTGTGTGTGTGTGTGTGTGTGTGTGTGTGAGAGAGAGAGAGAGAGAGTGTGTGTGTGTCTGTGTGTGAGAGAGAGTGAGAGAGTGTGTGTGTGTGTGAGAGAGAGAGAGTGTGTGTGTGTGTGAGTGAGAGAGTGTGTGTGTGTGTGTGTGTGTGAGAGAGAGAGAGAGAGAGAGTGTGTGTGTCTGTGTGTATGTGTTTGTGTGTGTGGGCTGGAAGCTCATATTGCAGAGATATAAGTGAATTAGAGGTGTGTGTGTGGAGCATCCGTCATGATTATCTGAAAGCAGTGGAGAATGAAGCTGACATCAACACTCCTCCAGAATATCAGTCACGCACAACGCCTCCAATTTACTCTTTAAACGTTTAAATTATAATATTTCATCCTAGCTGAGAGCAAAACTATAAGAAGTCCTTGCTATAGTCAGTCCTTGATTGACTGAGATGGAGATGCGTGTTCAGAACTGAGACGGTCGTGCGTTTTCTCCAAACCAGATCAGTTTTATATATCTTTACAGACACGCACATCAAATCTGCCGGCTGACGGTCCAAACGCAGCAGATCTCTCCAGAGTCTGTCATTCACCGCAAGATCTGCAGAAGAAAACTAATCCAGAGAAATCTGTTCATGATCTTTCGAGGAGGAACATGTCTTCAATCGCTCATACGAGTCTGTCAGAGCTAATATATCCGTCTCTACCGGATCTTACGCACAAACATCCTCTTCTTCACTCAGGATTATTATCATAAATATATAAACATCCTCAAAACAAGATGCATTATTGATGCATGATATAAGGCCTCTTCACAGAATATGTTAAAAGCGAGTGTAACTGGCTTTGTGTGTTCTTGATTTCAGAAAATATCTAACCTTGATGCACAAGACAAGAAAAAATGTGTTGAATGAAGAATAATCCTCTGCAAGAAGATGAGCAGATATTAGTGTTCATGTTCACTAATGAGTTCACTAGTGTGTGTCGGTACAGATGTAAGTGGGTCAGTGATCACACACACACACACACACACACACACACACACACACACTCACTCACTCATGAGTATGTAGTTCTTAGGGAGGTATGAAAATAAATAGTTACTGATTAGTTAGTAGTGATCACATTCGATTAATCACTTACTAATTAATTAATCAGAGTTTCTTGGTAGTTACTAGAGTGCTAATATTGCATTACTCGTGTGTTCTTGTGCAGTTCTTCATTAATGAAGGAACAGTTTTCTAAAGTGTGTGTGATCGTCTCTGCCCTGCAGGTTCTGGAGCGATCGAGACAGATCTGGTTTACACGAGAGACGCTTGTTAATCACCTGATGATGCTCGTCGTCTGTTTGCATCTCAGGGTCACGGTCATGCTTAAATGTATGTTGAGCACATGGCTTGTTGGTTGTTGTTGGTGCCATGTGCTTCCATGTCTATTGTCTGTCCCTTCCCATCTCGTTAACTAATCATTGTTTCGGTGGCTCCACCTGTGTCTCCCTCGTTACCCTCGTTTGTCTCCCTATTTATGTCAGCAAACACACACAGACTCAGAGTCGGGGAAACAAACATAAGCGCTGGATAACGACGAAGAAGAAAATCTGCATGTCTATTTACAGTCGACGGTTCTTGGAGAGTGCAGGAATGCTGTTCAGCGGTTTGGTTTGTGCTGAGGTTTTGATTCATATTTGACATGTTTACAGATGAATCCTGATCAAAGCTGCACGTCTGATGTCTCTATTCAGTGTTTCTCTCCATTCACACCAACGTCCAGCGCTCATCAAACCATCATTATCACTCGCAGACTTCGGCTGAGGTCATTAAACGTGTCTAATTAGAGAGCAGCTCAAACCTCCACGACACTCAGAAGAGCCAAGCGGGTCACTTATTACAGCCTCCGTTAGTTCAGACGCCAGAGAATTCGTTAAGAAGATTAGAAGATCTTTGTGCCACATTGCTGTAAAGCTGCTGAACAATGAAGCAAAGACACGAGCAGAAAGGCTTTCATTCACATCACAATACGCCACTGAGAGAGAAGCTCTTCGTCACACACGCTGGACAAAGACTCGCTCACACAATACACTCTAATAATCCAGACACAGACAATAACTGAAATATTAAAATAGATAAACGTGTGCAAGCGTTGGAACCCAGATAACGAGGAACGCTCTCTCTCTCTGTGTTATTATTCTCTAGTGGCATTAAGAGAACGTTCCTTCAACGCTATCTGGTCTTTAATAACGTTCCCAAAACCTTAGATACAGCGTTCATGCGATTGTTTAAATTTATGTTCATTTAATGCTTTTTAAATTGCATTAGTTTCAGAACGTTCAGAGAACATTGAAAAGTAATGTTCCAATAATGTTTCAAATTTATTTCGACTGAACAGCCATGCTATTAATTATGAATTTATCAGTCTTTTGCATGCCAAAGTCAATTTCTACATATCAATATCACACCAAATAAAAACAGAAATTCGTGCTATACGCACCTTTATCATATAGATCGGGTTAGCTAACAATAATTAATTAGGCTAGATATTTTACAAATGGGAATACAACAAATTCACCACAATGTTTTACATTCAAGCTACCTGTAAAATGTATCGTTACAAGTTCTTTAAATGCATCTGGAAGGCAATAACTTAATTTTTAAAGCGTTTTCTGCATGGTAAATAATTCACATCAGACAAAATTGCGACGCAGCTAATTTTTTTAATTAAGGCATTCAGGACAGATTAATACAATTCTGAAAATATAAGCAGAAACATAATTATAGGAGAAAGTTTTAAATAGCCTACGTCATTTAATTTGTTTTATTTTAAAATTATATAGAATTACACAATAAAACAGGCTTGTTTTAGGCCTTATTTTTATATATTAGACATCCATCAATTATGGTTATGGTGGAAAAAAAAATAAAAAAATATATTTAGGTTAAATGTAGCTAAAATAAAGGGTTTGCAACCACTTACGCTATACATATGTGACCATGGAGCACAAAACCAGTCATAAGGGTCAATTTTTCGAAATTGAGATTTATGCGTCATCTGAAAGCTGAATAAATAATATTTCCATTGATGTATGGTTTGGACAATATTTGAAAATATGGAATCTGAGGGTGCAAAAAAAATCTAAATATTGAGAAAATCACCTTTAAAGTTGTTCTTAGCAATGCCTATTAATAATCAATAATTACGTTTTGATATATTTACGGTAGGAAATGTACTAAATATCTTCACGGAGCATGATATGATCTTAATATCCTAATGATTTTTGGCATTAAAGAAAAATCTATAATTTTGACCCATACAATGTATGGCTATTGTTACAAATATACCCCAGCAACTTAAGACTGGTTTGTGGTCCAGGGTCACATTATTATGATTAATGTCTGCCGCTGACACCCCAAATCCCCCCCCACCCCCCACCCCCCTCGGAAGAAATCCTGCAGGCGCCCCTGTCCATCACGACCAGCTTAATCTACCTAGAGCAGCGTTTTTTGGGCTTTAAATTGTGATTCGTTTAAATACTCTCCTCCCATAAATGTACAGATGGAAAGGAAAACTATATTCAATAAGGTGAGTTGCAAATATAAAAGTCCACACTTTTCAGCACTAATTTCCCACTGCGTGTCTTTAGTTAATCCTAGTTTTTAACGGCAAATGAAGGTTTGCGCCGGTGCAAATTGATAGTAAATATGACCCTAGAACATTCAAAATATATTGTTTTAAAAACAACATTAGCAAAACATGTTAAGATTTTAGCTGGCACAAACAGCGAATAACGCTAATAATGAAGAGGATTGAGTCATCTGTAGGTGGGTCATGGGATCAATACACAGTTTCTGGATTGTTTCACATGTGGTGAGGATGTATGTTCTGTTCTGAGGGATAAAGTTGGATATAGATTGTAATATAATCAAGGGTAAGTCCGTCCATTCATCAGCTCTCAGAGAAGATGGAAAACATTAAAGATTGGCAGAGTCGGGTCACATCAGTGCGTCTGTGGCGGGCGCTTCGGGAATATCTCTTTGTGTTTGCGTATACTTCACAATTATGGCTCAATACGGGGAAAAACTTCTGGCTGGAACGCTTTAAGAATCCCTGAACTATTTCCCCTGACAGAAGATTTCTTCTGTACCTCTATTACAGGCTTTCTGGGCTGTTTACGATCAGATATACAGAACAGAATTAACATTCAGGTTCGGGGGGGCACATGCTGAGTGATTGACAGGAGGCGTGGCTATGTAGTGCTGAGTGATTGACAGGAGGCGTGGCTATGTAGTGCTGAGTGACCGCCCCTATTATCAAGTACGTGATTTATGAGTTTCAGGATTAAACTGATCCATTACAGAAGTAAACAAAGCCTTTTTGTGTCAGACAAACAGATGTATTGGTCACTGATTCATTCAACTATAACACACGTGACTGTACGATGAGCTATTTGAATCATTAGATTAAAAGAACACAAAACAAGTGATTATCTGAATGAGATGAGCAGGTGATTGAATCACTTAATCAATACACCTGTAGTTTTGCTGTAATAACATTCAATCAGAATAACTGTGAACAGACTCGGTGAGGATTTGATAGAATAACACCACTGAATTATGAATTAACTCTGATGTTTGTGTTATTCTCTCTTCAAAATAAAGGTGCTAAAAGGCTCTTCAGATGTTAAAGGTTATTTTTAATCTTTATGTTTAAGACTGTTCTCTGATCTGGTCAAACCTGGCCTCATATAAACCTGTGTCAGTTAGGGTCAGTAAATAATTTGTTTGTTTTGTGTCTTCTGGGATCGTTTCAGCAGATTTCAGGCAGCGAGGCATTTGTTTTCTCAGTAAACACACTAGAGAAGTGTTTCTGTGAAACGTGTGCAACGGCCATCAGAACTCCAGCCAAGAGAGAAAGAACCAGAGCCAAAGTCTGATCAAGTCTTCATTCAGTGCTGCCCGGTCCAGTCTGACCTCCGACCTCCACTGAAAACAGCACTCAGAAGAGTGCCTCGAGGCACACAGGCAAGTCATATTTATTCATATAGTGTTTTTTGCAATACACATGATATAGTTAAAGGAGTCGAGATTTGCTATTTAGTATTTATTGCATTATGTGAGTCTACAGTATATATGCAGATTAAGCTGGATATATATATTTATATAACTTTACATATAGAGCTGAGTGATAATGTAGTTACATTTTGCAACAATATAAACAATCAGACGGTTTTGATTGGCTTCATTGTGTACCCTGAAGGCCGCTGATGCCGGTCTTTGTCTCTGAAAGACGGTCATAAATACAGCCAGGGGATTTCCGCCCCCCCTCCCCACACACACACACACACACACTCGCTCACTCACTCACTCATTTACACGCACACGTACACTCACTCACTCACTCACTCTCGCACACGTACACGCACACACTCACACACACACACACACACACACTCTCTCTCACTCACTCACTCACTCACTCACTCACTCACTCACTCTCGCACACGTACACGCACACACTCACACACACACTCACTCACTCACTCACTCACTCACTCACTCACTCACTCACTCACACACACACACACACACACACACACACACACATACACGTGTCAGTTTGAGTGAAGAAGCACATCTGCTCCGATTCAGAGGAGCGACGCTAATACAATCAACCAGATTATGTGTAGAAACCCAAACACAGGTCCTAGACTGCGTAAGGATCGTGGCGATTATGACTGACAGCTGACTGTCGTATTAATCATGTTTGTGTTTGTTTCTCAGCGGGTTCTGAGAAAATGATGAAGGACGCTTCCTGACATTAGGCTGGTTTTTCTTTAGCTTCTTCTTCTCACATCAGCATAACAATATCAGGTGACGTCCGACGGGAACAAAGGCACTGATTGAATTTTAGTCTGTCTGGCATTTAATCGCATCTTTTGCTTTGTGATTCTGTCAGAAGCATCCGGAGACAACAACACAAGTGCAGCGCATCCATCGGACACAGACTTCATACTGTGTGTGTGTGTGAGAGAGAGAGAGAGAGAGAGAGAGAGTGTGTGTGTGGGTGTGTGTGTGTGAGAGAGAGAGAGAGAGAGAGAGAGGAGTGGTGTGTGTGTGTGTGTGTGTGTGTGTGTGTGTGTGTGTGTGTGTGTGTGTGTGTGAGACCGCTGGTCTTTAGACGTTGTAAATGTTCTGCTTTCTTAGTTTGCTTCTTTCCTTTGTTTCAGAGCCAGATCATGAAATAAGGAATGTTTGAGCTAGAACTGGCGTCCCAGAAGAGATGTGAGAAAATGTTGTGGGAAAATATGGGAAACTGCCAAAGGTCAAGACATGGAAAGGAATGATTTGAAGTTTACAAACAAACTCTAGAGATCAAATGATTCATTCAGAGATAGTGTGTTCAGATTCACTCAGAGAGATTCATGTGTTCAGATTCACTCAGAGAGATTCATGTGTTCAGATTCATGTGTTCAGAATCACTCAGAGAGATTCATGTGTTCAGATTCACTCAGATTTACTCAGAGAGATTCATGTGTTCAGATCCATGTGTTCAGATTCTCTCAGAGAGATCCATGTGTTCAGATTCATGTGTTCAGATTCATTCAGAGAGATCCATGTGTTCAGATTCATGTGTTCAGATTCATGTGTTCAGATTCATTCAGAGAGATCCATGTGTTCAGATTCATGTGTTCAGATTCATTCAGAGAGATCCATGTGTTCAGATTCATGTGTTCAGAATCACTCAGAGAGATTCATGTGTTCAGATTCACTCAGATTTACTCAGAGAGATTCATGTGTTCAGATCCATGTGTTCAGATTCTCTCAGAGAGATCCATGTGTTCAGATCCATGTGTTCAGATCCATGTGTTCAGATTCATGTGTTCAGATTCACTCAGAGAGATTCATGTGTTCAGATCCATGTGTTCAGATTCTCTCAGAGAGATCCATGTGTTCAGATCCATGTGTTCAGATCCATGTGTTCAGATTCATGTGTTCAGATTCACTCAGAGAGATCCATGTGTTCAGATTCATGTGTTCAGATTCATGTGTTCAGATTCATTCAGAGAGATCCATGTGTTCAGATCCATGTGTTCAGATTCATGTGTTCAGATTCACTCAGAGAGATTAATGTGTTCAGATTCACTCAGAGAGATTCATGTGTTCAGATTCACTCAGAGAGATTCATGTGTTCAGATTCACTCAGAGAGATTCATGTGTTCAGATTCACTCAGAGAGATTCATGTGTTCAGATTCACTCAGAGAGATTCATGTGTTCAGATCCATGTGTTCAGATTCTCTCAGAGAGATCCATGTGTTCAGATTCATGTGTTCAGATTCACTCAGAGAGATTCATGTGTTCAGATTCACTCAGAGAGATTCACGTGTTCAGATTCACTCAGAGAGATTCACGTGTTCAGATTCACTCAGAGAGAATCACGTGTTCAGATTCACTCAGAGAGATTCATGTGTTCAGATTCACTCAGAGAGAATCACGTGTTCAGATTCACTCAGAGAGATTCATGTGTTCAGATTCACTCAGAGAGATTCACGTGTTCAGATTCACTCAGAGAGATTCATGTGTTCAGATTCACTCAGAGAGAATCACGTGTTCAGATTCACTCAGAGAGATTCATGTGTTCAGATTCACTCAGAGAGATTCACGTGTTCAGATTCACTCAGAGAGATTCATGTGTTCAGATTCACTCAGAGAGATTCATGTGTTCAGATTCACTCAGAGAGATTCATGTGTTCAGATTCACTCAGAGAGATTCACGTGTTCAGATTCACTCAGAGAGATTCATGTGTTCAGATTCATTCAGAGAGATTTTGATTCACTCAGAGAGATTCATGTGTTCAGATTCACCCAGAGATGTGTGTGTTTGTGTGTGTGTTCGTGTGTTTGTGTATCTTTGTTTGTGTGTCTGTCTGTGTGTGTGTGTGTGTGTGTGTGTGTGTGTGTGTGCGTGTGTCTTTGTCTGTGTGTCTGTCTGTGTGAATGTGTCTGTCTGCGTGTGTCTGTCTGTCTGTCTGTGTAAATGTGTGTGTGTGTGTTATCCATCTGACACGCTCCTCTGTCTGTCTACACACGTGCGCAGTGACGTTCACAGACAGTAGCCGCGGGTCAAAGTCAGTGTCAGAAACCCTATTTAACTATTTTTCCAGCTGAAGTCTCAGTGAATGTGTGTCGTCTGTCCAGAGGGGCGTCAGACGCATCATTTCCTGTTACACTGACACAATGGAGACTAATATTAGCAGAACTGCTGCGTTCTGAAATGTGCTGCTGAATCCATGCATTCATCATGAACAGCATCTGAATCTGTTCAGCATCATTGAGCAAACGCAATCAAAGTGCGTTTTATGTTGATGTTAGATATCATTAGATATAGATCTGAAGCTCCTTTTAAAGACAAAAACGAGCTGAAGAAACATGAATCAAACATGAACAGAATAAATCAGATCTTTATTAAGTAACAGATAAACAGTGTTTGTATGTTTCTGAGCATCGGAGTCATGATTTCTGAAGGAAAGAAGCTCTCATTAAGTCTGCGCTCCAGAAGAACATCACGGTGGAAGAAACGCTCATGTGACGGAAATCTGTGAGTCCAGATAAAATTAGCTCCGTTGTGCTTCTGTGTGAACTTGTACTTAGAAGTAAACAGGAAGTGAGCGCTGGCACTAAAACCCTCTCCATCGACTTCCTATAATACACTCAGAACAGACGAACAGCAATATATATATGAGGCCTCAATCAAACACGTCAATTTAAGATCGATCTATTTTAATTGCATTTCACGTTTCCAGAGTTTTAAACTAATAAACTTCATGTGATTCATATTTGTCAGTCATTCATCAACGATCAATTCTAACTGTTCTAACTGCAAAAAAATGCTTTCTTACTTAGATGTTTTTGTAGTGTTTGCAGCCGAAATATAAAAAAATTATCTAAAAAATTATTTTCTAGACAAGCTAAAATTATTGTCTTGTTTTCATAAACTAGTCAAAATTAAGTGAAATCAAGCAAATGGGGTGCCAAATAAACTGTTTTCTGTATGAAATAAAATTATTTAGCTTGTTCTAAGCTTGTTTATGAAAACAAGACCATGTTTGCTTGTCTAGAAAATCCTTCTTGATTTGTAAGAATTTTTAGCTGGAAACAAGACATAAAATCTAAGTCAGAAAAGCATTTTTTGCAGAGAAGAAATGCCGCAGATCGATGAGACAGATGAAGACGAAGCCTCATCATAACACACAGGTTTGGGGATAATGTCAGCGGTAGCTCTTTTGGTGAAAATCATAACCAGCGTGTTTCCTCTCATTCATCGGCTGCGCTGGGAAAGGCTTTTATATCCTTCCTGCGGCTCTGGCTCCTCTGGAGAATACGAGGCCAGACGTTTGAGAGCAACTATTGTCTTTTGTTTGGATCCTTAAGTCGCACACAATACACGGCTTTCCTTCTCATATAAATAACGTCATCCGAAAACACGTTCTCATTCGAACACGTTCACATGTCTGAATCAATCAAAACAGTCTTTTGTGTTTCATGTTGATCAGGATTTCAAGAACACACTGAATGAATGAGCCGGCGATGCGTGACGAGATGAAACACCACAAACACGGCGGTGAGAGTTTGACAAATGCTCTAAATCTACGTTATCTAATTCAAACATTATATAATAGCTGTACAGTACATGATTCATGTGGTCCGTCCAGAGATCCTGACAGATCTTCACTCACGCTCTCTATTATGTTTTTTTCAACTACACACAGAATATTTCCTTGTAACACAGTTTCTGAAAGCTGAGACTCAAACACACACCAAATCTATAAAACCAGACACTAATTCTCAGCCTTTGACTCAGTTCACAACACACAGTTCTCTATGCAACACACAGGAATTCATATTAAGGCAAAGGGGTTAGAAATGTTTGCTTTTGAGATGTGTTTGTGATATTTTGAATGCAAGAGATGTGAGGCGTTTTACATTTTGTGTGCAATTCTTGTATTTGTGTGGAAAGTTTTGACAAAAGTGGCAAAGTTTTGAAAAGGTGTGTAAGCTGTTGATAAAAACTGTACTTCAGTATCAGTGACCACAGCGAGATGAGGAATAAAACTTCCAGCGGAAACACAGAAGAACATGAGTTCAGCAGACTCTCTGCTCTTCAGTGAGATCTGGAGGACATCTGGAGATTTGGTAGAGATCTGGTGGAGATCTGGAGGAGATCAGGTGGAGATCTGGAGGAGATTTGGTAGAGATCTGGTGGAGATCTGGAGGAGATCTGGAGATTTGGTAGAGATCTGGTGGAGATCTGGAGGAGATCAGGTGGAGATCTGGAGGAGATTTGGTAGAGATCTGGTGGAGATTTGGTAGAGATCTGGTGGAGATCTGGTGGAGATTTGGAGGAGATCTGGTGGAGATCTGGTGGAGATCCGGAGGAGATCTGAAGGAGATCAGTAGACGCTCTGCTCTTCTGTGAGATCTGGAGGAAATCTGGTGGGAGGAGATCTGGTGGAGATTTGGAGGAGATCTAATTGAGATCTGGAGGAGTTCAGTAGAGTTCAGCTCTGCTCTTCAGTAAGATCTGGAGGAGATCTGAAGGAGTTCAGCAGACACTCTGCTCTTCAGTGAATTCTGGAGGTTGCTTCTGTCTGTCTGACCGTTTTCTTCATCAAACGCTAGGCCAGAATGTCGCTCCGCTTGCTGCACCAGACCACCAGCACCACCATGGCCAGCGTGAGGAAGACGGGGACGAGGATGAGGAGCATGAGCGTGTTGTCCGGCGGGTCGATGAACACCACGTACTCCAGGCTGCAGTTGGAGAAGAAGTGCTTGTGGATGCTGATGATGAAGTGCTCCACTGCCGGGTTCGGCCAGAAGCAGCCGATGCGCTCGGCGTTCATCTCCGTGCAGAAGGAGAAGACGTGATACTCTCTGAGGAGAGAAGCAGAAACCTCACATTATTAGTGATTTGTGACCCTGGACCACAAAACCAGTCATAAGATTGAGATGTATACATCATCTGAAAGCAGACTAAATAATCTTTCCATTGATGTATGTTTGTTATGATAGGACAATATTTGAAAAGCTGGAATCTGAGGGTGCAAAAAAAATCTAAATATTGAGAAAATCAACTTTAAAGTTGATCTTAGCAATGCATATTACAAATCGAAAATTTAGTTTTTATATATTTACGGTAGGAAATATCTTTATGGAACATGATATTAATATCCAATGATTTTTGTCATAAAAGAAAAATGTATAATTTCAAGCCATACAATGTATTGTTGTCTATTGCTACAAATATAGCTGTGCTGCTTATGACTGCTTTTGTGCTCCAGGGAAACTTATATAATGAAGAAATGCAGGTTGTTTCTTTTCACGGCAATCAGCGCATCACTCGTGTCCTTAAGGAAGTCAGCCAGAGAAACGGCTCTTATTCAGCATTTAATTGCTCTTTTCAAACAAATCTGTCCGATTAGCCGGAGTTCTGCCCATGACATGAGCTTTATAACGCTAATTTAAATCATAATAAGAAACCGTACTTCCTCACACAATCCTCCTGATCGACGTCCAAAACACAAGATATTAATACTGCCACAAAGAACATGAAGCCTGATTCTGAGGATCATGAAGATGCTTTGTATTGTGATTTCTTCATGACAATTAAACACATTCAAACTCTTCTTTGAGACACTTCGGGCCAAACCAGCATGTTTTCATGCACTGCCAGATTTATGGTGTATTTTGCTGCATATCATGTCTCTTTTTTCAGACTAGAGAGTAAGAATCAATAGATTCTCTCCACCCAGCCTCCACTCCACAATATGTTTGATCATACTCATTTCCCAAAATTGCTTAATTATTATAGAGAAGAAAGTCAACAGTTTTGTTGTTTGTGGACCATATGGGATGATCACATTATGAGCAAACGTTCATCAATTGTAGAATGGGAGCAGGTGTGGGACACCAAGAACCATCTCAGACAAAGAGGTGTCAAAACTTAATTAAAATACAGACTACAGCTGTTACGACAGAAGCAACTTCATTTACATGAAGGGTAGTAAACTGAAAATGTATAAAAGGTTAGAACTTAGGATGTTTTGGGTTCATTCCAACTCTGTTGAACCCAAGGTACAATGTACTTTGTCACTGCTATGCTACAATAAACATCTTCATCAAGTTCTTCAACGTCCTTATATTTTTTTCTTACATTGGCAAGCCAGCCAGGAGGGATTTCCAAAAAAAGAAAATTAGGGAAAGGGAAGAAAAGTGTTTTTTTAATATGTTGAACCCCCTTGTTTTAGAAAACATGCAAAATACACATTTAAAAGTTTGTTTTATTGCATTTTCTCTTTTTGCGTCTGTAGATTTTGATTCCAGTCCATATCTTTAAAGAGTTTTATCTCTTTACGTTTAATTCCTCTCTATATTCTGAACGTTTGTTCATATTTCATTCACACTGATTTATACAAAATTTGATTTATAAAAAAATGGTGAAAATGTGTTTATTTTCTGTCTGTTGACAGTATTTTCTGATTTATGATAAAAAGAGAAATTCAAAATCCCCTCCAGAAAAACCGTTAACTCTAATATGACAATAAAACCAAAGAAGTGTGCAGATTTAATTTGCATATTCATATATAACATTTCAGAAACATTGTAACATTGTGAATGTTTTACCCTACTCTGCTGTTGTGTTTCACTCATATTCATTTATATAGCACTTCAAGACAGCTTTACAGTAATAAACTTTTTATGAATTCAATTACTGTCATGAAAAAATACATAAATCCCATTCTCATCATTGCAATATAGCCACAAGAATCGCCCTTTACAGAAACAATGATTGTTTTTATTAAAAGCAGAATGCAACTGTGTGTTTGTGCATATATGTGTGTGTGTGTGTGTGTGTGTGTGTGTGTGTGTGTGTGTGTGTGTATGTGTGTCTCTGTATGTGTGTCTCTGTTGTGTGTGTGTGTGTGTGTGTGTTGTGTGTGTGTGTGTGTGTGTGTGTCTGAATCTCTATTGAGACTCTATTGGTCATATGATCGTATCAGGCATTAGTAAAGTGCTCATCAGGGACCGCAGCGCTCGCTATCTGTCATCAGCGACCATCTTCAGCAAAAACACACCAGCTGTTCAATCTGCTGATGTTATCATGGAGAAAAACCTCCAGCAGACCAGATAAACGCTGATCTGCTGAGCAGAAGACAGTCTGAGACGCGTCTGAGCAGGACAATCTCCAGCGAAATAGCTGGACCTCAGTGACTGAATAAATAAAGTCAAAGAGGTCCACGAAGGTTTCCTGTGATTTGTATGCAAATGAGCGGCTGTGTGTGAGCTGTGATTGGCGCCTGGCACTGACGCCTGCAGGCTCTTTCCTCCAGAGTCTGGGAAAACAGTCCCGCTCAGGATCTCAGTAATTGGGTTCATGTTGTGACCCGTCTAATAAAGCGTCCAGCGGTGAACCTAATGGCGTGCGAGTGATTCGTGGGTCACTGATGTTCATTAGCGTCCAGCTCAAACCCTCGATTCGGATTATTATTATTGTTTTGATGGTGTTTGAGTCACTCGTCACTAGAACTAGAGCTCATGCTGATTCTGAAGCACAGCAGACGTGAATGATCTTGTGTTGCTAGTCATCAGATGCAAAAAAAACATTTAGTGTATTACACGTTTTCTGAAATGTTATGTTTAAATATGCAAATGAGGCATTCTCTAATTTGCACACATTTCCAGAACATACATCTTATTATTGGATAAAGTTTGGTTTTGTTGTCATATTAGAGTTAAATGTTTTTCCAGAGGGGATTCTGAATGTCTCTTTTTATCACTCCATAAATCAGAAAATACTGTCAACAGACAGAAAACAAACACATTTTCACCATGTTTATAGGAGTGAAATGTTTATAAATCAGTGTGAATTAAATATGTACAAACCTTCAGAATATATACACTGAAAAATATATTTTCTTAGTATTTTTGTCTTGTTTTCAAGTATAAATGTCTAAACATTCTTGAATCAAGATGCATTTACTTGACAAGTAAAATGACTTAAGATATTAAATCTTGTTTTCTGAAAAAAAATATCACATTTTTTAAGCTTTTGCTTAAAACAAGCAAACACATCTGCCAATGGGGTAAAAAAATCTTAATTCGAAGGCTAAAGAAGATTATTTTTCTTGCCCCATTCGCAGATATTTTTGCTTGTTTTAAGAAAAAGCTTACAAAATTGGATAATTTTTTCAGAAAACAAGAGATAATATCTTAAGTCATTTAACTTGTAAAGTAAATGCATCTTGATTCGAGATTTCTTAGTATTTTGTCTTGTTTTCCAGTATAAATATCTAAGTAAGAGGATCAGATCAGATCAGATCTGATCGTTGTTGTATCTCTCTATTAGTGCTCCTGGATCTTAGCGCTGCGTTCGACACGATCGATCACAACATTCTTTTGAATAGACTTGAAGTGCATTAGCATGGTTCAAATCGTACTTATAAGACCGCCATCAATTTGTAGCAGTGAATGAAGAGGTATCATATCAATCACAAGTGCAGTATGGAGTACCTCAAGGCTCAGTACTAGGGCCGTTACTTTTCACGCTTTACATGTTACCCTTGGGAGATATCATCAGGAAACGTAGGGTTAGCTTATGATACTCAAATCTATATTTATTCACGGCCCGGTGAAACACCAAATTGAGAAATTTATGGAATGCATAGTCGATATAAAAAACTGAATGACGAGTAATTTCTTACTACTAAATTCTGAAAAAAAGAGGTGTTAATTATCGGACCTAAAACCTACACATGTAATAACCGAGATCACTGTCTAACACTTGA
>CM049836.1:27511649-27531649 GCA_027422435.1 Schizopygopsis pylzovi | reverse complement strand
GAGATCTTTCTGGAAGTGTCTCCGGAGAATCTCTCCAGGGCCTTAAAAACGGCCCAGAACGCCAAATCTGTCAAGATCAAGCTGAGCAAGAAGTCCTGCCCGTGTCTGACGCTGGCCGCCGAGCTGGTGAGGAGAAACCCCCCCAATAACAGATAAACTGACACCTTTAATAATTCTGCTGTGTGTTTGTGTATTTATTATTTTGAATTCGTCTTTGTCATGTTTCATTTTAATTTTGATGTTTTTGTATTCATATTCATATCAGTTTTAAATAAATAAGAAATCAGTATTTTTGTACATCAAGTTAAAGTAAATGAAAATACTAGTCTAGTCTATATGCAGCAGAACGGTGTTTGAGAAGCCATCAATAACAGCAACGATTTCAGAAATTAATACTTGTAATAATTCTGCTGCTTTTTTTATATTCAAATTTGTATATATATATATATATTCAATATTTTTTTTTATATTCAATTATTTTCCATATTCACTTTTTTATTCAATTTTATATATATATTAATTGTTTTTTGTTTTTTCATATTAATTTTTTGTATTACGTTTTTTTATATATATTCGATTAGTTTGTTTTTGCATATTCAATTTTTTTTATTCACTTTTTTCTTTTTCATATTCACTTTTTTTATTCACTTTTTTCTTTTTCATATTCTATTTTTTTTGTATTCACTTTTTCATTATCAGTTTTTTTTATTCGATTTTTTTTATTTTTTACTATTTTATTGCTTTGTTTTTTATATTTAGAATTTTTTTTATAAATAAAAAAAAAAAAAATTTTAGTACATCAAATTATTGAAATAAATGTATGGTTATGGATGTAGTTTTAACTATAAAGGCATGGTGTTATTCATGTACACACACACTGACAGTAAAGCCTGAATGCACTGTAAGTCTCTTTGGATAAATGCATAACTGTATATATGCAGCATAACTGTGATAAGCTGACGGTACGCGTGTCTCCAGCCGTCTCTGTCCAGCGTCAGTCGTGTGGTCACTCATGATATCCCGGTGGACGTGATTCCTCGACGACTCTGGCAGGACTTCAGAGAGCCGCAGATGCCAGACTTTGATGTGAGTCGTTATGATTATGATCCTCGGCAGCATTAATAATGGACTGACTGGATGTCTGATGCTCAGGTCAGCATATATTTACCTCCTCTGAAGACCATGAAGAGCGTTGTGGACCGCATGAAGAACCTCTCCAACTATCTGGTGAGTTTATGTGAATGGGAGAAAAGAGGAATAGATGTGAAACGAGCTTCTGTGGAGGGCTGTGATGTTTGTTTCAGGTGCTGGAGGCTAATCTGAGCGGCGAGATGAATCTCAAGATCGACACAGACCTGGTTTCGGTCACAACACACTTTAAGGAGCTTGGAAACCCTCCGTGGGGTGAGAGAAGCTCAGAGGAGCTGGTGCTATACACTTACACTGTATAGAGTTCCACACCTGTTTATCTGAGCTGAGAGGTTAACAGCGGTGCGTGCGTGCGTGCGTGCGTGTGTGTGTGTGTGTGTGATTTCTCTCTTTCAGGTGACGACGGATCTCAGAGCTCCAGTCCGACTCACAGAGATCCAGATCTCATGGCAGAAGCACGAGTGGACATCAGGAAACTCCAACAGTTCCTGACCGGACAACAGGTCAATCCCAGCAAAGCCATGTGCAGTAAGAGACACACACACACTCACACTCTCTCTCACACATGCACATTCTCACAAACATGCTCACACACTCTCTCTCTCTCTCACACACACACTCTCTCTCTCACACACACACTCTCTCTCTCACACTCACACAAACTCTCTCTCTCACACTTACACACGCACATTCTCTCTCTCACATGCACTCTCACAAACACGCTCACACACACACACTCTCTCTCTCACACACGCACACACTCTCTCTCTCTCTCTCTCTCTCTCTCTCTCACACACACACACTCTCACAAACACGCTCACACACACACACTCTCTCTCTCACAAACACGCTCACACACACACACTCTCTCTCTCACACTCGCACACACTCTCTCTCTCTCTCTCTCTCACTCACACACACACACAAACTCTCTCACTCACACACACACACTCTCTCTCTCTCACTCACACACACACACACACACATTTTCTTCTTTTATTTGGATCCACAAGGCAAGCAACAAAAACAGAATCCAAATACTTAGGGAAGTAAGTTTGCAGAATGACAGGTTCACATGGCTAACATACATTCACAAGTCCTTAGATGAACGACATTCAACACTCAAGGATAGACAAAACATCTCCGTTTCCATATTTGCATACTCCCAATAATGGCTGAAACTGAACAAAATTTAGCACGTTTTTTTCCTTTGCAATCCACCCAACTGCAGTCCTTTAATCACATTCTTGTGCACGTGACCTAAACTTCCAAACACTAGAGTAATTAATAGGGGTCGACCGATATGTGTTTTTCAGGGCCGATACCGATACCGATTATTACAGATCAAGTAGACCGATAACCGATATTTTGAACCGATATACGTGTCTGGTGTAAAAATGAAAATTAATGCCAAAATTAATAATAACAAGAGCTCTGACAAAAAAAAAACAACGTTCTTTAAATGCTTCTAAACATGTCTTTAATTCTGAAAACTGTTAATAACAACAACATTAAATAAACAGTAATATTAAAAATATTAATAATAACATAAGTACAGAGATCACCCAGAAGCATTCTGTAAACATTTTGTAAAACTTAAAGTAAACGTATTTAGCGTATTGTGTGATTATTCTCAACAAAAGTTGTAATAATTGTTGTAGTTGTATTACGTATACAGTAATATATTCGGCTAAACCGAACTTATATTTTGACAGGTTGCCATGAGGACCTTTTAAGTTTCTGTAGCCTATGTATATATGATATGACGATCGTTTTACTCAAATGAAACCGTCAAATGCTTGTGAAGTGACTCTGCGAGCAGTTCTGGGGATGCTGTTCATGTATTTATGTCCTCATTTAGTGAGACGGCAGACGCTGAAGTCACTGCGAGCGTCACGTGCGCTTCAGTATGTGTGTGTGCAGTAAATGAAACCGCACGTCTGTGTCATTCATTAACAGAGATGCAGAACATGCAGGATTCATATTTAAAGTATTTTTGCGGCTTAATATTAATAGATACTAGTCCATAGCGCGAGTCGATTTAAGTGTACTGACCTACTTTTGATTAATTCATCCAAACTTCGACACATTCCGTGACATTCCGCGTTATACGGTAAATGCCATTATATGACTGCATTCCGCGATTCCGCCCGCATTTTCCGCATCGCGGACATCATAGGTTATATTGAGGTGTTTTGCAACTTCAGCAACGTCTGCTGCTGCTTTACCTTTGAGAGACAACTGATGCGTGATCACTGAGGCAGCTCCAGTTAGCATGTGCTCTCGGTGTGAGACTGCCTTCAGTTTTCCGCGTTGATTGGTCGGACTCGTGACTCTCTACGTATCAGATGAGCGGTGGGCGGAGATTGCTCTCAGAGATTGAGAGATCGCCTCACTCTGAGTGTTGAGCTCAGACAGGCTGCATCGAGCCAAATAGTGCATTTAAACATGAAATAGTTTCACCTGTATTATTTATTCACCAATAAATAATGTCACCTGTAAATAGTATGTTTGTTTGCATAAAAAAAAAAAAAAATGTTATTTTTTAAATATATATATAAAAAAAAAAAAAATTATCGGCAAATATGTTTTGAAAATGGCCGATATCGATAATCGGTAAAATGCTTAATATCGGCGCCGATAATCGGCCAGGCCGATAATCGGTCGACCCCTAGTAATTAACCTGCACTGATAGTCAAGTTGATGGACGGCTTCAACCAATGGTTGATATTTCAGCAATTTGGAAAGATAGCAGGTTTCTAAATACAGATCAAAAGAACAGCCAACCTCAATAACAAATACAGTCTTCAAAGCCGTGTTCACAATCACAATGTCAGGAGTGTTTGGGATGTTTTTAAAATAGTCTCGGTTATATGTGTTGTGACATAACCAGTTCAATTCAACAGTAGTGTGCTGGTAAATCTGACTGTCTTTATGTATTGTTTTCAAGTCCTTTACAATCAAATCAACCAGGCGATCGTGTCTGGACACATACAGTCCTTTGTAGCAACAACATCCGTTTAAGATGTGAGCGACTGTTTCATTGTCCTGTTGATTTTCATGTAACAGACAGTAGGAGTTGTATTTTGACGGGTACCATATTGACAGATTGTACATAATTGGAAGACACTGTAGCCGTGCTTTAATCATAAAAATGAGAATATCCTCTGAGATCGAACAGTTCATCAAAACAGAATGGGATACTGAATGATCCGCTGATTGGAGAGCTTTCCTGTAGCTCAACTGGTAGAGCATGGCACTAGCAATGCCAAGATCATGGGTTCGATTCCCAGGGAAAGCAAGAGCTGATAAAATGTAGAAACTGTAACTTGAACGCAATGTAAGTCGCTTTGGATAAAAGGGTCTGCTAAATGCATAAATGTAAATGTAAATGGAGAAGTGCTAGTTTCAAGCCCGTCCAATGCTGAGCACTTTGGGTTTTTCTGAGATGAAGAAGTGAGACTCTTACATTATTGGTGGATAATTGACGAGGTATATCTTCTGTGTGGAGTACCGCTAGAGTAGAGATATGCGGGTCTGTTATTATATTCTCATTAAGGACCACTAACGCTCCGTGGGGTCCTTGCCAGGAGAGCTGCAGTCCTGTACGCTGGCAAAGATCATTTAAATCCAGCCAATCAGAGCGTACTCCAAATCCCGCTGTTTTGATATCCAATTTTCCATTCGGTTTTAATTTAAATCCAAGAAACTGTTGCTCGTTACCAGTGGTGGTCAGTAACGAAGTAAAACTACTTCGTTACTGTACTTAAGTAAATTTTTCAAGTATCTGTACTTTACTGGAGTAGTTTTATTTTGAGTAACTTTTACTTCACTACATTTCATAAAACATATCGTTACTCCTTATAATACATCACGTGCTCCGAGACGCAGAAGCGGTGTCTGATTCATGAACAAACTGATTATTTTCAATGAACCTGTTCAATCGGTTCGCAAATCTCAACAAATGATTCCTTCACGAACTACAATGATCCGATTGCAGCTGTTCTCGAGTCGAAAACTCACTGATTCAAATTATCCGTTTAGAGCGAGTCTTCTTCAGTGAACTGAACTCACAAGTAAAGAACCGGGAGATCTCGTGAGCGCGCGCTACTGATGCTGTGAAAAGTACGTTACTAATGTCGAATTTTAGGATTAATTATTGAACTGAAAATAATATTTAGGTCAAAACTGTCAGTTGTTTGTGAACTAAATCTGCTGTAAAGGGTGATCTATTTAAGCCCACTGAAATGCTTGAATGCAGACAGATCAACATCAGTGTCTCTAACATTATGTTTTAGGTCAAAAAACAAAACATTAAAATAACTCATGCACGTTCATATTCCCCGCTGCTGTAACGTTGCGTTTTATTAAAATGGCAAGCAATTTAGACCTATGTGACGTCTGTTTTTATATTGTTTATCAACAGTATACATGTTTAATTGTTTAGATCAACTAGCCGAGTTGACAGATATGAATGTTTATTCATAACCATACTGAAAACTAAGTAAATATTGTTAGCTGATGCTACTGTCTAGCTAACAAGCTTGCTGGTGCTTAAGTTGAGGAAATTTTTGATATAAAGTCCAAATATCTTTATTCAGCCCTAGATAGATTCCATCTGAGGGAAAAAGAAAGGATGTGATGTTCAGAACATAGTAACTACAGTAATTATCAGAGTGGGAAGTGATGCCCTCTGGGGGCATTTGGGCCAGGGGTGTTTTTACACCACAGACAAGGTTTGAGAAGAAAAAAAAATCATTATGAAAATATAATTAATTTTCCTTAAAATGTTCTTCCCTAATTTCAGGCCTAATTCTCATGTCATATATAACTGACCTTCTGCAAAACAACAAGTTCTAAAACACTTTTTTCTTCCTGGTGAAGATTAGATGGTGAAATCTGTTTTCTCTCAGGTACATGGCAGTGTAAGCTTCACAGTGAACATTACTACATCACTCTCATCAAGTAGTCCATATCAACAAAATATATATCTTGACTCTATATAGTGGTTATTTTGGGGAAAACCCAGGTATTTTGGGCAGTAGGATTATAAAAATATGTGCTAATATAAAATTAAATAAAGTAGTCTATATACAATTGCAAAATAAATCTGTCTATCAGTACTTTTTTACTTAAGTACATAAAAAATTGAGTACTTTTGTACTTTCACTCGAGTAAAATTAAAAAAGCAGTACTTTTACTTTTACTGGAGTAATATTTTATTATACGTATCTGTACTTTTACTCAAGTACTTGATCTGTGTACTTTGTCCACCACTGCTCGTTACACGAAGCAGCCGGTATTTTACGCCGCTGTAGATGTAGGAAAAGTGACTCACGTGCCAACTCTCTGACAGATGTGTCGTCGTTATTCAGCATGTTAAGAAGATGACCTGTTCTGGAGGCAGTATAAATCCATTCAATGTTCGGGACACCGAGACCTCCGTCTCGACACGACTGGAAAATGATATCTCGAGTGGTATGGCTATTAAGACAGAGCCATTTTCTCACTAACTTTACCATTTCATCATTCAATGTTGAAAGTGTGCATTGTGGAATATGAACATTCATAATTAGATGTTGAATTTTAGCTATCGCAATCAATCTTCATCATTATGGGAAGAATCAATCAATGCAAGTCTTCGGGTAAATTCATGACACAGCTCTGTAACCTGTTCCTCCCAGTCACCGCTGACATTGAATTTATGCCCCAGATAAGGGTAGGTTTCATGACGTTCGTATAGACGGATAGGTTTATGTGCTAATGCAAAGACCGGGGGTTTATCAGACTTTGATCTATACCATCTATTTCCCCCACTCCGTCTTTCATAAAACGCAGCACACTTTGTATGTTTCATATCCAAACCAGACCACCTTATGAAGTCATCGGTACGAAGAAGCATATTATGAATTACATTCTCATCTCGTGAAGATATTTCCACATCATCCCATAAGCTTGTACTGGATTGGGAGATCGTACACCTGCTGGTGCGCAGCCCACACATCCATTTCAGCCAGGAGTAATCGCTAATATAAAGTTAATAGCGCTCCAAGGGCAGCCGGTCTTAATACCGATCTTGAGTGGTATAGGATCAGTTAAGGCACTTCCACATATTACTTGGACGTATGAGTTATTGTAGACATCCTTGATCACATCCACATATGGCCGTGGTAGTCCTATTTCATCCAATGCATAGAGCATGACATCATGAGACAATGAGCCGAAAGCATCACGAAAATCCAGAAAAACTGAAGAATTTTGCAGAAGAATGTTTAAAATCATCAATTTCCCGTTTTCAGACAAAAGACGTGCTCATTCATTCCCTGTCTATTAATATATGCTTTCTGTTTTGATGAGAGTATTCCTGTCTCCACCAACCAGGGAAGAATTCTTGAGAGCAGACACTTCATGAACACCTTATAAACTGTCGGTAGTAGTGATATATCTCTCCAAGTAGACGGGTCATCGGGGATATTATCTTTCTTGGGGATTCGATGGATCAATGCCCCTTTCCATGCTTCTGGTACTTTACCATTCTCAAGACAGATGTTAAATATATTAGCCAGAACTGGGCACAACGTGCTTTTACCAGATTTCAGCGTTTCGTACGTCACACCATCAGATCCGCTTGCTTTATTATTTGGTAAATTAATAATCCTTTCTCACCCACAAAGAAATGGAGGCCTTCAGAACTATATTGCTTATATATATATCTCTCATACTCCTTTTCTTTCTTTCTTCTCCCCCCATCTTCTTCTTACCACCAAACAATTTTTAAACCAAACCACAACTCTTTCTTCACCACCACACACAACCTCTTTTTAAAAACACCCACCCACAACTATCCCTTCTCTTTTCTAAAAAAAACTCTCTTCTCCCCCCCCTCTCTCTCTCTCACACACACACCCCCCACACACACACACACATACTCTCTCTCCACACACACACACACACCCCCACACACACACACACACCTCTCTCTCTCTCTCACAACACACCCCCCCACACACACACACCACCCCCCCCCCACACACACACACACATCTCTCTCTCACACACACACAACACAACTCTCTCTCTCCCCACACACACACACACACACACACCCTCTCTCCTCACACACACACACACACACACACACACACTCTCTCCCTCTCTCTCTCTCTCTCTCCACACACACACACAACACCCCCCCCCCCCACACACACACACACACACACACACACACACTCTCTCTCTCCCACACACACACCACACAACACACACAACACTCCCCACACACACACTCTCTCTCTCTCCCTTCCCCACACACACACCTCTCTCTCTCTCTCTCTTCCCCCTCCCCCCCCCCTCTCTCTCTCCCCCCCCCCCTCCCCCTCTCTCTCTCCCCCTCTCTCTCCTCCCCTCCTCTCTCCCTCCTCCTTCCTCTTCTCTCTCCTCCTCCTCTCTCTCTCTCTCCTCTCTCTCTCTCTCTCCCCTCCTCTCTCCCTCTCCTCTCCCTCTCTCTCTCTCTCCTCTCTCTCTCCTTTCCCTCTCTCCTCTCTCTCTCTCTTCTCTCTCTCTCTCTCTCTCTCTCTCCACACACACACACATACTCTCTCTCTCACACACACCCCCACCCCTCTCTCTCTCTCTCTCTCTCTCTCAATTCAATTCAATTCAATTCAAATGAGCTTTATTAGCATGACTGCGTAGCACAATGTTGCCAAAGCATCAATATATATACAGTATATACAACAATAACATAGGTAAATAAATAACAACATAAATAGTAAATAAAATCAAAATCATTTAAATAATGAAAAGATCAAGTTGGTCAGTATCAAGTGAATCATGTTGAACATCTAACATTATGAATGGTTAACACATATTTAGCAGCGAGTGCAGCTGTGTTATCATCTTCTCCGAGTAAGAAGGGCATTATCTCGAATCACTGAGCTCTGTAAATGAAGGGATCAGGGCTTTAAATCTGGGGAGAAATGTTTCCCTCACATGGAGATATTTGGGACACATCATCAGAAAGTGTTTCTCATCCTCTATTTGCTGTAGATCACAGTGTCTACAGATCCTCTGCTCTCGCTCGCTCCATGTTTGTCTTGTCTTCCTCTTCTATCTCTAGATCATGGTCACTTAATCTGTATTTGGAGAGGATTTGTCTTTCTTTAAATGGTTTAATCAATAAATAATTGGCAAATGTAGTGGTTCTGTTTAGGGTTGAGTAGCATTGGAGCTTATGTTGAAGGTCAAATTGTATTTTAGAGATTCATCATGAGTGTCTTTTAGATTGGTGTCAATTCTTTGATTATGGTTCTGGGGGGAAGCTGTAGTCGGTGAGGAGCTGGGTTTTATGGACGAGCTGATGAGCGAGTGTGTTTAGAGGATGAGATTCTGCTGAGGTTTCATTGGCGAGGAGGGCTTTATATTGGATTGAATCAGGATCAGATTGATGGAGGTGATGCCAGAACTGAACACATCTCTTCTGGATCTCAATCTTCAGTGGGTATAAGCCTAATTCAGCTCTGCAGGCATCATTGGATGTAGATCTATGGACCCCTAAAATGTTTTTGATAATTTCTAGTTGTAGTTTTTCTATTGAAGTTTTATCCCCAATTTTTAAAATTGATTACTGGTCCCCAAATTTCACTCCCGTACAGTAGAATTTGTTTAATGATTGCGTGTATAATTTAACCCATGTTTTAATTGGTAGTTTTAATTGGCCAAACCGTGATTTGATGGCATAAAATGCCCTCCGGGCCTTCTCATACAAGGCCTTCACAGCCAGACTGAAGCCCCCCGATGCAGAGATCTGGATGCCCAGGTAAGAGTAGCTGGTGCTGTGCTCCAGAACTTCTCCTCCGTAACTGAACTGGTATCTGCTTCCCTGAGACCTGGCCTTCTTCTGGAACACCATGACTCTGGTTTTGTCCAGGTTGACCGTCAGAGCCCATTCCTCACAGTACTGTTCCAGCAGGGCCAGGCTGTGCTGGAGACCCTCGGCTGTGGGGGACATCAGAACCAGGTCGTCCGCATACAGCAGGCATTTGACTTCGGAGTCGTGTAGAGCGATGCCCGGGATGTTGCCGGAGCGGTCCAGAGCTTCTGCCAGCTCGTTGATGTAGATGTTGAACAGGGTTGGGCTCAGACTGCATCCCTGCCTCACTCCACGACCCTGCTGGAAGAACGCAGTCCTGCAATTACCAATTTTGACTGCACATCGACTGTTTCTATACATGGACTGTATAACATCAAATGTTTTTCCACCAATGCCAATTTGTAATAATTTGTATAGTAACCCATCATGCCAAACAGAGTCGAAAGCTTTTTTTAAATCAACAAAACATGTAAATATTTTTCTTTGTTTGCCCTTTAGATTTTTGTTAATTAGAGTGTGGAGAGAATAGATGTGGTCGGATGTGCGTTGTTTCGGTAAAAAGCCAATTTGTGATTTATGTAGGATGCTGCGTCTTGTAAGGAATGTCACTATGCGGTTGTTCATTATAGTGCAGAAAAGCTTTGCTAGGTTACTGCCCACACAGATACCACGGTAATTATTGGGATCGAATTTATCTCCTTTTTTATATATTGGAGTGATGAGTCCTTCAGCCCAGGTCTCAGGGAAGTCCCCCGAGGATAAGATCAGGTTGAATAAGTTTGCCAGAGCTTGAATTATGTAAGGACTGCTGAGTTTGAGCATTTCATTACTGATGTTGTCTTGTCCACATGCCTTCTTTAATTTGAGTTTTTTAATGTGTCTGTTATTTCTGATGTTGTTATAATCATGTCCAGTGGGTTTTGGTAATTTTTGATCGTTTTCTGTAACTCTTCTAGTTTTCTCTTTGTGTTAGTTTGGGGCTGGTTGAGGTCTGGTTCAAGTTGTTGGTAAAGGGTTTTAAAGTAAGACCTCCAGATTGTGCCGCACTGGAGAAATGGCCTTGATTTGGGGCTTTCAGATTTTTTAAAGAGATTCCAGAAATTGTTTTGGTCTATTGATTCATCTATTTCATCAATTTTAGCTTCATAATATTGATCTCTTTTGTTGCAGATGAGCTTTTTATAATTTTTCAGACAGTCGGAGTAGGCGAGCCGTAGCGTCTGATTGGCCGGTTCTTTATGCTTTTTGTTAGAAAGTTGTCGAAGGTCTTTTCTGAGACAAGTGCATTCATTATCAAACCACATATTCTTTTTGATTTTTTGTTTGTTTGTTCTATGTTTGTTTGGAGGTTTAGAGTTAGATATATTGGCTAAAGTTTGAAATATATGAATAAGATTGGATGTAGCTGGTTTATTCCATTAGTATCTGGAGTGAAATCTGTGGACATAAAGTGGTCCAGCATGTTTAGTATAACAGAGTTGCTCATGTTCTCTTTGAATTGTCGGCATTAGACTGGTTCCATCTGAGTTTGGGTTTTAAAGGGAACAGTTTTTCATGTTTGAGGGGAGCGGTACTGACCCGGCAATTGACTGATTCAGGTAAAGGACTGTTTGGCAGTGGTCAGAAATCGGGAGTTGAGGTCTAACTATAAAGGCATTAATAAAGTTTGGGTCTATGTCTGTAATTGAGTAATCGACTACACTGGCTCCTAATCTGGAGCAATAGGTGAATCTACCTAAACTATCTCCTCTGGTTCTGCCATTAATGATGTACAGCCCTAAACCTTTACACAGTTTTAACACTTGTTTTCCATTGGTGTTGACTAAACTATCATAGCTGTTTCTTGGTGTGATAACTAATGAAGAATGAAACGTGGTGTCATTGGATATGTGATTATTATCTACAATATTTACATAATCAATTTCTCTTCCGGTCCTGGCATTTAAGTCTCCACATATGAGAACCTGTCCTCTTGACTGAAAGTGCAAGATGTCAGTCTGTAGCTGTAGAAAGCTTTGCTCGTTGTAATAGGGAGAGTCGTGAGGTGGAATATAGATGCACAGAGGTAAAGATTATGCTGTGATATGACTGATTTCACTTCAAGCCAAATAGATGCATTTTCAATTTTAACAATTTTTATCAAGTGCTTCAAATTGTCTTTGTGCCAAATAAGTATTCCACCTGAGTCACGCCATATTTAATTTGAGATTTTTTCAATGAAGGAACAATCATTTCTTTGTATCCTATTGGACAATGTAAAGCCTCATTACTGCGACACCACGTTTCATGAAAGATACAAATGTCCATATCTGTTACACTGCTGAGTAAGTCTTGGTCTGCAGACTTGTTACCGAAAGTAGAAGAGTGCAGACCCTGTATATTCCAACAACTGATTTTAAAAGACTTCATGAATAGGTTTGTGTGTAAAGTGTGTGCATGTATATGTACATGTATGTAAAGGTGTGTGACTTATATCATGAGTCTGGAGCAGACGGTGTTCAGCAGACGTCTTATGTGGTTGAGTTCTGCAGCTGCAGGGTTTTGTGGTCGTTGAACTGCCGCCGCGTAGCTCTTGTGTTGTGATGGCGGTCCGGCGGCTGCTTGGGCTCTGTTGGAGGATGAGGGCTTCTTGTTGGGGATGAGGGCTTCTTGTTGGAGGATGAGGGCTTCTTGTTGGAGGATGAGGGCTTCTTGTTGGTGAGGGCTTCTTGTTGGATGAGGGCTTCTCTTGTTGTTGGAGTTTCTGCTGTTTCCCGGTGCGTTTCCAAGGGCTGTGCTTTTCATCACTCTGGCGAAGACTTTCACTCCTTGCTTGTTGAGATGCACATGGTCATACATATGATGTGGCCGTATATCTTTGTGATGGACGAGATGAACATTAGGAATAAGTGCACAGCTTCTGGAGAGTTCCACATTGTTTCCATGTATCACGTGGAATGGGACATCAGTGCGTGGTAGTAATGCGGACAGAGTTATTCTTGCCTCTGGGAAACGTTGAGTGGCTCTGATTGCCAGCTCTTCATCACAGGAGCCACATGGCCCTTCATGGCCCTTAAATCATTTGTCCCTGTGTGAATTATGATGTGTTTATAGTTTTTCTTCAGGTTTTTATCAGACAGGATCTGAAAAGCACTTTTTGTGTTTGGGCACCAGATTTTCTGGGCCATCATATTTGGGAATAGTAGTTTCTCATTGACATATTTCCCATTCGAGTCGATCAGGATAAGAGCCTGTGTTTCTCTGGTCCTCTGCGGTAGAGATATCAATCTGATTGGCTGGATCATTCGAGCTGTGAGACTCTCTCTTCATGGCTAGTTGTTCAGTTTTAGGAGTATTCATGAGGATCTCTGGTTCAGGAGAAGTCTCTTTACGTGCGGGAACAGAATTGATTTTTCTTTCAAACTGTTAATGAGTTTATCCTTGGGTGGAGTGTTGACTTCAAGGCAGAGAGCTCCTCTTGCATTTCTGCTCTGACTTCTTTTAGCTGTTTTCCTAAGGTTGATTTTATTTCCCTCACTTCATCTTTAGTTTGTTGAAGCTCCTTTGACATTTCTTCTCGGTCACTTTGCAGATATTTGATCTCTTGTCTCAAATTCAATATGTCATTTGTAAGTTGTTCCATGTTGTTGTTGCTTAGGTGGGAGAGAATGAATTCTTTTAGCTCTTCTACCTCTACCTCTAGGAGTGAAAAACTGTCTTTCATTCTTGACACTGAGGTTATGGTTTTTGGAGTCATTACGATCTTTTGGTCTGATTTTCCAGGGGAGGTATCAGTGTTTGGATCCTTGTTGTTAGCTTGTGTGGGATCATCATCTTCATCATTGTCAGACAGTGCAAGTGTTTTTATTTCTTCAAATTTTTCAATGAAGACTTTAAGAGCAGACTCTGATCCTTGTATCATGACAGTGCCATTCTGATACAAGTTTAAGGTCAAAAATCTTGTTTCGTTGTTATTTTCAGTATCTTCAAATACTAGGATTTGTCTGCCTTTACAGATGCCTCTTTTTTGGTGAAGGGAAAATGTTGACAGAAGGCAGTGTGCCATAAAAGGCTGTGTTCAGAGTAGAAGAGCAGGTTAGTCAGGACACTGTGGTCTTGGTCAGCAAACAGTGTGTCCGGTGTGTCCTTCGTCTGCTTCTGTCTGAGGAGTTGCCTGGATTTCTCAGAGCTCTTCTGAGGGTATGTGAAGGGGCGGGGCCAAGATGCACTGGCCATGGTTGATTTAGAATGTAAACAACCAACTGAATTAACTGCCAGTGTTTTGTTTATTTTCAATTGCTCAGGATCAAAGTTATTAAAAATGAAAAATAAGTTAAAACGTAGGAAAAAAATTACTTATACTGATTCAAAAAAATAAAAATAAAAATAAAAATACAATTCCAGTTGTCCAAAATGTCTCTTTGTGTTGTTTCTCCGAGTAAAAGCTCACTGAGAGCTATACAATAGCTATGAAATAACAGTCTTATTTAAAATGTCTTTACCTTTCTTCTTCTGTAAGGTTTTTCTTAGTTGTTGTTTGATGTTATCTTTTCCAACATGAATACCTTCTTCTGAAGACAGTTATCCTGTGATTAGCTGTGATTTGCTTCTCCTGAACATCCCTCAGATTCAAGTAAGTTACGGTTAAAAACAAAATAAAGATAAATCCAAAAATCCAAAATTCAACAAAGATATGTCCAGATGTTGGTTTGTGTTGATTTAGCTACTTTTTGAAGATATTTGTAAGTTATTATCTTCAAATTTTCTCAATTTTTCAGGAGCTCAGCTCATGTCTGACCTTACTGTAGAACAGTAGAAGTAGAGTCCTCTCTCTCTCCTCTCCTCTCTCTCTCTCCTCTCTCTCTCTCACACACACACACACCACACCACACACACACATACTCTCTCTCTCACACACACACACACACCACACACTCTCTCTCTCTCACACACACACTCGGCTCTTACTCAGTATCCTGTCTTGTGTTTCAGATATTGTTCACGGAAGGATTCTTCACCTGATCTTTCTGCACGAGGACGTGTCTCTTCAGTACTTTATTCCAGCGGTGGTGTAAACAAATCCATCTAAACTAAAATATATAAACAATATCAGAAGGATCACAAGGGGTCAGTTATTGGACTCTAATTAAAAAAAAAGTGTTTGCTCTTCATGTAAATGTGTGTGTTTATATATTTATATATATATATATGAATAAAAAATGTGTTAGTAAGTATAGTTTATATGAACTCTTATTTTGTCTGAATCTGTGTTGATATAGTAGTTATGTTATGAATCGCAGTAAAAGGCTGGTCAAGTTCAGCGGTGGGAGAAGGGAGAGAAGAAACAAGGAGTTCTGTTACTGACTGAAGCAATCAAATGTGACGAACCCACCGCCTTCGGACCAGCCGTAGTATCCTCTGCGTTTCACGTTATTTATATCGCGCTATACAGACAGTGCTGTCGCTGACGGTGAGGCATGCTTATACTGCACTTCTGGCTCATTTAGTATGATTATATGAGTTATAACGAAAATACCATCTCACTTAAACTCTACAAATCTCAATAAAGACGATATTTTGGTCGTTTCTGTGATTCGAAGCGGTGCATGATGGGAAGCGTCTAGATAAGTCACTTCATTGGATCGACTGCGTCACATGACTAGGTCCTGGCGAAAAACAATTAAAAACCTAATCTAAATATCAGTACGATTGTATTTTGTTGAGGTTTTTTGTATAGTAAAAGTCTAGATGTATTAATTTCAGATACAAATGTAAATTTAACCCAGCAATCTCTTTTTAACGGCGCTGTCCAGTCATCGAGATCGAATCTGATTGGCTCTTCTCGAGACAAGCGCTGAGAAAAGTAACAGCGGTGCTCGCGTT
This sequence comes from Schizopygopsis pylzovi, assembly GCA_027422435.1. NCBI lineage: Eukaryota > Metazoa > Chordata > Actinopteri > Cypriniformes > Cyprinidae > Schizopygopsis > Schizopygopsis pylzovi. Next base: position 27,515,766 of record CM049836.1, on the reverse strand, counting down.
TGATTTGTACACATCTGAATTATGAAACTTACTAATAAACTTAATAGCGGACACGATATTAAAAAACGAGTCGCTAAATCATCGTCATATCGTTAATTTTATCGCGTTTGAAGGTCGGTGTAGAAATGACTTTTTTGCTTCCCCATGTTTCTGTGTACCCGAGGATAAGTACAGTACAGTACCGTACCGCTGGAACACTCCTGTGTTGATCTGTGTTTCAGGTAATGATGTAAAACTGTGTTTGATGTTCGACAACAGCAGGTGTCACTGTTTCACTCACACGCGCGCACACGCACACACACTCTCACACACACTTCATTGTGCGGTATTTAAACAGTCTTTAAATCTAGTCACTTAATGTAATTTTTTTTAATTGATAGATATTTTCTTTCTTTCGTTTGGGTTTTATAGTTTTTAACTAGAACTGTTTATTTTTGTCTTCGTTCTGTAAGGAGGACGAAACCTGCAGAAATTACAAATACATTAATAAATAATATTAATAAAACTGAACGAAAATATGAGTAAATATAATAAAAAACAATTAAATAATTAAAAACAAATTCAAGATTAAGTTTTATTATAAATTAACTAATTTATTTTCCTGTTATTTATGTATTAGTTTCTCAGGTTTGGTCGCGATGACGCGCTTATATAACGGCCAAACATGCTTGCTATGTTTTTGTGTGTTTTGTCTTTATACTGTGAACATTATTACATATCAGTGAGCCCCCCACACACACACACAACCACCCACACACACACACCCCACACACCCCTCGGGGGCGCGCGCCCGCACCCTCGCACACACGAGCGCGCGCTCTTATTGATGTCCGGGCGCGCGCGCTGTTCACTTCTGAGGGATCCAAACTGCGGCGAGGATGAACGCTCCGTGCGCGCGCTGCGGGAAGACCGTGTATCCCACCGAGAAGATCAGCTGCCTCGACAAGGTGCGTGAGTTTATTACCTCAACTTTATCTCCGCGGTGTGTGTGTGTGTCAGAGAGAGAGTGTGTGTGTGTGTGTGTGTGTGAGAGTTTGCGTATGTGTGTGTGTGTGAGAGAGAGTGTGTGTGCGTGTGCGAGAGAGAGTGTGAGAGTGAGTGTGTGTGTGTGTGTGTGGTGTGTGGTGCATCTGAGAGAGTGTGTGTGTGTGTGTGTGTGCATCTGAGAAAGAGAGAGTGTGTGTGTGTGTGTGTGTGTGTGTGTGTGTGTGTGTGTGTGTGTGTGTGTGTGCGTGTGTGTGAGAGTGTGTGTGTCGAGAGAGAGAGAGTGTGTGTGTGTGTGTGTGTGTGTGTGTGTGTGGTGTGTGTGTCAGAGAGAGAAAGTGTGTGTGTGTGTGTGTCAGAGAGAGAGATTGTGTGTGTGTGTGTGTGTGTGTGTGTGAATCAGACTTTACTGTGTGACGTTTATTATGTGTTTTGATGCTGGTGTCTTACATAATCAACTTCATGTTTAATTCATAATCTTACAGTTATGAGTGACATCATAAGTACTTGTTCAGTTGAATCTGTAAAATCTGTTGTTCTCTCAACAATATTAACATCTTTCAGAAACTAGTGTTTGAAGCTACTTGTAAATATTACAGTTTTTAAATATGGTCCATAAGGGTATTTTTTAATGAGATGTATGAATCATCTGAAAGCTGAATAAATAATATTTCCATTGATGTATGGTTTGGACAATATTTGAAAATCTGGAATCTGAGGGTGCAAAAAAATCTAAATATTGAGAAAATCATCTTTAAATTTCTTATCAATGCATATTACTAATCAATAATTAAGTTTTGATATATTTACGGTAGGAATATCTTCATGATCTTAATATCTAATGATTTTGTCATATTGTTGTCTATTATGCATGGCTCAGAATCTGCAGTAATGCGTGATGTGTTTCAGAACTGGCACAAAGGCTGCTTCCGCTGTGAAGTGTGTACGATGACGCTCAACATGAAGAACTACAAAGGCTACGACAAGAAGCCCTACTGTACCGCGTAAGTGTGTTTCTATAACTATATCAATAACTATATCAATAACTATAGCTATAACTATATCAATAGCTATATCAATAACTATAGCTATAACTATATCAATAACTATATCTATAACTATATCAATAACTATAGCTAAAACTATATCAATAACTATAGCTAAAACTATATCAATAACTATATCTATATCAATAACTATAACTATAAACTATATCAATAACTATAGCTATAACTATATCAATAACTATATCTAAAACTAATAAAGTTCCTTAACTATAGCTAATAATATATCAAAGTAACTATAGCCTATTACTATATTTCATAACTATATCTAAACTATATCAATAACTATAGCTATAACTATATCAATAACTATAGCTATAACTATATCAATAACTATATCTAAAACTATATCAATAACTATAGCTATAACTATATCAATAACTATAGCTATAACTATATCAATAACTATATCTAAAACTATATCAATAACTATAGCTATAACTATATCAATAACTATAGCTATAACTATATCTAATAACTATATCTAATAATCTATACTAATCTAAAACTATATCAATAACTATAGCTATAACTATATCAATAACTATATGCTAAAACTATATTAAATAACTATAGCTATAACTATATCAATTACTATAGCTATAACTATATCAATAACTATATCTAAAACTATATAAATAACTATAGCTATAACTATATAAATAACTATAGCTATAACTATATCGATAACTATATATAAAACTATATAAATAACTATAGCTATAACTATATTAATAACTATAGCTATAACTATATCAATAACTATATCTATAACTATATCAATAACTATATCAATAACTATATCTATAACTATATTAATAACTATAGCTATAACTATATCTATAGCTATATCTATAAATATATCAATAACTATAGCTATAACTATATCAATAACTATAGCTATAACTATATTAATAACTATAGCTATAACTATATCTATAGCTATATCTATAAATATATCAATAACTATATAACTATATCTATAGCTATATCTATAAATATATCAATAACTATAGCTATAACTATATCAATAACTATAGCTAAAACTATATCAATAACTATACCTAAAACTATATCAATAACTATAGCTAAAACAATATCAATAACTATAGCTATAACTATATCAATAACTATATCATATAACCTAATATACAATAACTATATCAAAAGCTATATCAATACTATAGCTATAAACTATATCAATAACTATAGTCATAACTATACCTAAACTATAGCATACTATGCTAAAACTATATCAATAACTATATCTAAAACTATATAAATAACTATAGCTATAACTATATCAATAACTATATCTAAAACTATATAAATAACTATAGCTATAACTATATAAATAACTATAGCTATAACTATATCGATAACTATAGCTATAACTATATCTAATAACTATATAAATAACTATAGCTATAACTATATAAATAACTATAGCTATAACTATATCAATAACTATAGCTATAAAACTATATCAATAACTATAGCTATAACTATATCTATAACTATATATAAATAACTATAGCTAATCAAACTATATCAATAACTATAGCATAAATATATCAATAACTATATCTAAACTATATCAATAACTATAGCTATAACTATATTAATAACTATAGCTATAACTATATCATAACTATACTATAAACTATATCAATAACTATACTATAACTATATAACTAACTATAGCTATACTATAAATAACTAAGCTATAACTATATCAATAACTATAGCTATAACTATATCAATAACTATACTATACTATAAACTATATAAATAACTATAGCTATAACTATATCAATAACTATAGCAATAAATATATCAATAACTATATCTAAAACTATATAAATAACTATAGCTATTACTATATTAATAACTAAAGCTATAACTAAATCAATAACTATAGCTATAACTATATCAATAATTATATCTAAAACTATATAAATAACTATAGCTATAACTATATGAATAACTAAAGCTATAACTAAATCAATAACTATAGCTATAACTATATCAATAATTATATCTAAAACCATATAAATAACTATAGCTAT
>CM049836.1:27479149-27506649 GCA_027422435.1 Schizopygopsis pylzovi | reverse complement strand
TGGTTTGGGCTTCTTCTGTGTGACTGAAGCACGAGGAAGGAGACTGCATGTGATCTGGATTCAGATTGACTTCAGTTTCACACCGGCTCCCTCACTTCCTGTCCTGATGTTTGATTGGCTGTATGTGTTTGGGGGTGGGGTCAGGGGTTGGCTGTATGTGTTTGGGGGCGGGGTCAGGGGTTGGCTGCATGTGTTTAGGGGCGGGGTCAGGGGTTGGCAGGGAACGTTCAGCTGATTCAATGGGCATTCATGCTTTATTTTTATCACACAATAGCAGCGATGAAAAGCCATTGTGTTATTTTCAGAGATTATTATTACTGTGATTAGAGCAGAAAGGTTATCGGCGCGTCACAGATTCATTTTTTCGACTGTAATGAATGTGTTTGTGTTTTGTTTGCAGTCACTATGCCAATGTGTTAGGGCGGGTCGTTGGCAGGGACTATCAGTGATTCGGACATCATGCCTGGATTTTAACACATAGCAGTCTGAAGCAAGCCAGACTGAACTACAGAGTCAGTTATGTGTGATTGAGCAGGGTATCGGATGCGATCACATATCCTAATCCTGGATTTAACGATGTGCGATTTGACTTTATTGAGTATTCTGCAAGAACCAAACAGATCACATATGGAGTGCACGCTTACATTACGTGATGAAGTCTAGTCTAATACAATGCATTGAGAAAAATCACAATATTCAAGATATGGGGGCAGAAATTCTGACTATTATTGATATTCATGCATAGGTACTCAAACACACACAATGAGTGCACTGTTTATTCATTCTTGTATCAAGTCAGTTAATGTGATATTGATTTTGTACAACAGGTCAATAAACAATAAGTTAATAAAAAGAGACTTATGTTTTAGACACATTGACATATTGCCTGTTTTGCTCATTTCGTTCAGACATTAATGAATTGATTCTAAACAGTCAAAACACTAAGTCTGTAGCAAATGAGTGTGATGTCATTTAATCAACCATTAAAATGATTCCTGTTTTGCAGTCGCCGAATGACTCACTTATTAAAATCAACCGTTTAAATGATTCGGTTCAGTCGGAATGACTCACTTATTAAATGAATCAACCGTTAAAATGATTTGGTTCAGTCGCAATGACTCACTTATTAAATGAATCAACCGTTTAAATGATTCGGTTCAGTCTGGAATGACTCACTTATAAAATTAATCAACCGTTTAAATGCTTTATTAAAGGCAAAAATCAATGATGAAAAGATGAATGAATCACTGATGTGAACACAGAATATGAATAATATCATAAACTGCAGCTGTCCACGGTAGTCAGATTTTCAATATCTCACACCCTACTGCAGATATCTGGCATCACGCGTATGTTATTGATTTAAACATTGATCACGAACATTATTCTCCATGCCAGTCTGAGAACTGATGAGTTCGTTCGGATCACCGGCCGCGTTCGCTCGTTATGTTCGGTCGATCGCTGATGTCCCACATACCACCGCGTGTGTGTTCTCCATCAGAGGACCTAACGACAGGTCACAGCTCTGTGTGTGTGTGTGTGTGTGTGTGTGTGTGTGTGATGTGTGCGTGCGTGTGTGTGTGTGTGTGTGTGTGTGTGTCATGCTGGGCTGACGGAAGGTGATGGCAGACCAGAGCAGATGCTGCTCCTCTCGAAGAATCACAGTCCTGCAGGAAGTGATTCATTCATTCAGTCAGATTGAATCAGAAGAATCACTGTGAGTCGTTCATTCAGTCAGATTGAATTAGAATAATCACTGTGAGTCGTTCGTTCAGTCAGATTGAATCAGAAGAATCACTGAGTCGTTTGTTCAGTCAGATTGAATCAGAAGAATCACTGTGAGTCGTTCGTTCAGTCAGATTGAATCAGAAGAATCACTGTGAGTCGTTCATTCAGTCAGATTGAATCAGAAGAATCACTGTGAGTCGTTCGTTCAGTCAGATTGAATCAGAAGAATCACTGAGTCGTTCGTTCAGTCAGATTGAATCAGAAGAATCACTGTGAGTCGTTCGTTCAGTCAGATTGAATCAGAAGAATCACTGTGAGTCGTTCGTTCAGTCAGATTGAATCAGAAGAATCACTGAGTCGTTTCGTTCAGTCAGATTGAATCAGAAGAATCACTTTGAGTCGTTCGTTCAGTCAGATTGAATCAGAAGAATCACTGAGTCGTTCGTTCAGTCAGATTGAATCAGAAGAATCACTGTGAGTCGTTCGTTCAGTCAGATTGAATCAGAAGAATCACTGAGTCGTTCGTTCAGTCAGATTGAATCAGAGGAATCACTGTAAGTCGTTCGTTCAGTCAGATTGAATCAGAAGAATCACTGTGAGTCGTTCAGTCAGTCAGATTGAATCAGAAGAATCACTGAGTCGTTCAGCAGGAAGTGATTTGTTCACTCTGAGTTGTTGCTGTCAGTCACACGCATGTGGTTAGATCAGACAGACTGTGATCTCTGTGACTGATTGAACCGTGTTCTGCCCTTATGATGTTTCCAGGTGAGATATAAGCGAGACTTTGAGGAGAGCAAAGGCCGAGGCTTCAGTATCGTCACAGACACGCCGGAGCAGCAGAGACTCAGAAGAACACAGGAGCACATCAGTAACGTATGATGTGTGTGTGTTTGTCTGTGTCTGTGTGTGTGTGTGTGTGTGTGTGAGAGGTGCTTTTGGTCTCTGATAACAAACACACAATATCACACTACTGTCACTATGAATGAAAATGGCACTCGGACCGGACCGGAGCGACTCTGAGATCACGCAGGTGAGATGCATGACAGGATTCATGATATATAATATCTATAATATATAATATCTGATGTATTTGTGTCTCCTGAGGTCTGTGTGACGTCGCTGACAGAAGCTGTTTCCATCCAAAGATGCGAACTTAACTTATGCGCAAAACTGGAATATCACACAAAACATTTGTGAATAAAGCATCTGATGAGATGATTTCCACATGTTTGTCAAACACAGAAAACTAGAGCGCCACAATCCCTCAGTGCCACTCTAATCGCCGCTGCTCGTTAGTGGTAATCGGAGAGTCTGTCGGTCACGTAAATGCTGCTCTGTAATTAATTATTTAATTAATGTGCCGTTTAGAGCGGCTGATGTTCAGATAGTTTCATGTTTGAAGTCACTGGATGTTTGATAACTTGATCATTAATTATTATAAAGGTTTCATTCATTTTTAATATTCACAAAACATGTCTGATCAAATTAACGAAACCAAAATATTAACAGTGTAACAATTCACTCAAATGTATCACAGCCAAATTCTGTTATGATCGGATACAAATATATAATAAAGTGAAAATATAACAATTATTATACAAAAACAAATCTTTTTAAAATATATTTTAGATTTGACTTTTTACTAATTAAAACATGGATGAATAAAAATCTCCTGATTTAGTGAAATTCCTCAAAAATTATGTTTTATTCAGTTATCTGAATTCGTTAGAATCAGTAAAAATGAATTCAATATTTTCTGAAGTATAGCAGTCGTCTTGCTGTAGTCAATGTTTGTGTTGAGATGATTAGAGACTGAAATATTAATCAAGCTCTTTTGTGTGTTTGAGGATTATTATGATGATGAATGTTGGAGCTGCAGTTCTCATGGAGCGTCCCATATGCTGTCTCACAGACGCTTGGCTGCAGAACCAACACACACGGCCAGATCAACACACAACACACACACACACACAGCCAGATCAACACACACACACACACACACACAGCCAGATCCCACCTGAACTACACACACACTCTCTCTCTCTCTCTCTCTCTCGTAGACACACACAGCCAGATCCCACCTGAACTACACACACACACACACACACACACACACACACACATGCACAGCCAGATCCCACCTGACAACACATATACTAATATAAACACATAGACACTCACACACACACTCACACACACACACACACACACACAGAAACAGACACATAAACTCAGATATACACTCACTGACAAACAACCTCACACATAAAATATCTCCCGCACACCACCAACACACACACCTCTCCTCTCCTCTCTCTCACACACACACACACACACACAGCCAGATCCCACCTGACCAACACATGTACTAATATACACTCACACACACTCTCACACATAAACATACACACACACACACAGAAACCGACACACTCACTCACTGACAAACAAACTCCCACTTATAAAATATACACACACACACACACACTCTCTCACATGCACACACACACACACACACACTCTCTCACACACATGCACACACACACACACACACACTCTTTCACACACACACACACACACACACACACACACACTCTCTCACACACACACACACACACACACACACACACACACTCTCTCACACGTACACACACACACACACACACACACACACACACACACACACTGAACTCCAGCTGATGGATATGAGTTCACGGTCTCAGTTTCAGCCAGATCACTAGTTTTAGTTTGAGTAGTCAGCATCAGTGCTGGTTAACTGTGGGTTAACTTGTCATCACTATGAGCACTAGTACTACTAGTGATGGTAAAGGTCAGTGTGAGGTGCTCATATCTCTGCTCATTCCTTTCTGTGTGCGACACTTTCTCCTCTGCGCTGATAACGCTCGAGTGCTTCTAAACGGGGAAGCGTCTGATAAGGTCTGTTCCAGAGCAGAAGCTGGTCAGTCGAGCTGAAGCGTCGCTCTGGTCAGCTGCGTCCAGCACTGCGCTCCGAAGCTCCTGTTTCAGTCATGTCTGCTGAAGAAGCTGCTGGACCCACGGACCGAGGTGTGGAGCTGACCGCTGAGGTGAGAGCGCTGCCCGAGAGGAGTCACAGTGACCTTCACACGACGTGCCGCGCTCACTGTGTGTGTGTGTGTGTGTGTGTGTGTGTGTGTGTGTTGTTTCTCACAGGATTCACCATCAGCCGTCACAGTCGATCCAGACCCGAGTCCTGGAATGAGTCCTGATCTGACTTCTGATCCGAATCCTAAACTGAATCCTGATCCAAGTCCTGATCTGAGTCCTAAACTGAATCCTGATCCGAATCCTGAGCCAAAACCTTCTGATCTGAATCCTGAGCCAAATCTTGATTCGAATCCTGATCTGAGTCATAAACTGAATCCTGATCCGAGTCCTGATCTGAGTCCTAAACTGAATCCTGATCCAAAACTTTCTGGTCTGAATCCTGAGCCAAATCTTAATCTGAGTCCTGATCCAAATCCTGATCTGAATCCTAACCAAAACCTTCTGATCCGAATTCTTATCTGAATCCTGAGCCAAAACTTTCTGGTCTGAATCCTGATCCAAGTTCTGATCCGAGTCCTGATCCTTATCCTGATCTGAATCCTGAGCCAAAACCTTCTGATCCGAATCCTAAACTGAATCCTGATCCAAGACCTGATCTGAATCCTGACCCAAAACCTTCTGATCTGAATCCTGACCCAAAACCTTCTGATCTGAATCCTGACTCAAAACCTTCTGATCTGAATCCTGACCCAAAACTTTCTGATCTGAATCCTGATCCAAAACCTTCTGATCTGAATCCTAAACTGAATCCTGATCTGAATCCTGACCCAAAACCTTCTGATCTGAATCCTGATCAAAACCTCTGATCGAATCTGACCAAACTTCTGATCTGAATCCTGACCAAAACTTCTGATCGAATCCAACTTCTGATCTGAATCCTGACCCAAAACCTTCTGATCTGAATCCTGACTCAAAACCTTCTGATCTGAATCTTGACCCAAAACTTTCTGGTCTGAATCCTGACCCAAAACCTTCTGATCCGAATCCTAACTGTCTGATCTGAATCCTGACCAAAACTTCTGATCTGAATCCTGACCAAAACTTCTGATCCGAATCCTGATGAAGCGTGAGTGTGAATGAAGCAAAAACCCCATTAATTTCCTTCTTTAGTGAAGGATCCTAACCCATGTTAATGAGCGCTCTATGCTTTAGTTGAAACCATCAGCCTGCATTATTATAACTTATGTTTAAACAATCATGTTGAACAACAGATGGTGGTAAAACAAATCTCTTTAGCCCCGCCCACTCCCATGATATAACCGAGTCTCCCTGCGCTCTCAAAATACTAAATGTGTGTGTGGAGTGTTTGTTAGTAACGATGTTGATTAAACCGCAGGATAATGAAGAATCAGACGGTCAGTGTGTGTCTCGCAGCATCAGCTGGCTTCAGTCTCATCATGACAAACACTCAGTAATCGATCTCATGTTTGAGACAGGCAGACAGAGCAACTGATGATCTGTTTTATTATATGTATTAAATTATATGTTTTATAAATGGAGGAGGAATTGCTGGAGGTTACAGGCATTCAGAGTATCACAGACATCACAGTTTCATGCATTAAAGAAACATTGTTCTTTTATTGTTTTGTTATTAAAGGGGTCTGGGATTTTAGACTTGGACGTACACGCCCCCTGCTGTGATTGGCTAATAGTTGTGTGTGATTGACAGCCTACATTCCTCACAGACGGACGCTGCTGGGGTTTAGGTCAAAAAACACATAAATAACTCAACACATATCTAACGATCTGTTTAACAGAAGTAATAGTGATCTCGTAATGAGAACAGTTACTCACACTTGTGTTGCGACATTACTGACGGATCTAATATAGTCGCACTGCATCGTCTTTTAGTTTAAATCTTTCTGAAAATAATGCGTCGAATTGTGTCTTGTTTGTAAAATAATCCACAGTAAAATGAAGTGAACTAAGGACCGAGTTCTAAATGACACGATGTGGAACTTCATTAAACATAAAGTTAATTTACTCTTTCCTAATGTTGGGATAAGAAGTAGATGTAGAATCGGTGGGCGGGGCTAAAAAGAGTGATGTAGAATCGGTGGGCGGGGCTAAGCGGGCAGCGATGTAGAATCGGTGGGCGGGACTAAACAGGCAGCGCTGTAGAATCGGTGGGCGGGGCCAAACTGAGTTGTGTAGAATCGGTGGGCTGGGGCTAAACAGGCAACGACGTAGAATCGGTGGGCGGGGCTAAACGGCCAGCGATGTAAAATCGGTGGGCGGGGTTAAACAGGCAGCGATGTAGAATCGGTGGGCGGGGCTAAACGGGCAGCGCTGTAGAATCGGTGGGCGGGGCTAAACGGGCAGCGCTGTAGAATCGGTGGGCGGGGCTAAACGGGCAGCGCTGTAGAAGCAGGCGTTGATGATCTTCTGTGGAGGCGGGGCTTATCCACACTATTGCATCATAGAGTGGCACTCTCCACAAGCTGTCGTTTGGCAGACCGCCTTCAATATAAGTTGTTTTTATACTAACAAGACCTCTAACTGACCTCTTATACGTCAAAAGATCAAGGGAATTTTGGTTTCTCAGTTCGTGACTGCTTTAAATTGATTTTGTTTTTTTTGCAGGTGACAGTCGCCACAGATGCTCAGACGGAGGTACTGACCGCTGCTCTGATGATCTTTCACACAAATACAGGAGATGTGTGTGTGTGTTTCTTATGGTCTGTGTCTCCTGTAGGTCACACACACAGATGAAGGAGAGAGTGTCTCATCATCTCACCCTGAGGTACGATCACATGAATCCCAGTGAGAATCTGAATCAGAGAAACACTGCAGGTGCTTTACCTGCTCTCCATCATCGTCGTTTCACCTGTAGAATGTGTAGCATTCTGTGTCCTTTTGTATGTGTGTGTGTGTGTGTGTGTGTGTGTGTCTTCAATAGAGGAAGAATAACAATGGCGGAAAGAAGCTGGTGAATGGCGTGTGCTCGTGTGTTCCTGAAACATTAGAGATTCTACACGCTAAACACGCTTCACAGCTGTACAGCGAGGTGAGACGAGACTGTCAGAGCCACAAATCATTCAGACACATGATATTAATAAATAAAGGTCATCTGCAGATCAGTAAAACGGCTTATCTCCATAAAAAAAAACTAAAAAGTTAGAAAGTCATGGAATTAAATGTTGCCAAATGAATGTCGATCTGTATTTTTGTCTTGTTTTCCTGCACAGATGTTTAAAGATTCTTAAATCAAGATACAAAATGAAGAAATTAAGTCTTGTTTTCTGAGACATTTATCAAAATTAAAGTGACTTATGCTTAAAACGGGAACATATATCTGTCAGTGAGGAATGAAAACAGTTTTTTTTATGTACCTCGATTGATGAATTTGTAGACATTTGTATTGGAAATCAAGCCAAAAATACTGAGAAAGAGCATCAGTTTGTTTGCAGTGTGAGCAGAATGTGTGTGTGTTGTGTGTGTGTATTGTTTGTGTGATGCTGTTGTGTGTGTGATGCTGGTGTGTGTGCTTGTGTGTGTGATGCAGATGTGTGTGTGTATGTGTGTGTTTGCGATGCTGATGTGTGTATTGAGTGTGTGTGTGTGTGTGTGTGTGTGTGATGCTGATGTGTGTGTATTTTGATTGTGTGTTATGCTGATGTGTGTGTGTGTGTGTGTGTGATGCTGATGTGTGTGTGTGTGTGTCATGCTGGTGTGTGTGTGTGGTGTGTGTGTGTGTGTGTGTGTGTGTGTTCAGACACTGTACCGTGAGGACGGACGCAGGGATATGTGTGTCAATCTTTACTCACTGATGCCCGACACACCAGACACGGAGTTCGCTCGAGAGATGAGGGACCTGCAGAGCGAGGTACGGCACGCTAAAAACACGCTCAGATGTCAATAGTGATATGAAAGTGATGATGATGGTGATGGTGATGAAAGTGATAATGATGATGGTGGTGATGAAAGTGGTGATGATGGTAGTGATGGTGATGATGATGGTGGTGGTGATGATGGTGATGGTGATGTTGATGGTGGTGGATGTGTGGTGATGATGATGGTGATGATGATGATGATAGTGTTGTTGATGATGGTGATGATGAAAGTGTGTGATGATGGTGATTGAGTGGTGATGATGGTTGTGATGGTGATTGTGTTGTATGTTGTTGTTGTTGGTGTTGATGGTGATGATGATGATGATGATGATGGTTATGGTAATGATGTAGTGATGATGATGATGATAGTGTTGTTGTATGTGTGTTGATGATGGTGATGGTGATGGTGTGGATGATGGTGATGATGGTAGTGATGATGATGGTGATGGTGATGATGATGGTTGTGATGATGATGGTTGATGGATGATGATGGTGGTGATGAATGATGATGATGAAAGTGATTATGGTGATGGTGTGTGGTGATGATGTTAGTGATGATGATGGTTATGGTGATGATGGGGATGATAGTGTTGATGATGGTGATGGTGATGGTGATGATGATGATGATAGTGTTGTTGATGATGGTGATGATGAAAGTGTTGATGATGGTGATGGTGGTGATGATGGTTGTGATGGTGTTGTTGTTGTTGTTGTTGTTGTTGTTGTTGATGGTGATGATGATGATGATGATGATGGTTATGGTAATGATGATGATGATGATGATAGTGTTGTTGTTGTTGTTGTTGATGGTGATGGTGATGGTGCTGGTGATGATGATGATGGTAGTGATGATGATGGTGATGGTGATTATGGTTGTGATGATGATGGTTATGGTGATGATGGTGGTGATAATGGTGATGATGAAAGTGATTATGGTGATGGTGGTGATGATGTTAGTGATGATGATGGTTATGGTGATGATGGGGATGATAGTGTTGATGATGGTGATGGTGATGGTGATGATGAAAGTGGTGATGATGGTGTTGATGGTGTTTCAGGTCAGATATAAAGCGGATGGGAGGAAGAAGCTGTCGTGTAGTCTGTACTCTCAGCTGCCCGACACGACTGACACGCAACACGCCAAATACATGACGGATCTGCAGAGCGAAGTAACACACACACTTCACTCATGTTCACCTGTGTGATGTCATGTGACTGCGCTCTCACGCCTGCTCTCATTGCCTGACAGAATAAATACAGAGAAGCCGGTCGAAAAAACGCTTCCACATGTCTGTACTCACAGCTGCCAGAAACCCTGGAGACTCAACACGCTAAAGAAGCGTCCCAGCTACAGAGCCAGGTGCAAAAATACAGAAATTAACACTTTTACTTATTATGGACGCTTTAAATTGATCAAAATTACCAGTAAAGTCATTTATAATGTTACAGTAGATTTCTGTTTCAAATAAATGCTGTTCTTTTCAACTTTCTATTCATCTGTGAATCCTGAAAAATAAAATGCATCACGGTTTCCACGAAAATATTGAATGTTTTCAACATTGATAATAATCAGAAATGTTTCATATTATACTGATTTCTGAAGACCATGTGACACTGAAGTAATGATGATGAAAATACAGCTTTGATCACAGAAATAAATTACAGTTTAACACATATTCACATAGAAAACAGCTGTTTTATATGAAAATAATATTTCATATTTTTACTGTATTTTTGATCAAATAAACGTTGTGTCAGGTGACGTATAAGGAGGGACAGACGAGTGCATCCAGGTCTCTGTTCTCCATGCTGACCGACACGCCGGAGATCCAGTTGGCCAGAGAGATGACCGAGAGCATCAGCGAGGTGAATCAGACGGATGAAGCTCAGAGCAGGTTTACACTGGCAGAAGAGGTGTGTGACGTCTCTGTGTGTGTGTGTGTGTGTGTGTGTGTGTGTGTGTGTGTGTGTGTGTGTGTGTGTGTGTGTGTATGTGTAGAATAAATACCGCGAGCAGAGCAGGAGGAGCATCAGCAGCTGCATTTACTCTCAGCTTCCAGAAACTCCAGAGACGGAGTTCAGCAGGAGCATCTCTGAGCTGCAGAGTCAGGTGCGTGATCAACGTCTGACGAACTGATGATGATGATGATGATGATGTGTGTGTGTGTGTGTGTGTGTTCAGGTGAAGTATAAGGAGGCCAGTAAGCAGCAGATGAGCAGATCTCTGTACCATCAGCTCCCAGAGACTCCAGAGACTCGACACGCTCGAGACGCTGCACACATCCAGAGCGAGGTATGACGCGTTTGTGTATGTGTGTGTGTGTGTGTGTGTGTTGATTGATGAGGTGTGTGTTCTGTTGTGTGCTCAGCTGAAGTACAGGCAAGGCCGGGCATCTGTGACGGGCAGCAGTTTATACTCGCTGATGACTGAGACGCCGCAGAACGAGTTCGTGAAGCAGCAGATGGAGCTCCAGAGCGAGGTGAACATCATCAGAACAGGATGGATTGTTTGTCTTTTCCAGTACAAATATCCTTGTTAAAAAGTAATATACAATCAGATATACTTCAGTATATCTTTAGTTGGGCTTCAGCACTACTTAAAGAGCATTAAGTACAAAATTAGTTGTTCCAATTTAGTAGACTTTAAGTAGACCAGTTTAGTATACCAATAGTGCAATTCAGGGCATTTTTATTAAGTACATAAATATATTTGGAGTATACTTACCATGAAATACATTTATTTTTCACAAGGGTATCTTAACGCAAACAGAAAAAATCTACTTAAAAGAGACTAAGTTTATTTTTCTGACCCCATGAACAGAATTTAATTGATAAATTGTATTTTATTTTTGATGAGTAAATCTTGAGTAAGTTTTTTTTAAATGTTTTTGTAATCGCCTGAATTTAATGCAAAATATTAGTTTTTTTGTGTTTGTAATTGTTTTATTGTGAAATAAATTCATTGTAAAATAAATGATACATTTTAATGGATAACAGAACTTTATATCTTAAAAGTAAAACAAAATAAGATAAAATAAGTAAGAATTTTGTTTTGTTTTGGTGTGTATTTTTATTAGTGCTATCAAACGATTAATCACATCCTAAATAAAAGTTTTTGTTTACATAATATATGTGTGTGTATACTGTGTATATTTATTATGTATATATAAATACACACACATTCATGTATATATTTAAGAAAAATATGTTATGTTTATATATTAAATATATTTATACTTATGTAAATATTTTCAAGAAATATACTGTATGTGTGTGTATTTATATATACATAATAAATATACACAGTATATACACACACATATTATGTATAAAAAATATTTTGGATGCGATTAATCGTGATTAACAGTGTGTTTGACCGCACAAATAAAGTTATATAGATATATAAATAAATAACTTTACGTCATCCTACGGCGTCTGGTTGAGAAGCAGTGATCTAGGATCTTCTTTATGTTTTGTGTTTTCAGCTGTGTTTGTGTTGAAGTGTTTTGTCTGTGTTTGTGTGTTTCAGTTGAAGATATAAAGCTGATGTGCAGGAAAACTCCAGTAATCTGTACTCGCTCATGCCCGAGACGCTGGACACGCAGTTCGCCAAACACAACGCCGACTTACAGAGTGACGTATGAACTCACTGAGACTCGTCAGATCAACAATATATCAGTCACTGTCCCTGTTCACCATAGCAACACCTTAACAACCACTCTGAAACACAACTGTAGAAACACCCTAGAGACTGCCATAGCAACCCCTTAACAACCGCTCTGAAACACCCTAGAGACCTCCATAGCAACCCCTTAACAACCACCCTGAAACACCCTAGAGTCCGCCATAGCATCCCCTTAACAACCACCCTGAAACACAACTCTAGAAACACCCTAGAGACCACCATAGCAACACCCTAACAACTAATCTGATACACAAACACCCTAGAGACCTCCATAGCAAGCCCTTAACAACCACTCTGAAACACAACTCTAGAAACACCCTAGAGACTGCCATAGCAACCCCTTAACAACCACTCTGAAACACCCTAGAGACTGCCATAGCATCCCCTTAACAACCACTCTGAAACACCCTAGAGACTGCCATAGCAACCCCTTAACAACCACTCTGAAACATAACTCTAGAAACACCCTAGAGACCGCCATAGCAACCCCTTAACAACCACTCTGAAACAAATCTAGAAACTTCCTAGAGACCGCCATAGCAACCCCTTAACAACCACTATAAAACACCCTAGAGTCCGCCATAGCAACCCCTTAACAACCACCCTGAAACACAACTCTAGAAACACCCTAGAGACCGCCATAGCAACACCCTAACAACTAATCTGATACACAAACACCCTAGAGACCTCCATAGCAACCCCTTAACAACCACTCTGAAACACCCTAGAGAATGCCATAGCATCCCCTTAACAACCACTCTGAAACACCCTAGAGACTGCCATAGCAACCCCTTAACAACCACTCTGAAACACAACTCTAGGATCACCCTAGAGACTGCCATAGCAACCCCTTAACAACCGCTCTGAAACACAACTCTAGAACCCTAGAGACTGCCATATCAACCCCTTAACAACCACTCTGAAACATAACTCTAGAAACACCCTAGAGACCGCCATAGCAACCCCTTAACAACCACTCTGAAACACAAATCTAGAAACACCCTAGAGACCTCCATAGCAACCCCTTAACAACCACTCTGAAACAAATCTAGAAACTTCCTAGAGACCTCCATAGCAACCCCTTAACAACCACTATAAAACGAAACACCCTAGAGACATCCATAGCAACCCCTTAACAACCACTCTGAAACGAAACACCCTAGAGACCTCCATAGCAACCCCTTAACAACCACTCTGAAACACAACTCTAAAAACACCCTAGAGACCCCCATAGCAACACCATAGAAACCACTCCTTTAGCAACCTCCTAACAACAATCCAGAACACCCTAGCGACCCCATAAGCCGTGTCTGAGCCCAGGTCCTTCAGACGTCAGGATTGAAAATCATGTTGACCTCAGGTGAAGTATAAGGAGGCCAGTAAGCAGCAGATGAGCAGATCTCTGTACCATCAGCTCCCAGAGACTCCAGAGACTCGACACGCTCGAGACGCCTCACACATCCAGAGCGAGGTAGCACTGCGCACACTCACGCCTCCACACACGCGTCTGACCTCCGTCTGACCGTCTGACCTTCTGCCCTCAGGTGGCCTATAAAGGCATCAGGAAGAGTGATTTCTCAGGCTCCTTCTTCACTGCGGTTCCAGACTCGGCAGAAATGAAGTTTGTGCAGCAGATCTCGCACGTGCTCAGTGAGGTGCGGCTCGGTTCACTGCTGCTTCATTCATGATGCTGACCGTCACGCGTGACTCCGTCTCCGTGTGTGTTTCAGAAAGAGTACCGTGAGGACGGCCGCAGAAGCCTCTCGTCCAGCGTTTACTCTCAGCTGCCCGACACTCCAGAGACGCAGTTTGTCAGATCCGTGTCGGACCTGCAGAGTGAGGTGAGAGAATGTGTGCTAAAGGAGATAAATTGCATAGTGACTCGTTGAAGACCAGTCGTGCTGCTGCATTCTCAATCTGTAGAGGTTTGATTGTGTTTGATGGAAGTCCAGCCAGAAGAGCATTGCAGTAGTCCAGCCTAGAAATGACAAGGGCCTGGACAAGAAGTTATGCAGCTTGCTTTGTCAGAAAGGACCTGATCTTTCTGATGTTGTGTAATGCAAACCGGCAAGATCGAGTAGTCTTTGCGGTCTGCTCTTTCTATGAGAGTCAGCTGGTCATCAGTGATTATGCCAAGATTTCTGACCAAACTTGATGGGGTAATTGTAGAATAACCTAGTTGGATGGTGAAGTCATGCTGTAGAGTTGGAGTGGCAGGGAAGACAAGAAGCTCAGTCTTTTCCAGGTTGAGCTGTAGCTGATCATCCATGCCGAGATGAGCCTGAGATCCGTGCAGCTACCGTTGGATCATCTGGTCGAAATGAGAGATAGAACTGTGTGTCATCAGCGTAGAAAAGATAGGAGAATCCATGCTCCTGTATGATGGACCCAGTGATGTAGTGTATGTGGAGAAGAGGAGGAGTCCTAGAACGGATCCTTGGGGAACCCCAGTGATGTAGTGTATGTGGAGAAGAGGAGAAGTCCTAGAACATATCCTTGGGGAACCCCAGTGATGTAGTGTATGTGGAGAAGAGGAGGGGTCCAAGAATGGATCCTTGGGGAACCCCAGTGAAGTAGTGTATGTGGAGAAGAGGAGGGGTCCTAGAACGGATCCTTGGGGAACCCCAGTGATGTAGTGGATGTGGAGAAGAGGAGGGGTCCTAGAACGAATCCTTGGGGAACTCCAGTGATGTAGTGTATGTGGAGAAGAGCAGGGGTCCTAGAACGGATCCTTGGGGAACCCCAGTGATGTAGTGTATGTGGAGAAGAGGAGGGGTCCAAGAACGGATCCTTGGGGAATCCCAGTGATGTAGTGTATGTGGAGAAGAGGAGGGGTCCAAGAACGGATCCTTGGGGAACCCCAGTGATGTAGTGTATGTGGAGAAGAGGAGGGGTCCTAGAACGGATCCTTGGGGAACCCCAGTGATGTAGTGGATGTGGAGAAGAGGAGGGGTCCTAGAACGAATCCTTGGGGAACTCCAGTGATGTAGTGTATGTGGAGAAGAGCAGGGGTCCTAGAACGGATCCTCGGGGAACCCCAGTGATGTAGTGTATGTGGAGAAGAGGAGGGGTCCAAGAACGGATCCTTGGGGAACCCCAGTGATGTAGTGTATGTGGAGAAGAGGAGGGGTCCAAGAACGGATCCTTGGGGAACCCCAGTGATGTAGTGTATGTGGAGAAGAGGAGGGGTCCAAGAACAGATCCTTGGGGAACCCCAGTGATGTAGTGTATGTGGAGAAGAGGAGGGGTCCAAGAACGGATCCTTGGGGAACCCCAGTGATGTAGTGTATGTGGAGAAAAGGAGGGGTCCTAGAACGGATTTTTGGGGAACCCCAGTTATGTAGTGTATGTGGAGAAGAGGAGGGGTCCTAGAATGGATCCTTGGGGAACCCCAGTGATGTAGTGTGTGTGGAGAAGAGGATGGGTCCTAGAACGGATCCTTGGGGAACCCCAGTGATGTAGTGTATGTGGAGAAGACGAGGGGTCCTAGAACGGATCCTTGGGGAACCCCAGTGATGTAGTGTATGTGGAGAAGAGGAGGGGTCCTAGAACGGATCCTTGGGGAACCCCAGTAACCAGTTTATGTGCTCTGGATACTGTGACGAGTGGGGCGGGGCCGAGAGCCGTGGGAACGGAGCGAGGCCGGTGGAGTGAATGATAATGAACGACACCTGCGCCACTCACCGGTCTCGAGTCCCACGGAGGAGCTCCGGAAGGAATAAAAGGAGGAGTGACAACAGTGGAAGACGAGAGAGGACCAGGCCTGGGTTTTAGTTTGTGTTTTGTGTGCGGCAGTCGTCCGCGAGGGGCTGCCGCTTTTGATTTGTGTTTGTTTATTTGGTTATTAAATATGTTAAATGTTCGCCGGTTCCCGCCTCCTTCTTCCCGTATCTACTATCTGCGTTACATTGGTGCCGATACCCGGGATGAAGGAGGGACACGCTGTCAGAGAGCCCTCGCTGCTGAGTGGGATCGCGGTGCTGAGAAGATCGGGCAGCAGGAAGTGGCGGAGACCGCCAGTGGCTGCCCGAAGCGGTGGTGCTGGAGCAAAAGAAGAACAGGTGGGACGGAAGACTCGCTGCCGTGCTCCTGGGTCGAGGAGGGGTGGCTGTCGTCCGAGAGGGAGCGGAGGAGTCGCCCCGTTCGCCTGGAGGCCGAAGCCTGCTGCCATCCGCCATGTTTGGGGAGGAGCAGGGAACGGGGGACTTGCTGCCGGCTGCCCTCGACCGGAGGAGCCACCGCCGTCCGCTAGGAGTCGGATGAGCATCGGGCCGTCCACCAAAGATGTCCAGTACCATCGCATGGCACCGCGAGTGAGCCGCTCAGCTGGTTGAGGAACGAGCGGCAGTGTGTCCGGGAACCGGACCGAGATTTCTTTTTTTTTTCCTCTCTCGTCTCTGTCACTCCTTATCCTTCCGTCTCCTTTTCTCTCGCCTCGTCTGTCCTTACCCCCAGGTACGCCACGGCCGCCCTGACGGGCTCCCCCCGGGAGAGGGGGGAGGGGGGGAGTAGAGCGCAGTCTCGTGAGTACCCCCCGGCCTGCGAGGGGTGATGGGGGTATGTGACGAGTGGGGCGGGGCCGAGAGCCGTGGGAACGGAGCGAGGCCGGTGGAGTGAATGATAATGAACGACACCTGCGCCACTCACCGGTCTCGAGTCCCACGGAGGAGCTCCGGAAGGAATAAAAGGAGGAGTGACAACAGTGGAAGACGAGAGAGGACCAGGCCTGGGTTTTAGTTTGTGTTTTGTGTGCGGCAGTCGTCCGCGAGGGGCTGCCGCTTTTGATTTGTGTTTGTTTATTTGGTTATTAAATATGTTAAATGTTCGCCGGTTCCCGCCTCCTTCTTCCCGTATCTACTATCTGCGTTACAGATACATCCCCAGACAACCTTGAAAGACTTACCAGTGAGATAGGATTTTTATTTTCAAAGAAAAGCAATCAAAATAAAACACTTGATAAAATTGTAGGCGTGACATCTGGAAAACAATAAAAGCAAACAAAATAAAACACTAAAAAACAATGTGCCCATTACTTGACATCAGAGAACCATGAACGTGAGAATATGCTTTTCAATTACTGAATTAATAACTTGAAATCCCAGGGAGACTACTAGTAAATATTTGCCCTCAAATGGGTTCGACTGATGAAAAACATTAATTTACAGAGTCTCTCATCAGTGAATGTTTCGTTCAGGTGAAATATAAGGCATCTGGGAAGCAGCAAGCGTGCGACTCGCTGTACGCCACGCTGCCAGAGACACTGGACACGCAACACGCTAAACACGCCACCGCGCTCATCAGCGAGGTACAGCGGCCTTGTGTTCAAACTCTGTGAGATTCCCGCACGAGCTCCAGATCCTCACACTTTATCTGTTCAGGTGAAGTACAAAGAGGACGGCAGACAGAGCTTGTCCAGCCCGTTATTCTCTCGACTGCCAGAGACGCTTCAGACGCAGACGGCCAGAGAGATTGCAGACGCGCAGAACCAGGTGAGCTACACTAGATAGGGCACTAGATGTGAGCTGCTGGATCTGGGTTACTCCTTAAGACTGTCATCTGATCAGTTTTTACAGAATGAACTCATACTGAATATGAATCGGGGTCAGAGATTAACGAGGGCTTGGAGGAACAACGCTACTGAAATCAAGATAATGAATGCAGAAAATGTCCTTGTATGATGTTTTGTGATTTATATTTATGTCATAAGCAACTTCACATGAGTAAAAAAGGCTGCTTTTCCAATGAAAACCATTCCAAACAAACCCAGCAGAACTGTTGTGTGTCGATCTGATGCTGATTTCATTTGATCGGTAACAGCCAATAGTCTCTTATTATTCTAGTTGAATTTATTCAATTCATGTTTATTAGTAAAGCGCATTTCGCGATGCAAATCGTAGCAAGGCAGCTTTACAGAAGCTTTTTTTACTTCATATTTTATTTACTTTCTATTTATCAATTAAATGTAATAATTTGACATTAAAGATGATGCATTTAGGTTGGCTTATAAATGGAAAAACGCCCTTAGAAGTCAATGTAGTAGTTTGACAGATATTGCCTTTAATGGAGCGTTTGAATAAATCAGTGCTTGTTTACATATGACTGATGTTTAAATACTGATGATCATGTGTTCTCAGATCAGATATAAGCAGAAGAATGATCAGGTCAGTCTGTATTCGCTCCTGCCGCAGACCGCAGACACAGAGTTCGCCAAACACATGAGCGACGTCCAGAGTGAGGTAACACGCGTGTATTGATATTACTGACTGAAGTCAAGTGTATAGAAGTTCAGTCTGTTTGTTTGGGTGTAAAGCAGCTTCTGTTTTCAGCTTCAGTACAAGCAGGAGGGTAAGAAAGAAGCGGAGAGTAATCTGTACAGCCTGATGCCGCAGACGCTGCAGACCGAACACGCTAAAGATGCCTATGAGCTGCAGAGTCAGGTATGTGTGTCACATCATGAACAGAATGACCGGAGCTCAGCGTGTGTGATGAGGAAGTGTGTGTATTTACTCATGACTGTGTATGTAGGTTAAATATAAACAGAAGAACAGAACAGATACGTCTCTTTACGCCCATCTTCCCAAGACTCTGGACACCGAACACGCCAAACACGCCGGAGAGCTGCGCAGCGAGGTACACACAGCACTGAGGCAGATTCACACGCGCTCATGAGCGTAACACTGACCACAGGTGTGTTTCCCTCAGCTGAAGTATAAAGAGGCCGTGAAGAAGGATCTGTCCTCATCGCTGTACTCACAGATGAGCGACACCGCAGAGATCCAGCGGCTCCGAAATCTCACCGCACTGCAGAGTCAGGTAACACCTGAACATGCATAAACACACCTGGACACACATAAACACACCTGAACATGCATAAACACACCTGGACACACATAAACACACCTGGACACACCTGGACACACATAAACACACCTGGACACACATAAACACTCTTGGACACACCTGAACACACATGGACACACATAAACACACCTGGACACACATAAACACACCTGGACATGCATAAACACACCTGGACACATTTGCATAAACACACCTGGACACACCTAAACACACACATAAACACACCTGGAGACACCTGGACACACATAAACACACCTGGACACACATAAACACACCTGAACATGCATAAACACACCTGGACATGCATAAACACACCTGGACACACATAAACACACCTGAGACATGCATAAACACACCTGGACACAGCATAAACACACATGAACATGCATAAACACACCTGGACACACATAAACACACCTGACACACCTAGACACACACATAAACACACCTGGACACACATAAACACACTTGACACACCTGAACACACATGGACACACATAAACACACCTGGACACACATAAACACACCTAGACACACACATAAACACACCTGGACACATACATAAACACTCTTGGACACACCTGGACACATATAAACACACCTGGACACACATAAACACACCTGACACACCTAGACACACACATAAACACACCTGGACACACCTGAACATGCATAAACACACCTGGACACGCATAAACACACCTGGACACACATAAACACACTACTCATTTTTCACGGCTCAGAAACACTAAACAGAAGCTCGACAAGCACCAGTGTTTAAATGCAAGATCAAACACAGTTCACGAAGACAGTGACTGAACTCCAGAGCGACGTGAGGATGAACACACACGACACATGCATACACACACTGGACACACAAGACACACGCTGGACACACACAAACACTTTCACACACCTAACACACATGACACACAAAACACACCATGACACACATACACATTTACTGTTGTGTTTCAGGTGAAGTATAAGACTGAGGACAGAAGCACAAGCAGTCTCTTACCATCAGCTGCCAGAGACTCAGAGACACATTCAACGAAGAATGCTCGACTGCAATCATCCAGAGCAGATCATGTGTATTGGTATGAAAACCAGTTTCATTTTAGTTTCGGCTCCAAAGACACTAGAACCTGGTGTTCTCGATAAGACGCTTTAATGTGATTTAAAAAGATTTAAAAAGGATTTTTAAGGATTTTTAGAAGGAAAGATCTTGAGATCTGTTTGCGTCTGAAGCTCAGAGAACATTGTCTCAATCCGTGTTCGTTCTCCAAGCGCTCTGTGTGTTTCAGACCAGAACTGACTTCTTTCATATTTATAAACCAGTGAGCAGAAAAATACACCAGTATATGATCATAAACACAGCCGTTTGTGTCTTAATGAAGGTAGACATGAGAAAGAAGACAGCAGCCTAATAAACACACCGCCTGTCATTAACGATCAGGAATAATTAAAGAAAATCTCGACTCAATATCTTTAATTAATCATCTATATTTATGAAATAAATCCATGCAGTATTTTTAAACTTTTAATTAGTTTCTGTACCTGAAATTCGGTTCAGTTGTATTTATTAGTGCTGTGGCTGATTGATTAGTTTGTTTCTATTTTATTACTGACTGTTTACTTGTCTTAAACACTTTAATATTTGAAATATGTATTAGTCTAGATGTTTTGCTGTGGTATTTTTGTTAAAAAAATATAGACAAATGTTCCTCTTGCAGGCCTAAAGGTGCGTTCACACCAGATGCGAATGAAGCGTTAAGCGCGAGTGATTTACATAATAAGTCAATGCAAAGACAATATACAGAATTAACAAAATTTTGCCATAAGTTAAATATATGAAGTTTCTGCAATATATAAATCTATTGTAGAAACTTAATTTCCTGTAAAGCTGCTTTGCAACAATTGTATCGTGAAACGTGCTATACAAATAATCTTGAATTTAATTGAAAGACGCGATAGACATCTTGCGGCGCGATTTGAGTGAATGACACGATTTGCGCAAATTAGGTGTTTGCGAATGAGGTGGCGCAAATGATACGATTCGTGCGAATGACACGTTCGCGTGAATGATGCAGGCGCAAATTTAGCGTTTCGGACGTTTGACGCGCGTAACGTTGAAAAAGTAAAAAAATCTGAACTTTAGCGAATATTTCGCGCCGCGTTAACCAATCAGGAGCTTGCTCTACTAGTGACGTGATTACGACGTAATGAGTGGAGGCAGAAATCCGAAAGTTGTAAAAAAAAAACGCTCTTTACACAATTTGAGCTATTATCTACGCCGTTTTTCAGCCTTCCATAGCACATAAAGCGCAGTTACCCTCTCAACAAAATCTATGTCAACAATTTCGCAACGAGACTGGAGCCGCCTGGCAGAAGCCCCTCCTATGACGCGAATTTGCGTCTGTTGTTTCATGCGCGAATGAAGCGAGTAAACTCAAAATATTCAAGCGTCCAACTACGTGCGAATAGCGCAATTTATTCGCAAGTCACATCTGGTGTGAACACACTGTAAAGCTGCGTTCACACTAGCGATGAGGTCGCTAGTGGGCGTTCTTGCTAATGGTTGCCTTGACAGCAAATTAGGTTTATTGCCGCTACTAACATTTTGGAGGCAAAATACTAAATATAATATAAATATGAATTAAGGAAAATACAAACGAAAATGAATGAGAAACAGAGCCTACTTTTTTTCCATTGAGTATGAGAGGAGAACGACCACGTGAGCTCAACCGTCTTCTTTCCTATTGGCTGTTGCTTCCGAAAGTCGCTCTTCATTTGCATAAAGTTGAAGGATTCTGAACTTTGTCGCGACGCTGAACACGCCCCATCTGGTCGCCAGCGCTCGCTGTCGCCGGAAATCTCCAGCTCTCCATTGAAATGAATGGGGCTTGTAGTGTGAACGGGGTTTAAGTCTTCTGATTTCGGCTGCAACAGAATGCTTTGTAATATTGGATTTTTTATCTTATTGGAATCGATAACAATCGTAGTGGATACATTGAAATGATCCCAAGCCTAACGCTGTGGTCAGTTTGAGCTCTGGTGCTGGAGCTGGTTGAGTTAGTGACCCGTCTGTCTGTGGTTTCAGGTGAAGTATAAAGAGAAGGTGAACTCCTCGTCTCTTTACTCGCGTCTGCCAGAGACGCCGGAGACTCGACGGGCCAGAGAGCTGACGGACGTCTGCAGCGAGGTACGGCTCTCACAGCATCTGAAGGGTCATGTTAGCGGTCGGTGGGTTATCAGGAGGTTATTTTAACTCTGCAGGTCAGATATAAAGAGGAGGGGAAGAGAGACGTGTCGTCCTGTCTGTACTCACATCTGCCCGAGACGCCGGAGACGCAGTTCGCCAAACAGCAGAGTGACCTCCAGAGCCAGGTAACCTTCACTGCGTGAGATTTTAAAGAGGTTCATTTTGGTATTTTGCGTGGTCTGTTATTGGAGTAACTTTGTGTCACCCGGGTGAGAGTTTAACTCCTGTGTGTGTGTGAGTGTGTGAGTGAGAGTGTGTGTGTGTGTGAGTATGTGAGTGTGTGAGATTGATGTGTGTGTGTGTGTGAGTTGTGAGTGTGTGAGATTGATGTGTGTGTGTGTGTGTGTGTGTGTGTGTGTGTGTGTGTGTGTGTGTGTATGCGTGCGAGATTGGTGTGTGAGTGTGTGCATGAGTTTGATGTGTGTGTGTGTAAATTAAAATATTGACTTTCTCAGGGAGCGGGCGTGATTTCTCCTAACAGAGAGTGTCCCTCTATGTTTTAGCCGTGCAGTGTGCAGCTCGTTTATAGAGCAGATGCGATATGGTGATATGATTATGAAAGGGAAAGACAGAGAGCTCGAGGAGAACTCATGCTGTTTGTAAAATTACGCCTCACAGAAAGTTTTTGTGTGAGAGATGTTGATGTGTGATGTTCTGCTGTGTGTTGTAGAATCAGTACCGGAGAGAGATGCAGGAGGATCTGTCTCACTGTCTGTACTCTCAGCTTCCCGAGACGCTGCACACACAGTTCGTGAAGGAGCTGTCGCCGCTCATCAGTGAGGTGATCATCGTTCATCCACACTCATCTGAAAACACATAGAAGCTCACTGAGACAACAGATATAAAATATCCAGACAAAACTATATATCCCATCACACACTGCTGTGTCCAGCTCACACACAAAATCATTCCGGACCGCAATTACGAACACATTTTCTGTTATCTCTGTGGAGATGTGGAGACAACACTCTGAAAGTGGATAGTAGGTATAATAATCTTGTTTGTTTTGGGCTGGATGGATTTATGACTGCATCATATGACTAAACATGCGATTAAATATGTGACCCTGGAGCACAAAACCAGACTTAAGTGTCTTAAAGTGGTTTATGAATTTGAGATTAATGCATCATCTGAAAGCTGAATAAATAATATTTCCATTGATGTATGGTTTGAACAATATTTGAAAATCTGGAATCTGAGGGTGCAAAAACATCTAAATATTGAGAAAATCACCTTTAAATTGTTCTTAGCAATGCATATTACTAATCAATAATTAAGTTTTGATATATTTACGGTAGGAAATATCTTCATGGAACATAATCTTAATATCTAATGATTTTTGTCATAAAAGAAAAATTTATAATTTAGACTCATACAATGTATTGTTGGTTATTGCTACAAATATAGCCGTGCTGCTTATGACTGCTTCTGTGCTCCAGAGACATCACATAAGGGAGAACTCTGTTCTCAGGAAAAGATGCATTAAATGTGTCCGTAGCTTTATTCTGTGGGCTGCGTCTCAAACGCTGCTGTATCTCTGAGCTGATAAGTGTGGCTATAGATAGACGCTCGTCCCAGAGCTCCACTCGTGAGTCACTGACGCTGAGAACAATATCAAACACAAACACATGATAACAGCACAAGACCTGAGATGATTCATCAAGTCACATTTATTTAGACAGTACAGATCGTTTCAAAGCAGCTTCACATGGAACAGTGTTCATGCTGAATTCATCAATTATGAAGCTGTAAAGCAGCTCTATAGAAGTCATTATTCAGGGTTTGTTCTCTGTGTCAAAGTACGCAGGCAAGTACAGCAAGAGTTCGACCAATCAGAGCCCTCGTAATGCTTTGTAATGCAAGCGTTTCTAAACCTGTGTCCAAAAACTTTATTACCCGAATATCATAAATAACGTAATTTTGTGATCTGATGTGGCTTTTTATCACAGAACGAGGCTATGATGTAAAATATCGATTAGCAATGGATTATAAATATACTTAATTATTATGAAATACCGAGGTGGTTTTAAGAACACATAAACTATACATTGTCACAGTCGAGTAATGTTTCCTCATTTAAAACGTTTCTATCTTCTTTAATTCAGTTACAAGGATAGATGGATGCCTTTGTCCATATTATGGATTTCCTGGTGCGTCACGAGTTTAATTATTGGGATGCATATGCGTGAGAGCGCCCTCTGGCTTCCAGTATGAATGAAACGGATGTTACATGTGTTTATAGCACTAATATAATAATGGCCAATCCATAAAAATATACTCCTGTCAAAGGAAATTTGAAGTAGACATGCATGTATACAGTGTACAGAAGTCTTTGGAGCTGGAATGAAAGTGTATTTTAAATATCATTTTAATAAATCGCCCCAAAAAATTACTCCGAATACCGTGGTTTAAAAAAACGAGGTATGTATTGAAGCATATTGTTGCATCCCTACTGTTTACTCTAAAATACTATATAACAGGAATAGCACAAATGTGTGTGTGTGACTGAGTGCTAGCCTTTGGGAAATATGTAACATTAAATCCTACATTTGCAACATTGTGCAATTACGATTTTGACGTCAGGTACGGTTTAAGTTATCAGGTGTGTACAATCCATTATATTGCTGTGTATTAATAGTAACATGCATGCTTATTGATGTTTCAGAGCAAATACAGAGAGTCTGGTAAGAAGGAGAACAGCACGTCTCTGTATAACACGCTCCCAGAAACCAAAGACACGCGGCACGCCAGAGACGCGGCGGAGATCCTGAGCGAGGTGCGGCTTCATGTGCTGGATTCAGTGAATGTCACATGTGTCCCGATTCGATTCTTGATTACATTCAGTGAATATAGTTTTTAATACAAATGCTATTGATATTTCTAACAAATTAACAGTAAACAGCAGTTTACAAATGGTGAATTAATGAAAATAAATTAATAGCCACAGACCAGTATTCATTTTTTTTATTGGGTCCTATTTTTTTAACAATAATAGGGCCCTATAAAAAAAAAATCATAATTTTTCTGGTAATTAAATGAAGGCATAAAACAGTAATTTAATTTATCTTAATCAAATGAAAA
This sequence comes from Schizopygopsis pylzovi, assembly GCA_027422435.1. NCBI lineage: Eukaryota > Metazoa > Chordata > Actinopteri > Cypriniformes > Cyprinidae > Schizopygopsis > Schizopygopsis pylzovi. The sequence continues at coordinate 27,481,109 of CM049836.1, read as the reverse complement.
TTAAACCCTTTTTTGGCAAAGTGCTGCACAACAGAGGTTTACTGTTCAAATTAAAAAGGAAACAAATGTGATTATTCCTTTAAAAATAAAGTTTTTTTTACTATAAACAATACAAATTAATATAATTATAAATAAATAAATATTTATTATTAATAGTAGTGTTCTGAATCAGTGCTCTGAATCAGTACTGTAAATCAGTGTTTTGGATCAGTGCTCTGAATCAGTACTGTAAATCAGTGTTTTGGATCAGTGCTCTGAATCAGTACTGTAAATCAGTGTTCTGAATCAGTACTGTAAATCAGTGTTCTGAATCAGTACTGTAAATCAGTGTTCTGAATCAGTACTGTAAATCAGTGTTCTGAATCAGTACTGTAAATCAGTGTTCTGAATCAGTACTGTAAATCAGTGTTCTGAATCAGTACTGTAAATCAGTGCTCTGAATCAGTACTGTAAATCAGTGTTTTGGATCAGTGCTCTGAATCAGTACTGTAAATCAGTGTTTTGGATCAGTGCTCTGAATCAGTACTGTAAATCAGTGTTCTGAATCAGTACTGTAAATCAGTGATCTGAATCAGTACTGTAAATCAGTGTTCTGAATCAGTACTGTAAATCAGTGTTCTGAATCAGTACTGTAAATCAGTGTTCTGAATCAGTACTGTAAATCAGTGCTCTGAATCAGTACTGTAAATCAGTGTTCTGAATCAGTACTGTAAATCAGTGTTCTGAATCAGTACTGTAAATCAGTGCTCTGAATCAGTACTGTAAATCAGTGTTCTGAATCAGTACTGTAAATCAGTGATCTGAATCAGTACTGTAAATCAGTGCTCTGAATCAGTACTGTAAATCAGTGTTTGATCAGTGCTCTGAATCAGTACTGTAAATCAGTTGATCAGTGCTCTGAATCAGTACTGTAAATCAGTGATCTGAATCAGTACTGTAAATCAGTGTTCTGAATCAGTACTGTAAATCAGTGATCTGAATCAGTACTGTAAATCAGTGATCTGAATCAGTACTGTAAATCAGTGCTCTGAATCAGTACTGTAAATCAGTGTTTTGGATCAGTGCTCTGAATCAGTACTGTAAATCAGTGATCTGAATCAGTACTGTAAATCAGTGATCTGAATCAGTACTGTAAATCAGTGCTCTGAATCAGTACTGTAAATCAATGTTCTGAATCAGTACTGTAAATCAGTGCTCTGAATCAGTACTGTAAATCGTTGCTCCGAATCAGTACTGTAAATCAGTGCTCTGAATCAGTACTGTAAATCAATGTTCTGAATCAGTACTGTAAATCAGTGCTCTGAATCAGTACTGTAAATCAGTGTTCTGAATCAGTACTGTAAATCAGTGATCTGAATCAGTACTGTAAATCAGTGTCTGAATCAGTACTGTAAATCATGTTTTGGATCAGTGCTCTGAATCAGTACTGTAAATCAGTGCTCTGAATCAGTACTGTAAATCAGTGTTCTGAATCAGTACTGTAAATCAGTGTTCTGAATCAGTACTGTAAATCAGTGATCTGAATCAGTACTGTAAATCAGTGCTCTGAATCAGTACTCTGAATCAGTACTGTAAATCAGTGCTCTGAATCAGTACTGTAAATCAGTGATCTGAATCAGTACTGTAAATCAGTGATCTGAATCAGTACTGTAAATCAGTGTTCTGAATCAGTACTGTAAATCAGTGCTCTGAATCAGTACTGTAAATCGTTGCTCCGAATCAGTACTGTAAATCAGTGCTCTGAATCAGTACTGTAAATCAATGTTCTGAATCAGTACTGTAAATCGTTGCTCTGAATCAGTACTGTAAATCAGTGATCTGAATCAGTACTGTAAATCAGTGATCTGAATCAGTACTGTAAATCAATGTTCTGAATCAGTACTCTGAATCAGTACTGTAAATCAGTGTTCTGAATCAGTACTGTAAATCAGTGTTCTGAATCAGTACTGTAAATCAGTGT
>CM049836.1:27446649-27459149 GCA_027422435.1 Schizopygopsis pylzovi | reverse complement strand
GAAGACTGTTTTGTTTTTTTGATCAATCTAATACAATGACTATTGCAGCGAAAGAAGCCTGATGTACTGAATGAAATGTACTTACAAATAAACTGAAATGAACAAATGCTCAGCTTCTGTGTGATGTGTTCGTATCTTTAGATGCTGAATGCGAGGGTTTGGGTTTCATTAGTAGCTCAAATTTCCATAAAGATTACATCATAAACATGTAAAAGGTTACAAACATGAGCCGTGTCCAAAAGATGAAGGAGGAGGTGTTGCTACAATTTATATCAGTATTTCTCCGAAGTATAACTCCTTTGAAGTAATGGTGCTACATATAACATTATGTAGAGAAGAAGGTATTAATGATAAATGCCCTGTGATGTTTGCACTGGCTACTGTATACAGGCCACCATACAGACTTTATTTGCTGATTTTATATCATAGTTGGTGATAGTCTTAATTGCTGGTGATTTTAATATCCATGTTGATAATGAAAAAGATGCATTAGGATCAGCATTCATAATATGCTGAACTCTATCGGGGTTAGACAGCACGTGTCAGGTCCTACTCATTATCGAGATTTAATACTGTCACATGGAATTGATGTTAATGGTGTTGATATTCTGCAGCAAAGCGATGATATATCAGATCACTATCTAGTTTTGTGTATATTCCAGATGGCTAAAGCTGTAAAGCCAACTCCTTGTTACAAGTATGGTGGAAAGAGTACGAAAATATTCTACTCAAGTAAAAGTATCATTACATTAATTGCATTTTACATAAGTACCAGTACCAGTCTAATAATCTACTCAAGTAAAAGTACCATTACATTAATTACATTTTACTTAAGTACCAGTACCGGTCTAATAATCTACTCAAGTAAAAGTACCATTACATTAATTGCATTTTACTTAAGTACCAGTACCAGTCTAATAATCTACTCAAGTAAAAGTACCATTACATTAATTGCATTTTACTTAAGTACCAGTACCAGTCTAATAATCTACTCAAGTAAAAGTACCATTACATTAATTACATTTTACTTAAGTACCAGTCTAATAATCTACTCAAGTAAAAGTACCATTACATTAATTACATTTTACTTAAGTACCAGTCTAATAATCTACTCAAGTAAAAGTACCATTACATTAATTAAATTGTACTTAAGTACCGGTCTAATAATCTACTAAAGTAAAAAGTAGCTAATTTAAAAATTATTGGTTACATTATAACAGTGGGAGGGACAAAAAACGGGATTGCCAAGTGTGTCAAACTCAGTTCATGGGGGGGGGGCACAGCCCTGCACAGTTTAGATATAACCCTAATTAAACACATCTGATCCAGATAATCTAATCATTTAGGGTTATTTGAAAACTAAATGGTGTGTGTGCTGGAGCAGGGTTGGTTTTAGTTATAGTTATATATATAGTTTTTATATATTTACGGTAGGAAATGTACAAAATGTTTAATTTTGACCCAAACAATGTATAGCTGGCTATTGCTACAAATATAGCTGTGCTGCTTATGACTGTTTCTGAGCTCCAGGGACACATATATTAAATACTTGTTTGAAATTATATAAAAATAATAATCAAAAGATACTTTAAATGTTAAATTTAAACCACCAGTAGGTGTCAGCAAGTCACTGCTAATGAGTCATTGCGATCGAACCGAATAATTTAAAATCTTAACGAAACACCGTCATTATACAGCCCTGAACGTCATTTCTAAAACATATTAAAAGTTATTAAAGTGAACAAATATGTTCATCGGCTATCATTTTGTTAGATATTATTTTAATTTAATCATAAATTCATTTTCATAAGTTCTTTGTCTCTTTCCATTCCTTACATTTTCTTTATTTGTTCTTAAAGTTGACCTTTATAAACTTCAGGATCTGATCCGATCACGTCCTCGTTTGATGTTAATCATCATTAGTGATGGAAATACTTCAGTGTTATGATTGAATGACATGCTTTATCTAATCTAAACACTTGAACTTTACTTTCCTGCATCTTTCCATTCATTATGCAGCAATATAGCTCATATCTTTACAGTAACGACTCATTTATCAAATGGAAAATGTCATTAGTGCGCCCGTCACTTCATTGTGAAATAGTTTTTCATAATTATGGACATGGAATAATAAGCTATGGTCAGTCAGCAGAACTCTTCTGTGATGGACAAAACCCGCATCTGTTCTGATCCTTCAGATCTGTTCAGGGGGCTGTTCTAAATGAATATGAATCCAGATCAGAAGTGATGATGATGATGATGATGATAAATACATAAGTCTCTGTGTTTATAATCTAAGCTGAGTTTCCGGAGAAGGAAAAACAACCTCACGCTTTTCCCACTCATTCATCATCACGAAGGATCTTCATCTGATGATGATGAGATTGTGGGGGGGGCGGTGGTCGATCGATGTTCGTTGGGGGGGTGTGGCAATGGTTCCAGCGCTCTCTCCTCCAGTCCTTCATGCCGCAGGATGCGTCGCGTGGTGTGTGGGGGGTGATGTCGTGTTGTTCCGTAGTCAGTCGTGTGTGTGTGTGTGTGTGTGTGTGTGTGTGTGTGTGTGTGTGAGAATCATATTAATGTTATTATCATTGGTAATTATGAAATTTTTGAGTCATAAATCTGAAATGATTGACCAATATTGATGCGTTTCAGGCCACGTCTGACGTGTACATGTGAGATAAAGAGAGTGTGTGTGTGTGTGTGTGTGTGTTGTGGTGTGGAGGAAGAGTGTGTGTGTCGTGGTGTGATGAGTGTGTGTGAGAGAATGTATGTGCATTTGTGTGTGACTGAGTGTGTGTGTGTGTGTGTGTGTGAGAGAGAGAGAGAGAGTGTGTGTGGGTGTGTGTGTCTGTGTGAGAGTGTGTGTGTGTGTGTGTGTGTGTTGTATGGGTGTGTGTGTGTGTGTGTGTGTGTGTGGAGATAAAGATAGAGTGTGTGGTGTGTGTCTGTGTGAGAGTGTGTGTGTGAGAGAGATGTGTTGTGTGTGTGTGTGTGTGTGTGTATGGGGTGTGTGTGTGTGTGTGTGTGTGTGTGTGTGTGTGTGTGTGTGTGTGTGTGAGAGATAAAGATAGTGTGTGTGCATGTGTGTCTGTGTGAGAGTGTGTGTGTGCGTGTGTGTGTGTGTGTGAGATGGAGGAGAATGTGTGTGTGTGTGTGTGTGTGTGTGGAGAGAGTGTGTTGGTTGTGTGTGTGTGTGTGTGTGTGTGAGAGAGAGAGTGTGTTTAAGGGTGGTTGTGTGTGTGTGTGTGTGTGTGTGTGTGTGTGTGTGTGTGTGTGAGTGAGTGTGTGTGAGAGAGAGAGAGAGAGAGTGTGTTTAAAGGTTGTGTATGTGTGTGTGTGTGTGAGAGAGAGAGAGTGTGTTTAAGGGTGGTTGGGTGTGTGTGTGAGAGAGAGTGTGTTTAAAGGTGGTTGGGTGTGTGTGTGTGAGAGAGAGAGAGTGTGTTTAAAGTTGTGTGTGTGTGTGTGTGTGTTGTGTGTGTGTGAGAGAGAGAGAGAGAGTGTGTTTAAGGGTGGTTGGGTGTGTGTGTGAGAGAGAGAGAGTGTGTTTAAAGGTTGTGTGTGTGTGTGTGTGTGTGTGTGAGAGAGAGCGTGTGCTTAAGGGTGTGTGTGTGTGTTATCTGCTGTGTTTATGGAGGAATGACTCAGTCTCAGGTATATAAGAGCAGCAGCAGCAGATTCACACTCATCACATCATCATCTTCATCATGAGGAGCTTCATCCTCATCTTCATCAGTGGATTGAGCTGCAGCATCAGCGCTCAGCCGCGGCCCTGCGGTGATTCACTCTTTCATTCATTCATTCATTCATTCTCTCACTCTTTCACTCATTAAACTGTGCTGGTTTGTTTTATAGTGTCTCCTGCTCTGTATGTGGGCAGCATGTCTCTGGTGAGTCTGCGTGTGTGGATTGATTGATTATTGACTGATTATTGATATAGCTCAGTGTGAACGTGTTGTGTGTCATCAGACGGCGGCGGATGGAATCATCACGTCTGCGGCCTCGTACACTTATGATGCTGACGCTCAGAAGATCCGCTTCAGAAACTACATGACCGTTTTCAATGAGTCGATCGGTGTGGATCTGCTGCTGCTCTTCCAACAGGTCCGTACGCAAAACACACCATAAACTAATAACTTTCATCTCACAGTTATGACCTTCCACCCCATGCAATTCTGAGTTTAGATCACACAATTCATGCGGATATTGTTTCTAAATAAATAGTTATCTTAGTGTGAAGAAGACCTTTTGTCCAAAGCATTCCATGGATGTTACAATAAGAAAATGTTATTTCTGATTGTTCAAAACATCTAGTTTTGATGTTTTCCTTAGTTATGTGAATGTTACATTTGATTATGTTCCAAACATTACGGAACGTTACTTTTGAATGTTCTCTGAAACAAGTAGCGTTAGATGAACGTCCAGCTAAAATAAAGCGCTCCATGAGTGATGAATAGTGTTTTTGTGCTAATGTTTGGAGAATATTATTAAAGAGCATTAAATGTTCTGTTAATGTTACTGGAAGGATTGAGAGCACCTCGCTGGAACGTTCATGGAACCGTCGACGTAGCTCTAAACTGGACTCGTTCTTGACTCTGACTGGTTCTCCTCCGGTTAGAATGATATCAGGGTTTGAGCTTCTTCCTTCTCGTCGCAGGGTGTGATGTATGAGATCGATTCCTCGCGCCTGTTCTGTCAGAAGAAGGTTCTGGAGTCCTCCTTCCACCCCACGCGGGTCCCGGACGACGCCGTCTTCATGGGGCAGGTGATTCTGGGAACCGCGTCCATTCCGGGTCTGGGTCTGCTGACCAACTCCTGGGTCGGAGAGATTCCTGAGATTCAGGGTGAGAGTAAAACCTTCTGGAGAGTCACACTAATGACATAAACACAGAGATCGTACAGTACTACGGTATGACCCAGATTACCGTAGTAAACACACTAATGACATGAACACAGAGATCGAACAGTACCATGGTATGACCCAGATTACCGTAGTAAACACACTAATGACATGAACACAGAGATCGTACAGAACCATGGTATGACCCAGAGTACCGTAGTAAACACACTAATGACATGAACACAGAGATCGAACAGTACCATGGTATGACCCAGAGTACCATAGTAAACACACTAATGACATGAACACAGAGATCGTACAGTACCATGGTATGACCCAGATTACCGTAGTAAACACACTAATGACATGAACACAGAGATCGAACAGTACCATGGTATGACCCAAAGTACCATAGTAAACACACTAATGACATGAACACAGAGATCGTACAGTACCATGGTATGACCCAGATTACCGTAGTAAACACACTAATGACATGAACACAGAGATCGTACAGTACCATGGTATGACCCAGATTACCGTAGTAAACAGACTGATGACATGAACACAGAGATCGAACAGTACCATGGTATGACCCAGATTACCGTAGTAAACACACTAATGACATGAACACAGAGATCGAACAGTACCATGGTATGACCCAGAGTACCATAGTAAACACACTAATGACATGAACACAGAGATCGTACAGTACCATGGTATGACCCAGATTACCGTAGTAAACAGACTGATGACATGAACACAGAGATCGAACAGTACCATGGTATGACCCAGATTACCGTAGTAAACAGACTGATGACATGAACACAGAGATCGTACAGTACCATGGTATGACCCAGAGTACCGTAGTAAACACACTAATGACATGAACACAGAGATCGTACAGTACCATGGTATGACCCAGAGTACCATAGTAAACACACTAATGACATGAACACAGAGATCGTACAGTACCACGGTATGACCCAGAGTACCGTAGTAAACACACTAATGACATGAACACAGAGATCATACAGTACCATGGTATGACCCAGAGTACCGTAGTAAACACACTAATGACATGAACACAGAGATCATACAGTACCATGGTATGACCCAGAGTACCATAGTAAACACACTAATGACATCAACACAGAGATCATACAGTACCATGGTATGACCCAGAGTACCATAGTAAACACACTAATGACATGAACACAGAGATCATACAGTACCATGGTATGACCCAGAGTACCGTAGTAAACACACTAATGACATGAACACAGAGATCGAACAGTACCATGGTATGACCCAGAGTACCATAGTAAACACACTAATGACATCAACACAGAGATCATACAGTACCATGGTATGACCCAGAGTACCATAGTAAACACACTAATGACATGAACACAGAGATCATACAGTACCATGGTATGACCCAGAGTACCGTAGTAACAGACTGATGAACGTCTGTGTCTGGTTTGTATGTAAGCTCGTTTACACCGCAGAATACACTAATTACAAATGTAATTGTGACTTTTTATCTTACAATTCGGACTACGTTTCTTGTAATTATGTTGAAAAAAATACAGAATTGCGATATTTAAATTCAGAATTGTGTGGGGGGGGGGAATAGAATCACAAGATTTACATTTAGAATTCTGAGAAAAAATATAGAATTGCGACATTTAAATGTAGAATTCTGAGGAAAATAGAATTACAAGATTTAAATTTAGAATTCTGAGCGGGGAAAAAAGAATTGCAACATTTAAATTTAGAACTTTTAGAAATACAGAATTGCGAGATTTAAATTCAGAATTTTGCGGGGGGAAATAGAAATATGAGATTTAAATTCAGAATTTTGTGGGAGGGAATATAATTACGAGATTTAAATTCAGAATTCTTAGAAAAAATACAGAATTGCGACATTTAAATGTAGAAATCTTAAACAAAAAAATTGAATTATGAGATTTTTATTTAGAATTCTGAGGGGGAAAAAAACAGAATTGCAACATTTAAATTTAGAATTTTGAGAAAAATACAGAATTGTGAGATTTAAATTTAGAATTTTGAGAAAAAGAATTGCGAGATTTAAATTTAGAATTATGAGAAAAACTGAATTGCGAGATTAAAATTTTGAATTATGAGAAAAAACTGAATTGCGAGATTAAAATGTTGAATTATGAGAAAAAACTGAATTGCGAGATTAAAATTTTGAATTATGAGAAAAAACTGAATTGTGAGATTAAAATTTAGAATTATGAGAAAAAAAACTGAATTGTGAGATTAAAATTTTGAATTATAAGAAAAAAAACAGAATTGCGAGATAAAAATTTTGAATTATGAGAAAAAACTGAATTGTGAGATTAAAATTTAGAATTATGAGAAAAAAATGAATTGCAAGATGAAAATTTTGAATTATGATAATAAAAACAGAATTGCAAGATTAAAATTTGAATTATGAGAAAATACGGAATTGCGAGATTAAAATTTTGAAGAAAAAAAAAGAATTGCGAGATTAAAATTTTGAATTCTGAGAAAAAACTGAATTGCGAGATTAACATTTTGAATTATGAGAAAAAACTGAATTGCGAGATTAAAATGTAGAATTTTGAGAAAAATACAGAATTGTGAGATTTAAATGTAGAATTCGGAGAAAATATAATTGCGAGATTTAAATTTTGAATTATGAGAAAAAACTGAATTGCGAGATTAAAATCAGAATAAAAAACAAAAGAATTGCGAGATTAAAATCAGAATAAAAAAAAATAGAATTGCGATATTTAAATGACTTCTGACTCTTTTTGCAATTCCAAGTTTATATCTCACAGTTTTGATGTGATACAAGTCAGAATTGTGAGAAAAGAAGTCAAAATTACCTTCTTAATTTTTTTTATGTCATGACGAAAACCAGCTTTCTCTGAATACAACGGATAAGCGATGAACAATCACATGAATTACAGGTATTGATCTGAATAATGACTTCTGCAGAGCTGGAACTGAATTAGATTCATAACTGATGAATTATTGTGTTATGATGTTCTGTTGAATCGGTCTGAATGGATCTCTGCTCCTCAGCTCAGTACATGCTGACCTTCACAGAGTTCACGTGTCTGCCGGTCAGCGCCATGGTCTTCACTCCTCAGACCGGATGGGTCACCTTCAGGTCCAGCATCTCCTCACACATCAGATTTCATATTTCATCATCGTTCACTAACACGTCTCTCTCTGGTGTGTTTGATCCCGCAGCTTCTACAATCATCTGCTGGGGGTCCAGAATCCTCAAGACTTGGTTCCTCCGTTCTTCTGTCCCACAGCGGCTCCGGAGGAACATCTGGACAGAACCAGCTTCCTGAAGGCCGTCCGTCCGTCTCCGGGATTCTCTCTCGGTTCTTCTGATTGATTCCTCGAAGCAGATCTCTGTGTGTTTGCAGAAATATGACCGATAAAAATCAATAAATTAAAACGTCTTCATCAGAAGGTGTCTTTATTTAGTCTCTGATAAGCAAAAACAGCTTTATATATATATACACACATACATATATCTATCAGTCAAATACTAGGAATACATATTTTTTTATGTTTTTAAAACAAGCCTTGTTTTGCTCTCCAAGGCTACATTTACATAAAAGTAGTTACAATGTATCTTTCTATTTATATTTCTAATAAACTCTGTTCTTTTGAACTATTTCTATTCATCTATGAATCCTGAAAACACAATGTATCAGTTTCCACAAAAATATTAATGTTTTCAATATTAATAATAATCAGAAATGTTTCATATTATACTGATATCTGACGATCACGTGACACTGAAGACTGGAGTAATGATGCTGAAAATACACAGAAATAAATTACAGTTTAACACATATTCACATAGAAAACAGCTGTTTTATATTAAAATAATATTTCAGATTTTACTGTATATTTGATCAAATAAATGCAGCCTTGATGATCAGAAGAGACTCTTTCAGAAACATTAATATTACTCAAAACTTTTGAGCAATGTATTAAATATACTATGCTCTGAGGTGATATAACACATACGCGCGCGCACACAATAGCGCGCGTGCACGCACAGAGGTGGTAGGCAGCAGAAGGGGGTGTGTCTTTAAAGCGCCCGTGTGTGTGTCTGTGAGAGAGTGTGAGTGAGAGAGAGAAAGAGTGTGTGTGTGTGTGTCTGTGAGAGAGTGAGTGAGTGAGTGAGAGAGAGAGAGAGAGAAGAGAGAGAGAGAGAGAGAGACACACACACACACACAGAGAGTGTAAGCAGCAGTTGTTCAGTCTGGTCCGGTCCGGTCTGCTTGAGTTCTGATCATGTCTTAAATCCTCTGCAGCTGGTCGTGTTCGCAGCTCTTTCTCAGTGTCGCGGTGAGTTTGTGTTTCTGAGATGTTTTCGCGCGCGTCTGTGTTTGAGAGCTCAATGTAACACGTGCTCGATACTTTCACACTGAGAGCCTTTGATGTCGCCGCTCGGTCGGGCGCGCTTTGTCTTTGATGTTTGAGCTGTTTGTTTATTGCGTGTGTCTGTGTCTCACTCACTCACTCTCTCTCTCTCTCCCTCCCCCTCTCTCTCTGTATCTCTCTCTCATTAGTGTGCTCCTGTAGGTTCGGTTCGGTTCATAATGCAGCCTTCATCATCAGTGTTGTTTCTTCTTCTGGCAAGTTTTTCTCTCGCTTTGGCGTGTAATAAAGCTCTGTGCGCCAGTGACGTCAGCAAGTGTCTCATTCAGGTAAGAGGCTCTGATTCTCAGTGTTTTATGTTGGTTTTGAAGGAACACACAGACACACACACACACAGACAGACACACACACACACACACTCTCTCAGACTCGCACACACACACACACACACACACACACACACACACACTCACTCTCTCAGACTCGCACACACACACACTCTCTCAGACTCGCGCACACACACACACACACACACACACACACACACACTCTCAGACTCGCACACACACACACTCTCTCAGACTCACACACACACACACACACACACACACACACTCTCAGACTCACACACACACACTCTCACTCACACACACACACACACACACACACACACTCTCTCAGACTCACACACACACACACACACACACACACACACTCTCAGACTCCCACTCAGTTTTGTGAGGATTGAGTAATATTCGTGTCTGTGTTTGTGTTCTCTGTGATGGTGATGATGATGATGATGATGATCAGGAGCTGTGTCAGTGCCAGCCGTCGGATGGGAACTGCTCGTGCTGTAAGGAGTGTCTGAAGTGTTTGGGTTCTCTGTGGGAGGAGTGCTGTGACTGTGTGGGTAAGAACAGCAGAAAACACACACTCTGACATGCACGCACGCATACACACACGCACACACACACACGCGCATACTCTGTCACACACACACACACACACACACACACACACACACACACACACAACACAACCAGTAATAAGTGTCTCTGGAGCACAGACGCAGTCATAAGCAGCACAGCTATATTTTTAGCAATAGCCAACAATACATTGTATGGGTCAAAATTATACATTTTTCTTTTATGACAAAAATCATTAGATATTAAGGTCATATTCAGGGCTGGACTGGGACAAAAAATAGGCCCTGGCATTTTTTTGGTCCAGGCGGCCCACCAGCACTTCGAACTATATATATATATATATTCAAGAAGAACATGTACCGGCCCGATAGTGCGTCGGCCAACCGGGAAAATGCCCGGTATGCCAGATTACCAGTCCAGCCCTGGTCATATTCCATGAAGATATTTAGAACATTTCCTACCCTAAACTTAATTTTTGACCAGTAATATGCATCGCTAAGAACAACTTGAAATATGATTTTCTCAACATTCCGATGTTTTTCCAGATTTTCAAATATTGTCCAAACCATACATCAATGTAAAGAAGATTTATTCAGATATCAGATGATGCACACATGCTCCAGGGTCACTGATATAGTCTGCAATCTTCAGAAAGTGCTGTACGTGTCTCTCATGATGTGATATGATGATGTCAGGCATGTGTAACCCGAAGAACCTGAGCGACACGCCGGCGACGGCCAAGAGCACGGTGGAGGAGCTTCAGCGGCCGATCCCCTCGCTCTTCAGAGCGCTGACCGACGGAGACGCGCCACTCAACATGATGGTGGTGTCCTTCCCCGTGTCCGAGGAGCTGTCCTATCACCAGAACCTGGTGTCCTTCCTGGAGACGCTGGAGGACTCGCATCAGAACGTCTCTCTGCTCGGGAACAGCATCCACGCCAGCTACGACACGCACGGTGAGGAGCGCTCAGACTCGTTAGCTTGAGCTTCGTTCGTTAGGAGGTGACCTCCTGACCCCGAGCCGAGACGTCCAGCGGAGAGCATGTGTCCGGATACGTGTCTCTTCTGCTCGGCTGGGCTGTGTTTACTTGATCAAAAATACTGTACAAATATGAAATATTATTATAATATAAATCAGCTGATTTCTATGTGTAAGCTATAATTAATTTCTGTGATCAAAGCTGTGTTTTCAGCATCATTACTCCAGTCTTCAGCGTCACTTTTGATGTTTATTATTAATATATATTACTCCAGACTTTTGAATGATAATGTATCACAGTAAATATGAACTGTTTTCAACATTGATAATAATCAGAAATGTTTCATATTATGATGATTTCTGAAGATCATGTGACTCTGAAGACTGGAGTAATGATGATTAAAATACACAGAAATAAATTACAGTTTATTCACTTAGAAAACAGATTTATATTAAAACAATATTTCATATTTTATATTTTTGATGAACTTGTTGAGCAGGAGAGACTCGCTCAAAAACATGAATAACTTTTGAGCCGGTCGTGTAATATTTCATTAACAGGATTAAAATTATGAATGTTTATAGTTATTATATCATCTTTTAAGTGCAAACTTGAACGGCTGATAAACATTGATTATGAATTATTACAGAATCTTCAGAAGATCCTCCGTTATGCCAGATTTTAGAGTTTTTTTATGCCTCCAGGACTTTTATTCGGTTGATTTAAATTAATGCTTATTAATCGCCTCAAATATTTGTTTTTGTTTTGTGCATAATATATGTGTGTGTGCTGTGTAAAAGTGTTCCTGTGGCTCAGTGGTAGAGCATTGTGTTAGCAGCGCAAAGGTTGTGGGTTCGAGTCCCAGAGAACACATGTACTGACAAAACATATGTATAGCCTGAATAAAATACGCTTTGGATAAAAGCGTCTGCTAAATGCATAAAAAAATGTATTATGTAGATATAAATACACACACATGCATGTATATATTGAAGATATAAATATGATATGAAAATTTGAATGTAGTTTTTCTGCCAATTTGACAGCCCTAATACATTCCAGTCACAAAACCAGTCTTAATTTAGTCAATTTTCTGAAATTGAGATTTATGCATCATCTGAAAGCTGAATAAATAATATTTCCATTGATGTATGGTTTGGACAATATTTGAAAATCTGGAATCTGAGGGTGCAAAAACATCTAAATATTGAGAAAATCATCTTTAAAGTTGTTCAAATTCATTCTTAGCAATGCATATTACTAATCAATAATTAAGTTTTGATATATTTACGGTAGGAATATCTTCATGGAACATGATCTTAATATCCTAATAATTTTTCTCATAAA
>CM049836.1:27426649-27444149 GCA_027422435.1 Schizopygopsis pylzovi | reverse complement strand
ACACACACAGACCCCTCACACACACACACACACACACACACACACACACACACACACAGACAGACACAGACACACACAGAGACACACACACAGACCCCTCACACACACACACACACACAGACAGACACACACATACACACAGAGACACACACACACAGACACACACACACACACACACACACACACAGTCCCCTCACACACACGCACATACACACACACACAGACCCCTCATGCACTCACACACACACACACAGACAGACAGACAGACACACATACACACACACACACACACACACACACACACACACACCCCTGCCCAGAGGAGCTCATTGAGACGTTCATCCACAATCACGTTTGCTATCAACTGTGTTGCTGGTAGATTCAGCATCTCTCATTAAATTGTGACTTGACTTGTCGTTTTTGTGTTTTCATTTTGAAGTCTTTAACGAGGAATCTAAAATAAAAAGGGAAATAGTTTAGTGGTTAACACGAGTTCATGCATGTGCGCTTATTAAATATTAAAAATATCGATAAGAGTGTGAAGCTCTTCAACACGATGAGTTCAGTTCGGCGGTTGAATCGGTCCGGCGGTTGAATCGGTTCAGCGGTTGAATCGGTTGTAAAGTATCTCTGCAGAAGATCATCACCCAGCTTGAGTCATTCAGGTTCTCATCTGATGCTGTTCATATTGATAAATCACGTGATCATTAAGGCTCATCAGAGAACTGAACAATGTATTAAATGACTGAAATATCTCGCCACATTAAACTCTTCAAGAGAATATTGCAGCTCTGAGAACAAAGTGTGTGAGTCTTTGATCTAGATTCATTTTGATTTATTCATAGTTATTTCATGTTTAAAGTACCATTAAATTAACAAGCCATTTTGTACCAGTCGTCATATTAATCAGTGAAAAAAAATTATTAGAAATGTTTTTGTGCCTGAACCATTTCCACCAATACAATTATATAAAAATGCTAATAAATTCTGTAGACGTATCAGTTCATAACTACCTCGAGAGTCACCTTTATCATCTGAGTCTCAGGATGATATGAACATGAATCCTGGTCGAGGGAGGTGAGGTCAAAGGTCATGAGCGTGTAATGATCAGCGTCATGTACTTCAGATGAGGACTTGTACTGTACCACACAGCTTATGTGACAGATGACAGTCGAGGGGAGGCCGAGCAACTGCTACAGCACAGCAAACTACATACAGCAGCTTTAAAGAGCCTGACGTTTGTGAATTTACTAGCATAGCATGTTGCACAAGTGACTAGCATATTACGCTACTAGTATGTTGTTAGCAAGCGTTAGGATGTTACTAACATGGTGTTAACATGTTTCTAGTATGTTGCTTACATGATTGAAAATATGATTTATTACCAAATTATTAACACTGCATGTTGTTAGCATTACTAGCATGATTAGCAAGTGTCTAGTTTGTGTTCATGAGAAAATTATGAATTATGTTGACAATTGAGAAACTCATACTTGACAAGTTATCAATGAACCGTAGTAATATAAATGATAATCTCCACATTATTAATCTCAAAGATAGTGTTTTCATTCATTACAAATGCATTGTTAATTCATTAAGGCATAATGTTAACGAGTGGAGTGTAACGAACAGCAGCAGTAATCGTGTGAAAGTTTATTAGACAGATTAAGAGAATAACATCAGCTATTCATGATCATAAACACAGCAGTATGTCCACAATCATTAAAACCGAGATGGAATGTTCGCTCGTTAAAAACCCCGCTGCGGCCGTCAGCGCAACAATGTGCTGCGATGAAACGAGCGCCGCTCAGCGTCCGCAGGCGTGTTCTCTGAAGGAAGACGTGATTAAGGCTTCTGTGGTGCATTCTGGGACAGCGGGTCAGTACGTGGAGGACGTGGTGCTCATGGCGTCCTCGTTGAGACGCGCGCTGCCGGGGTGAACGCTGGCGAAGTATTTAACGTCTTTATCCGCGTCTGTCTGCAGAGCGACGAGTGTGTGCTCCAGTGCCTCCTGCTGGCAGTTCCAGGAGTTCAGGAAATACTCTACAGAGAGAGAGAGAGAACAGCCGGCATGAGCCCTGGACACTACTGAGCAGGGGGGGGGCAGCCGCCATGAGCGAGAGAGAGCGAGCGAGCGAGAGAAAGAGTGAGCGAGAGAGAGAGAGTGAGCGAGAGAGAGAGCGAGCGAGCGAGAGAAAGAGAGAGAGAGTGAGAGAAAGTAGAGAGAGAGATGAGCGAGAGAGAGTGAGAAAAGAGTGAGCGAGCAAGTGAGAGAGTGAGCGAGAGAAATGGAGAGCGAGAGAGAGAGTGAGCGAGAGAGACAGCGAGCGAGTGAGAGAGTGAGAGAAAGAGTGAGAGAGAGAGTGAGCGAGCAAGTGAGAGAGAGTGAGCGAGAGAAATAGAGAGAGTGAGCGAGAGAAATAGTAGAGAGAGAGAGAGGAGCGAGAGGAAGAGTGAGCGAGTGAGAGAGCGAGCGAGAGAGTGAGAGTAAAGAGTGAGAGAGAAAGTGAGTGACGAGCAAGTAGAGAGAGTGAGCGAGAGAAATAGAGAGAGTGAGCGAGAGAAATAGAGAGCGAGAGAGAGTGAGCGAGAGGAAGAGTGAACGAGTGAGAGAGCGAGCAAGTGAGAGAGAGTGAGAGAAAGAGTGAGCGAGAGAGAGCGAGCGAGCGAGAGAAAGAGTGAGCGAGAGAGAGAGAGTGAGCGAGAGAGAGAGCGAGCGAGAGAAAGAGAGAGAGAGTGAGAGAAAGAGAGAGAGAGAGAGTGAGCGAGAGAGAGTGAGAGAAAGAGTGAGCGAGCAAGTGAGAGAGTGAGCGAGAGAAATAGAGAGCGAGAGAGAGTGAGCGAGAGAGACAGCGAGCGAGTGAGAGAGTGAGAGAAAGAGTGAGAGAGAGAGTGAGCGAGCAAGTGAGAGAGAGTGAGCGAGAGAAATAGAGAGAGTGAGCGAGAGAAATAGAGAGCGAGAGAGAGTGAGCGAGAGGAAGAGTGAGCGAGTGAGAGAGCGAGCGAGAGAGTGAGAGAAAGAGTGAGAGAGAAAGAGTGAGCGAGCAAGTGAGAGAGAGTGAGCGAGAGAAATAGAGAGAGTGAGCGAGAGAAATAGAGAGCGAGAGAGAGTGAGCGAGAGGAAGAGTGAACGAGTGAGAGAGCGAGCAAGTGAGAGAGAGTGAGAGAAAGAGTGAGCGAGAGAGAGTGAGCGAGAGAGAGAGTGAGCGAGAGAGAGAGAGCGAGAGTGAGAGAAAGAGTGAGCGAGAGAAAGAGTGAGCGAGAGAAAGAGTGAGCGAGAGAGAACGAGAGAGTGAGCGAGAGAGAACGAGAGAGAGAGTGAGCGAGAGAAAGAGAGAGAGAGATTGAGCGAGAGAGAGAGAGAACAGCCGGCATGAGCCCTGGACACTACTGAGCGGGGGGGGACAGCCGCCATGAGCGAGAGAGAGCGAGCGAGTGAGAGAGAGTGAGAGAAAGAGTGAGCGAGAGAGAGAGTGAGCGAGAGAGAGAGAAAGAAAGAAAGAGAGAGAGTAAGAGTGAGCGAGAGAGTGAGTGAGCAAAAAAGTGAGTGAGCGAACGAGAGAGAGTGAGCGAGAGAGAGAGTGATTATGAAGATTGACAGATTATGTAAACAAAAATCAAATGTATTTGAAAAATAAAAATGGGACAAAATAGAATTTTAATAGAATTGAAAAATTAATGAAAAAACAAACAAGGTAAGTAGAATTTTTTTTTATGAATAAAACTATTAAAAAATATGAAAAAGATAAAAGAAATCAAAAGTAAAAATGTATGAATGATAAAAATAAATGTTAAAGTGAAGAGTCTGTGATGGACGCACCTCTCTCCAGCAGCGTCTGCCGCAGGGTCTTGGCCAGCAGCACTCGGACATTAGGAACCGGATCCGACGCCAGCTGAAGAAGAGGAGGAAGAAGATGCTCGGAGAACTGGTCCAGAGACACACACTCCTCCTCGATGGACACCTGAGCAGAGACACACGTCAGGACCCGCACTACACCGAGGATGAGGAGGATGATGAAGAGTGTGTCTCACCTGGCAGACGAAGGCAAACGCCTGACGACCGGACCACTTCGACGAGTGACAGAACTTCTCCACCAGCTCGCCCAGAAAACTGACCAGCAGAGACGAACACGACGACAGCTTCCGGATGATCTCGCTGACCTGGAACAGACACGCAGTCGCTGAGAACGAGTCACTGAAGGAGTCACCGAGAACGAGTCACTGAGAACGAGTCACTGAAGGAGTCGCCGAGAACGAGTCACTGAAGGAGTCACCGAGAACGAGTCACCGAGAACGAGTCACCGAGAACGAGTCGCCGAGAACGAGTCATTGAAGGAGTCACCGAGAACGAGTCGCTGAGAGCGAGTCACTGAACGAGTCGCCGAGAACGAGTCGCCGAGAACGAGTCGCCGAGAACGAGTCGCTGAGAGCGAGTCACTGAAGGAGTCGCCGAGAACGAGTCACGAGGACCGAGAACGAGTCATGAAGGAGTCCCGAGAACGAGTCGCGAGAGACGAGTCATTGAAGGAGTCACCGAGAACGAGTCCGAAACGAGTGCAATTGAACGAGTCACCGAGAACGAGTCGCTGAGAGCGAGTCACTGAAGGAGTCGCTGAGAAGAGTCTGCACGAGAACGAGTCGCCGAGAACGAGTCGCTGAGAACGAGTCGCCGAGAACGAGTCGCCGAGAACGAGTCGCCGAGAATGTTGATTCACTCAGGATTCAAATAATTAAAGAAATACGAGGAGCATTAAAAGAAAGAGAGAGAGAAAGTGAGGAGTGTCTGAGGTCAGTACCAGTCTGTAGGACGTCCAGCGCACAGACGAAACCCGGTCAGTACAGAGACACAGCGCCAGCGGCCGCAGATAATCATGAACGTCCTGAGCACTGTACAGCTCCAGCAACAGCACCAGCTGCCTGTTACACACACACACACACACACACACACACAGTCAGAACACACATACACACACACGTCAGAATACACACACACACACACACTCATCAGAACATACACACACACGTCAGAACACACACGTCAGAATACACACACATCGTCAGAACACACACACACACACACTCGTCAGAACACACACACGCGCACACTCACACACTCGTCAGAAAACACACACACACACACACACCACACACACACACACACTCTCTGTCACACACACACACACACACACACACAGGTCAGAACACATACACACTCTCTCTGTCTCACACACACACACACAGGTCAGAACACACACACACACACACACACACACACATCGTACTCTGCCAGCTCCGAGCGAAACCTCCAGTTACGACTGTTATCCGTCACCAGGAACTCCTGCAGCTGATACAGATACTTCCTCCGAGTGTCCTGATGCAGCAGCTGCAAGAGCAACACACACACACACACACACACACACACACATCATCATCTCCAGGAACAAGCCTAACCTCTGATCAATCCGTCTGTAAATAACCAAGAAACAGAAAACAAGACATATACTGACTATATAAATATAAATAAATATATTTATTTAAATAAAGTAAAGTGTGAAAACAGCGTTAGAAGAGAGAACTAAAGACACATGTCTCTGTGAGGCGAGTGCTGTCTGTATCGGAGACCTTGAGGAAGTCGTAGAGATGCTTGAGAACGCCGATGCGAACCTCGTCCAGGTCCTTCAGGAAGCTGTTGAAGATGGGCACCAGATGAGCAGCGGTCAGCTGATCACCCAGAATCAGAGCCAGCTCATGGATGGAGAACGCCAGCGTCCGCCGCACCTTCCACTGACACACACACACACACGGTCAGACCCTGCTCTCGCCCCAGCATGTCTCCTCAGACACAGCATCAACACTGAGACACGCACAGCACGGTCAGACCCTGCTCTCGCTCCAGCGTCACACACACACACACACGGTCAGACCCTGCTCTCGCTCCAGCGCCACACACACACGGTCAGACCCTGCTCTCGCTCCAGCGTGTCTCACACACACACACACGCGCACACACACGGTGAGACCCTGCTCTCGCTCCAGCGTGTCTCACACACACACGGTCAGACCCTGCTCTCTCTCTCTCACACACACACACACACACACACACACACACACACACACTCTCAGACTCACACACACACACACACACACACACACGGTCAGACCCTGCTCTCGCTCCAGCGTCACACACACACACGGTCAGATCCTGCTCTCGCTCCAGCGTGTCACACACACACACACACGGTCAGACCCTGCTCTCGCTCCAGCGTCACACACACGGTCAGACCCTGCTCTCGCTCCAGCGTGTCTCACACACACACACACACACACCAACACACGGTGAGACCCTGCTCTCGCTCCAGCGTGTCTCACACACACACACGGTCAGACCCTGCTCTCTCTCTCTCACACACACACACACTCACCACACACACACACACACACACACACACACACACACACACACTCAGACACACACACACACACACACTCACACACACACACACACACACACACTCACACTCTCACACACACACACTCACACTCTCACACACACTCTCACTCCACACACCTGCATGTCGGAGGCCAGTGTCTCGTACGTGTGGTGCAGGCAGTGCCAGTTCTGTCGTCCCAGAGTCAGCGCTACGCCCGGCAGACTGAACGCACAGTGCCTCGCGATCTCCATATCCACCGTCTGAGCGCGAGACGGGTCCGTCATCGACAGATACTCCTCCAGCAGCGCCTGCGGAACCACATCCTGCAGCACAGCATCATGGGATGGAGCGGGTCAGAGCAGTGCATGATGGGATGGAGCGGGTCAGAGCAGAGCATGATGGGATGGAGCGGGTCAGAGCAGAGCATGATGGGATCGAGCGGGTCAGAGCAGTGCGTGATGGGATGAGCGGGTCAGAGCAGAGCGTGATGGGATGAGCGGGTCAGAGCAGTGCATGATGGGATGGAGCGGGTCAGAGCAGTGCATGATGGGATCGAGCGGGTCAGAGCAGTGCGTGATGGGATCGAGCGGGTCAGAGCAGTGCGTGATGGGATGGAGCGGGTCAGAGCAGTGCATGATGGGATCGAGCGGGTCAGAGCAGAGCATGATGGGATGGAGCGGGTCAGAGCAGAGCATGATGGGATCGAGCGGGTCAGAGCAGTGCATGATGGGATGGAGCGGGTCAGAGCAGTGCATGATGGGATGGAGCGGGTCAGAGCAGTGCATGATGGGATGGAGCGGGTCAGAGCAGTGCATGATGGGATGGAGCGGGTCAGAGCAGAGCGTGATGGGATGGAGCGGGTCAGAGCAGTGCATGATGGGATGGAGCGGGTCAGAGCAGTGCATGATGGGATGGAGCGGGTCAGAGCAGTGCATGATGGGATGGAGCGGGTCAGATGCAGTGCATGATGGGATGGAGCGGGTCAGAGCAGAGTGCATGATGGGATCGGAGCGGGTCAGAGCAGTGCATGATGGGATGGAGCGGGTCAGAGCAGTGCATGATGGGATGGAGCGGGTCAGAGCAGTGCATGATGGGATGGAGCGGGTCAGAGCAGTGCGTGATGGGATGGAGCGGGTCAGAGCAGTGCATGATGGGATGGAGCGGGTCAGAGCAGAGCATGATGGGATGGAGCGGGTCAGAGCAGTGCATGATGGGATGGAGCGGGTCAGAGCAGTGCATGATGGGATGGAGCGGGTCAGAGCAGTGCATGATGGGATGGAGCGGGTCAGAGCAGTGCATGATGGGATGGAGCGGGTCAGAGCAGTGCATGATGGGATCGGAGCGGGTCAGATGCAGTGCGTGATGGGATGGAGCGGGTCAGTGCAGTGCGTGATGGGATGGAGCGGGTCAGAGCAGTGCATGATGGGATGGAGCGGGTCAGAGCAGTGCATGATGGGATGGAGCGGGTCAGTGCAGTGCATGATGGGATGGAGCGGGTCAGTGCAGAGCATGATGGGATTGAGTCAGTGATGCGGTACTGACCTGCTGTCTGGATCTGCGCTCGTCTTCAGCACTTGGGTCAGAATCATCATCGTCACACGTCACGTGTAGAGAGGAGTTACGCCTCTGAAACACACCACACACGAATCTGATCTCTTATACTTCTCACGTAACCTCGTCATAAACAGCAGTATGTATCTAGAGATGTGCACTAATTAGCAGAGCCTCATAAACGAACTGAACTCATCATTACGGTCATAAACGAGAAACATCTGTGAATGCTCTCACGCTCCTGAAGCATGAGACGAGTAACGATCATGAAACTCATCTAACGACACCATCTTTAGGAAACTTAATGACCCAATAATAAAAAGAGCATTAACGACATGCTAGTAACCATTGACCTCCATAGCATGAAATAACACCATTAAAATCAACGGGGACCAGAAATCTTCTTTTGTGTTCAGTAGAGAGAGAAACATGGTGTGTGTGTGGTGTGTGTGTGTGTGTGTGTGTGTGTGAGTGTGTGTCAGCTGACAGGAGCTCAGGTGTGTGTGCGTGTGTGTGTGTGTGTGTCAGCTGACAGGAGCTCAGGTGTGTGTGCGTGTGTGTGTCCAGGTGTGTGTGTGTGTGTGTGTGTGTGTGTGTGTGTGAGTGTGTGTCAGCTGACAGGAGCTCAGGTGTGTGTGTGTCAGCTGACAGGAGCTCAGGTGTGTTTGTGTTTTGGTGTGTGTGTGTACAGGTGTGTGTGTGTGTTCAGGAGTGAGTGTTTTTTCCAGGTGTGTGTGTCCAGGTGTGTGTGTGTGTTCAGGTGTGTATGTGTGTGTTCTGATGAGTGTATGTGTGTGTTCTGATGTGTGTTCAGGTGTGTGTTCACCTGCGTGTCTGCTGACAGAAGCTCAGGTGTGTGTGCGTTTTCAGGTGTGTGTGTGTGTGTGTGTGTGTGTGTGTGTGTTCAGGTGTGTGTGTGTGTTGGGTGTGTGTGTGTGTGTGTGTGTGTGTGTGTTCAGGTGTAAGCGTGTGTGTGTGTTCAGGTGTGTGTGTGTGTGTGTGTTCAGGTGTGTGTGTGTGTTCAGGTGTGTGTTCACCCGTGTGTCCGCTGGCAGGTGTTCAGCTGTGTGTGTGTGTTCAGTGTGTGTCAGCTGTGTGTGTGTGTGTTCACCCGTGTGTCCGCTGGCAGGTGTTCAGCTGTGTGTGTGTGTGTTCAGGTGTGTGTGTGTCACCGTGTGTCCGCTGTGCAGTGTGTTCAGCTGTGTGTGTGTGTGTTCAGGTGTGTGTGTTCACGTGTGTGTTCGCTGTGCAGTGTGTTCAGCTGTGTGTGTGTGTGTGTCAGGTGTGTGTGTGTGTTCACCCGTGTGTCCGCTGGCAGGTGTTCAGGTGTGTGTGTGTGTTCAGGTGTGTGTGTGTGTGTTCACCCGTGTGTCCGCCGGCAGGTGTTCAGGTGTGTGTGTGTGTGTTCACCCGTGTGTCCGCTGGCAGGTGTTCAGGTGTGTGTGTGTGTTCAGGTGTGTGTGTGTGTGTGTTCACCCGTGTGTCCGCTGGCAGGTGTTCAGGTGTGTGTGTGTGTTCAGGTGTGTGTGTGTGTGTGTTCACCCGTGTGTCCGCCGGCAGGTGTTCTGAGGGCTGCTGGGAGCTGAAGGGGTTTAATTCAGCGGCTCGAGGCTCCAGGAAAGCATCTTCCGGTCCAGAGTCCAGCGCCGTGGCTCTCAGAGCAGCGGTCAGGACGTCCACTCGTGCTGGACACAGAACACACTCTTACTAAACACGGTCCTGTATCAGACCGGTCCGTCATCTCACACCGATGCGGATCATCCTGATGCAGGACTGAGTGATGAATCTACCAGAACACAGTTATGAACCTCTTATATTAATATCAGCAATATCCAGGGCTCTTACAGCTTAACTGTAGTAAATTACACGTCTTACACAAACACACACCTGAGCTTTACACTTTAAACCAGATGTTATGAAGCTATTAAAACCACCGGTCAGCGCTGCATAATATAAATAGCCAACATACAGAAAAATATAAATATTAATAATAAAATAAACATAAATTAAAGAATGTTAAAGGGTATCTGCAGGATTTTCAAGATAATTATTAACCAGCAAAAATAATAAATACTGTATGATTGGGCTGTATAACATATTAAACCATAAAATTACTACTAAAAAAACTTAAATTTCATAAATACAAAGAGTTGTATAAAAATACAAACCTCAAATTTCATTCTTTAATATTTAAAAAAAATAACGAAGGGATGAATTCTCAAAATTAATTTTTACAGCCAGTTCATATTTTCATATTTTAACAACATATCGAACTATTTATAATTATATTATTAAGAAGTTGATATAAAACTGACTTATGCAATTTGATTTATTGATTATTAAATTGTATTAAGTAATTAATTATTAAATAAACTTTGGTATATTGCAATTAATTTGTTTCTTTACTATATTATTTAAAACAAATTGTCATGAAACAAGTTATTAATAAAAAAAAATGAATTTATAATACGTCACCGTTTAGTTTCCTCACTTATGAATATTGTGCTGCAAAAAAATATGTTCTTCATATTTTTGTCTTGTTTTTTTAGTATAACTCTCGAAACATTTTAGAGTCATGATGCGTTTATTTGACAAGTAAAATTACTTAAGATATTATTATTAATAATAATAAATGTGTAAGCTTTTGACTAAAACACAGAAAAATATCTGCCAATGGGATAAGAAAAAATTATCTTAATTCAAAGACATGTTTGCTTGTTTTAAGATTAAATTAACAATTCTCACATGACAAAATAAATAAGTAAATGCATCTTAATTGAATAATTTGTAGATATTATATTAAAAAACAATATAAAAATACTAAATAAGACACTCGTTGTTTGCAGAATAGTGTTCTGCACCCTGTAGTAAAATTATATCAACTATTAATCTATTTTTGGGTTTGACTGTAACTCAGATTTGATTAATTATGAATTTATTAAAATATCCAAATTAAATTGTTGTAATTTATGAACACAGATCTAAGATTGGTCTCTTTTTAAAGAAGAAAACTGCAAATATTATTGCAAAATGGAATTATAATTTTTTTAATTAAGTATTAAAAAGTTTAAATTTACTGTAAAGTAAATACACTATTCATTTTATATATAATAAATATTTTAGATAACAAGTTTTACTCTAAAATTGCTTGCATTAAAATTAAAGCCTTGTATCTAAATAATTTATGCTCCAAATTTGAAGTTGATATAAAAATAATTGAGGTTCCAGTGAGATTTAGTTTAGTGCGTTATACTCATAGACTGTGAAAATAACGGTGACGGCACCCATCGGCTTCTGGAGCTCAAAGTGGGCGGAGCCATCACGGCAGCACGTCACTCCCGGATAATCGAAAATGGGCAAAAGGGCGGGAGGTGGGTGGAGCTTGTTGCTGAAACCACGCCCACCCAGTGCGGCACTCCTAGTGTCACTCAAGTGGCCACGCCCTTAATTATGCAGAACTTTAAGGCTTGATATAATTTCAACGGATGAGTAATACCCCCCCCCCACAGTTATCACGAAGGGCAAAATTATCTATATAGACCAAAACCACTTTTGCACCAGGCTGTAAACATGCGTGTTTCTGCTGTAAAGTTGGGTATTTTAACATGGGGGGGGGGGGGGGGTCTATGGGATTGACTCCGCCTCTAGCAGCCAGTCGACCAATTACAGTGTTAGTCACGTCCGTGTCGGCTTCACGAGAGAGAGCGAGAGGTTGCTGTTAATATTACTACCATCACAAAATATGTAATTATGAGACTTCCTTTCCAACGATATGTCAATATTATAAACATTAAGACCTGTAATATGACACTTGACTCCGCCCACTAAGGGGGAGGAGACCAAGAAATGATTTGAAAGTACCATTTCCATGATAACGTTTTTCACGGGATGATTTATAATTTATGATAATTACTAAAAGATTCGTCGGAGAGTTATAAAGCGCTCCGAGCGTCTGAGAGCGTCCCGGTGTTTCGGGCTCACCTTTGACGTCGGGGTCGTCGATGTGCGGCTCCAGGTTCTCGATGAGCTCCTGCAGCTGTGCGGCCGAGCGCCGGTCCTCCTCCAGCAGCTCCGGCTCCGGGTCCATCGGAGCGATCGGGGTCCTCCAGAAGTGGAAGGAGTTGAAGAGGTCCAGCGTGAGGTTCTGCTCGTCTGCGCTGGAGCTACGGAGTCAAGCCATGATCGTTAGCAGCGGACCTCATGGACCGTTAGGTCTGTTAATGCCAAGTGCATACACTTCGGCACACTTTTATTGGAACGTGAATTTTTCCACCTAAAGCTGTCAAACGATTGATCACGTACAAAATAAAAGTCTTTGTTTGCATAGCATACACTCACTTTATTTGCTTGGTAACACATCAGCCAATCACGTGGCAGCATCTCAAAAATGTAGAAATGTATTTCACAAATGTCCTCCATACATTCTTTGAAAGCACAATAACGGAGAAGACTGCAGACTTGGCAACGGTCCAGAAGATGATCACTGACACCCCCCACAAACAGGGTAAGTCATAACTGAATGGGGGGGAGTGCTGTAGCAAAGCATATTAAATGCAAAGTTGACGAAGGAGGATAATGTGCACAAGCTTGAGAACACAGTCAAGCAAAGCTGATCCAAACACTTGAGAGAGCTTCACACGGAGTGGACTGAAGATTCAGTGCTTCAAGAGCAGGCTTGGGTACCGAAACCCGGTACCGATGTAACCGGTGTGTACTAGAACCGAATCAGAACGCAGATTTCGGTGCCATGCCGGAGCGATCGGTTGAAACATTAGTCCTTTGTTTCTACAAACCAGACGGAAGAAGCATCATCAGCCGCAGCGCACGTGAACAATAATTCCTCTTGCAGTGATTACACTCGCTCTGACGACCTTCCGTTAACGAGCTACGCTACTACTACACCATGGGCTACTAATACATCGATTAGCAATGGATTATAAATATACTTAATTATGATGAAAACACCAGAGATAACACAGATAAACTATACATAGTCGTAGTCGAGTGTTTGTTGTATTTATTTTTAACCCATTTTTCGTCTTTGACCCATATATAAATACAAACACATGCATGCATATAAGAAAGATATTTTATGTTTGTATATTAAATATAATGTAAATATTTGTGGGTGTGTTTATATACACACACAGTACACATTCATATTATTATGTACATGTATTTTGGATGTGATTAATACTTTGACAGCACTAGTTTGTATATGAAATATGTTTCTGAAGGAGAGTGTGTTGTGTTGGTGCGGCTCGTTATGGTGTCACCTGTGTGTTTGCGCTCCGCTCCACTCGGCCGGGTCTCTGAAGTACTGACCCACGGCACCGCTGGAGCTGGAGAAGGTGGAGATGAACTGACCGAGGGACTGGAACGCAGCCTGACGCACCTGTGAACACAGCACACCTGACCAGCATCAGCACCACTAAATAAAGCTCGTTTAACAGCGTCACAAACTCATCATAATAGAGCAATATCACTCAATTATACATGCATGCTTTCATTCTGTTTGGCATTAAAAAATAAAAAGTATAATACAAGATTGAATAACTAATCATAATAAAAAACCTAACCAATAATTAATATTAATAAATTATATATATATAATTTATTATAATGAATACAAAATTATACCAAAACAAGTTATATATTTTTTTACCAATAATAATAAATCAAAAATATATATTTTTTATTATAATAAATCATATATAATAAATGTAAAAAAAATTATATATTTTTATTAGTAGTAAAAAATATATATATATATATAATTTTTTTTTATTAATTCCTAAAATCCAGAAATATTTAAATAAAATAACTCAATTTTACATACGTTTTCATTCTGTTTGGCATAAAAAAGTATAATAATAATAATAAAAATAAAAAGTATATAATAATAATAAAAATTAAATAAAATAACAAAAACATAAAAAATAATAATAGTAAACAAATTTATAATTCTTTTTAGAAAATTATAATTATAATTTATTATAATTCATACAAAAATAATAAGTATAGATATATATATAAAAAAAACATTAAATAATAAAAGTGATCATAATAGAGCATTATGACACTGTTTTACAAGCTTTCATTCTGTTTGGCATAAATAATAATAATAATACACAAATAATAATAAAAAGTAAATAAAAATACATTAATAATAATATTAATAATTGAATTAATTAATAAAAAAATTATATATAGTTTATTATAATTAATACAAAATTATAAATATTTTATTTTTATTTTACTAATAATAATAAAGAAAATAACATCTATTATATATGATTTATTATAATTAATATATAATTAAAATAATAAGAAATGATAAGAATTAGTAAATTTTTATAATCTAAAATGATATGAATTAGTAAATAATCTAAAATTTTAAGATTTAGAATTAAAATAATAAGAATTAGTAAAAAAATGATCTAAAATTAGAATTAAAATAATAAGAATTAGTACATTTTAAAATCTAAAATTAGAAGAATTGGAATTAAAAGAATTAGAATGAGTAAATTTGTTAAATCCAAAATTAATCAAAATCAAGTTAAATGTTTAATAAACTCTTGTGGTTAATTTGTACACATGACCCTGAAGCACAGACGCAGTCATAAGCAGCACGGCTATATTTATATCAATAGCCAACAATACATTGTATGAGTCAAAATTATACATTTTTCTCTTATGCCAAAAATCATTAGATATTAAGATCATGTTCCATGAAGATATTTAGTGAATTTCTTGATTATTGATTATTAATATGCATTGCTAAGTACTTGATTTTCTCAATATGTTTTGCACCCTCAGATTTCATATTTTCTAATATTGTATCTCAGCCGTATATTGACTGGTTCTGTGCTCGGGGGGGCAATAAAGACAGACACGCACCCAGCGCGACGGGTCGCTGATCAGACCGATGAACAGAGACGAGAGTTTGGACCGGCGCACTTCTGGAGACGAGGCCGAGGAGACGGTCATGAAGCACTCGGCGCAGGCCTTCCGCACCCCCCACACGTTATCAGAGCACAGCTGGAGGAACCGCGGCAGCTGTCCGGAAACACACAGACAAACACTCAGAATGACACCGGGGCTAGTTGTCACGCTGCTTACTGGCTCTATACAGCTGTGCCATACTGACAAAAACAATCTCGTTATTTATCTTGCTTAATGATATTTTGCCGAGTGTGATATCTGACTACCGTGGACAGATGCAGTTTATTCATATTCTGTGCTCAGTTCACATCATTGATTCATTCATCGTTTCATAAATAAAGCCATTGTGAGTCATTGCAACTGAACCGAATCATTTAAACTGTTGATTCATTTAATAAGTGAGTCATTGCGACTGAACCGAATCATTTAAAGTGTTGATTAATTTAATAAGTGAGTCATTCCGACTGAACCGAATCATTTAAATGGTTGATTAATTTAATAAGTGAGTCATTGCAACTGAACCGAATCATTTAAACTGTTGATTCATTTAATAAGTGAGTCATTCCGACTGAACCGAATCATTTAAACTGTTGATTTATTTAATAAGTGAGTCATTGTGACTGAACCGAATCATTTAAACTGTTGATTCATTTAATAAGTGAGTCATTCCGACTGAACCGAATCATTCAAACTGTTGATTCATTTAATAAGTGAGTCATTCCGACTGAACCGAATCATTTAAACTGTTGATTTATTTAATAAGTGAGTCATTGTGACTGAACCCAATCATTTAAACGGTAGATTCATTTAATAAGTGAGTCATTGTGACTGAACCGAATCATTTAATGGTTGATTTATTTAATAAGTGAGTCATTGCAACTGAACCCAATAATTTAACGGTTGATTCATTTAATAAGTGAGTCATTGCGACTGAACCAAATCATTTAAACAATTGATTCATTTAATAAGTGAGTCATTCCGACTGAACCGAATCATTTAAAAGATTGGTTTATTTAATAAGTGAGTCATTGTGACGGAATTGGGCCTTGAGTTTGACACATGTGCTCTAGAGAAAACATGCATTTGTTTGCTTTTAATCCTCAGTTACAGATATATAACACGCGTGACAACTTGCCCCGCGTCTGACCGTACCAGCAGCTCCTCCGTCGCCTCTCCTCCGACCACACTGCAGATGTCCCCGAAGTTCGCCGCACAAACCTGTTGGACACAAACACACGTCTGATGAGCAAACATGAGCACGAGCTAATCAGACTCAGCCGTCGTCCTCCAGAGCCAATCAGACTCGGCCGTCGTCCTCCAGAGCCAATCAGACTCAGCCGTCGACCTCCAGAGCCAATCAGACTCAGCCGTCGTCGTCCTCCAGAGCCAATCAGACTCAGCCGTCGTCCTCCAGAGCCAATCAGACTCAGCCGTCGTCCTCCAGAGCCAATCAGACTCAGCTGTCGTCCTCCAGAGCCAATCAGACTCAGCCCTCGACCTCCAGAGCCAATCAGACTCAGCCGTCGTCCTCCAGAGCCAATCAGACTCAGCCCTCGACCTCCAGAGCCAGTCAGACTCGGCCGTCGTCTTCCAGAGCCGATCAGACTCTGCCCTCGACCTCCAGAACCAATCAGACTCAGCCCATGACCTCCAGAGCCAATCAGACTCAGCCGTCGTCCTCCAGAGCCAATCAGACTCGGCCGTCGTCCTCCAGAGCCAATCAGACTCAGCCATCGACCTCCAGAGCCAATCAGACTCAGCCCTCGACCTCCAGAGCCAATCAGACTCAGCCGTCGTCCTCCAGAGCCAATCAGACTCAGCCGTCGTCGTCCTCCAGAGCCAATCAGACTCAGCCGTCGTCGTCCTCCAGAGCCAATCAGACTCAGCCCTCGACCTCCAGAGCCAATCAGACTCAGCCGTCGTCGGCCTCCAGAGCCAATCAGACTCAGCCGTCGTCCTCCAGAGCCAATCAGACTCAGCCATCGTCCTCCAGAGCCAATCAGACTCAGCCCTCGACCTCCAGAGCCAATCAGACTCGGCCGTCGACCTCCAGAACCAATCAGACTCAGCCGTCGTCGTTGTCCTCCAGAGCCAATCAGACTCGGCCGTCGTCGTCCTCCAGAGCCAATCAGACTCAGCCCTCGACCTCCAGAGCCAATCAGACTCAGCCGCCGTCGTCGTCCTCCAGAGCCAATCAGACTCGGCCGTCGTCGTCCTCCAGAGCCAATCAGACTCGGCCGTCGTCGACCTCCAGAGCCAATCAGACTCGGCCGTCGTCGACCTCCAGAGCCAATCAGACTCGGCCCTCGACCTCCAGAGCCAATCAGACTCGGCCCTCGACCTCCAGAGCCAATCAGACTCAGTCGTCAACCTCCAGAGCCAATCAGACTCAGTCGTCGACCTCCAGAGCCAATCAGACTCAGTCGTCGACCTCCAGAGCCAATCAGACTCGGCCGTCGACCTCCAGAGCCAATCAGACACGGACCTCGACCTCCAGAGCCAATCAGACTCAGTCGTCGACCTCCAGAGCCAATCAGACTCAGTCGTCGACCTCCAGAGCCAATCAGACTCGG